>CM008284.1:1039188-1431750 GCA_002319775.1 Fagopyrum tataricum
GAGGGATAATTAATATGTAGGTAAATATAATTTATATTTCTCTGTTATCTCATTTGGTAGATGGTGAGAAGAAGGGCACTTGAAATGCAGTGTCCGAGTCCTTAAACAACAAAAATGTACTTTTTGTTTTTATTATTGCTTAACTCTTAATTAATATAATCAACTCAATATAATTTTAACATACTATTTTACCAATTAAGTAATTTAATTTGACAGTTTATTTATAAAACACAACTTTAAAATTAATATACAAAACAAACTTTATTTTTTAACTGTATATCTTTTTATAAATTTAACTTTTAGTTAATCTCAGGTAATCAATACAATAATACATCCTCTCTAATTTATTTGACAATTTATTTATAAAAAACAAACTAAATATATAAATTAATTTAACTATCATTTAAATAAAAAATATATATATAACGAAAAAAACTCTAATGTAGATTAAAAAACTTTAGTATAACTTTTTTTTATTTAACTTATAAATTTTAGTGTTTAATTTTTTTTACATAATATGTGAATTAATATACAAAATGTCTTATTACAAAAAATTGTCTGGACCCTCTTCGAAAATTTTCTGGCTCCGTGATCGGCTACATATCAAAAGTAGAATGATAACATTTGGCTTACAAATTCTATAAGTTAATGGATTGGTAGAAATGTATTTGTAGTTTTCAAAAATAAGATAGTTATTAACACGGTAAAGTTATAATATAAAGAAAGAATACCCTTCAAAATTAATAACGTAACATCTACGGTGATACCCCAGCAATTGACATTTAAGGACTCAACGCCAAAATTAATGTGTTTTTAAAATCATGTAATTACGTAAAAAAAATAATATGAAAATATGCTTCACAAATATAGATTTAAGAAATAAGTTTTGTCAAATTAATAGTCTATTTTAAAATTTAGTTTTAATTTTTATATACTTATATTTGTATAATTTTATCGTTTTTCACATAAAATCAAATAAAATTCTGATAATGTATATTAGAAAGTTTGATGATTTTTTTTTAATAATTTCGATAGGAACATGATTAATGTGTAATTTTTGGTCAAAATTAATGTGTGTGTTTTGGTCAAATCAATTTTCTTTTCAAAATAAATAAAAAAAATAACATTCAGTTAATTTACATCGTATATTGTTATATATATATATATATATATATATATATATATATATATTATATATATATATATATATATATATATATATATATATTCAGTCGTTCAAAGTATAAGCCATGAATCATTCAAAATAAGTTAATAAATAAGTCATGCATTTTGACTGGAACTTCAAGTTTTCGTTATTCAAGTAACTGATATCCTATATGCAGGGACCTTGACCTATCTGATGCCAAAAATTGAAAAAGTTTCAAAAATAAGTTATTAGCTTTGGGTAGGTTTTAAAAGAAACTAAAAATTAGTTAGGCTATGTTACGGTGTTACCCATACATTTTATTTATAAAATTTCTCAATTTCGTAATTCGGTGTTGAATTAAATCGGTCATTAGAATTTCTATATAAAAAATAATAGAGAGAAATTTATTTCGATTTTGGTATCCAGTGTCGAATTGATCAAACTCAATTTCAATTTCGGGATTCAAGTGCAAAATTGATTAAACTCAATTTCGATTTCGGGGTCCAAGTACGAAATTATTTAAACACTAATTTCGTATTCCGAGTTCAAAATTTGGGAGAAGTTTTAAAGAAAATAAATGGTTTAGTTTAAGATGGACGATTAGTACATTATATAATGAATGGACAAATATTATCCATATAATCTAACTATTTAAAAAATAAATGTCCACATCAACTCCACTCCTAACAAACATACTAGATGTATTAGTCAATGTCCCGTACCAGATGCATTAATAAATGTCCATATCAAATGCATTAATCAATGCCCAGACCAACTCCTCTCTCTATCCAAATGTGCCGCTTAGGCACTCAACAATTTCTACCATTTATCAAATCCATAAAATGTTGGAACTTGTTGCGAGGTACCGGTTTGATGAGCATATCAACAAGATTATCATCAGTTCCTACTTTCTTCACCCTGATCCTCTTCTCACTTCTCAAGAAATGATACTTGACGTCAATATGCTTAGTCCTCTCATGATGAACCTGATCCTTGGTCAAACAAATTGCACTCAAACTATCACAATATACAATAGCTTGGTCGTGATGTATACATAGATTACTAACCAATCCCTTCAACCAAATTCCCTATTTAGCTGTTTTTGTCATTGCCATGAACACTGCATCTGTAGTATACAAAGTAACCATGGGTTGTAAGGTTTTCTTCCAACTCACAACAGAACCTCAAGAGTAAAAACATAACCGGTCATAGATCTTCTAATATCAATATCTCCTGCATAATCAGAATCAGAGTGCCCTATGACGAAATATTGTGTATCGTTCCCAAAAACGAGTCCAATGTCATATGTACCTCTAAGGTACCGAAATATTTTCTTTACAACTTGCTAGTGTTCTTTTATTGGTTTCCCAATGAACCTGCTGACGACATTAACATCTTGTGCCAGATCTGGTCTTGTGCAGATCGACCATAGCATACGTCATACTCCCTATTGCACTAGCATAAGGGACTCACGACATGTACTCCTCCTCATCGGCTGAGGTGAAAACAAAGTGGCAAGATGGATGTTAGCAACACTAGGTGTATCAATAGGCTTGGCCGATGACATTTCGAGCCTTGATAACACCTTTTCAATGTAGCCTTTATGTAATAGAAAAGCTTCTTATGACACCTGTCTTTAAGAATTCTCATTCCTAGAATTTTTCGAGCTGCTCCTAGATTTGTATCTCATCTCCCGTTACTACAAACACTGTGCAACTTCAAACTCAAATACAACTTCTCTATAGGTGGATGGTTCATGAGTATCCACGTCTTCAACAACCTATAGGGCATAAACAACCATATCCTTAAAACCGTACATTTGTGGAGGTCTTACTCCAACTCTTTTTTTAGCGTCCCTCTGCTATGCTTTGGTGAAAAGCTTTTGATGGTTGATCTTCTTTTGCTAGAGTTCGCATCCCTCTTTCACTCATATGACCAAATTGCATATGCCATAACTAAGTCATATAATCCTTACACACATTCAGAACTCTACCTCCACCTTTGAAACAAAACCCCTTACTATCCATCATACTCAGAGGCAAAGTTCATGTCTAACCTCGTTCAGAAATCCACCTCCGCCTTTGAAACAAAACCTCTTAAAATAACATTAGATATCTTACATAGTTACATACATTCTTAGGAATAAGTGGAACATGTCATACCCCGTTCAATTTCCATAATCTTCCTTCACGTGTACTAATTTTAATCGAGTCAATTCCAATTGTCTTGTAGACAGAATTGTTGGCCATGAAAATACTGTCACCATCTACCTGCTTGTAAGTTTCGAACCACTCTCTTAATATCGAAATATACCTACATAGTGCATTATCTACTAGTTTAACAAGAATTAACACGAAAAAAATCTCACTCGTAAAAAAAAGACTAAGTAGAATTCACTCGAGATATACCGACCCTTTATATCGGATATATAATAGTTCACTACATCTCCATAGAAGTGTCACACGGATCCTAATCAATGTTCAAAGAAAAATTAGCAATAAATTCTCTAACATTATTTGTCTAATAAAAGACATGTCAAATCAGGATATCCTAGTTTTGACATGTCTTCCACGAAATAAATAATTAAATAATATTTTATCATAGTTGTTTTCAAACAGTGATAAAAGTGGTATGCAACCCGTAAGATTATCTTTATGTCGGTTCTATTAGCTTTGTATCTTGATTGGAGAACCGTGATGAAAACCTAACGGAGTACATCAAAGAGAAGCTATGCTTAAACTTCTCTTTAAGGGATTATAAAAATCCATTAGGAAGCAAATATACAATAGTTTATCTCATTGCTATGCTTAATTTGATTAAATACACGTAAGAATTAAGAAAAAAAGAAGAAGAAAGAATACTATATAACCATCATTCTTGATGATCATTACCTCTAATCTTACAGTGAGTATATAACATCTACTTTGTTGGAGGAGAGGTTGATGTAGCAATAGCGATTCAAACCTGCAAGGAAAGATCTTCGAGAGATTCCGGATCCAATCTAGATCGATTGCACTCATCCGATTCAATCAACATCAACACAACTTCTCGCATCGATGGTCTATCAACCGGCGACAAGCTAGTACATAGCAATGCAATCTTTCAAACAATCATCATGTGACGCGCCCACACCCCCAGCTCCTTTATCCTCGAGAACCACTCGAGGATCAAGGATCTCGGGCGTCAACGAATGCTCTCGGATAAAATGCCGTACCCACGTCACAAGATCGCCTCCTTGCTCAATTGGTTGCACCGGCACTTTCCCCGTTAGTAGCTCCAACAACACCACTCCATAGCTATAAATATCACACTTCTCCGTTACCTTCATAGTATATGCATATTCTGCCAACAACAAATCCAAATCAATCACAACAACATGCCATTAGAAGAGTAGCCAACCGTTATATATATACTATATATATTAGTCTCGGAATGTCACAATTTCAGTGTTGGAAGTAAAGATGAGCTAACCTGGAGCAATGTATCCATAGGAGCCGGCAACGGCGGACATGGACTTGGAATGAGGCATGTCAATGACCTTAGCCAAGCCGAAATCACCAACATGAGCCTCAAACTTGTCATCCAACAAAATGTTGTTAGACTTAATATCACGGTGGACAATCTTGGGCTTGCAATCATGGTGCAAGTAAGCAAGCCCTTGAGCCGAGCCAAGAGCAATAGAAAACCGAGTAGGCCAATCCAAGCACGAATCCGAGTTTGTATGAAGCAACTCACCCAAGCTTCCCTTCTCCATGTACTCGTAGAGAAGTAGATTCGAGCCATCATGGTTACAAAACCCGTATAGCTTCACAATGTTCCGGTGCCTGATCTTTCCAAGAGTCATGATCTCAGCTCGGAAACTATCTTCAATATTATTGTTTCCTTCTCGGTTTGATGCAAGTTTCTTGACAGCAATTGTCAAGCCGGATCTCATTGATGCCTTGTACACGGTCCCACAAGCTCCCTTTCCCACCGCAAACTTCTCGTTGAAGTTGCCTGTCGCGTCCACGAGATCTTGGAACGTGAATCCGTCTTTTGGACGGAAGTAGACGTCGGAAACTGGTGAAGCTGACATTGACGTCATATCATCTTCTATAGAAGCAACCATGTCAACTGGCCTTCTCATGTGGAATAAGATCACAATTATGAATATAAGTGAAATTATACCTACACAAGCTGATATAACTGTGATTAACTTCCCTCTTGAGGATTCTCTGGTCGTCGAATCCGAAAGAGAATCGGAACAAGAAGCAAGAGGCCGACCACATAGACCTTGATTACCAATGAAGCTACTCATTTCCATGTTTTGTAACAAAGAACTCGACGGAATTGGACCGGTGAGGTCGTTATACGAGAAATTAACACCCATTAAGCTAGAAAGATTACCAAATGTCTTTGGAATCATCCCTGATAAATTGTTGTTGTTGAGAAATAAATACTCTAATAAGATCAAGTTTCCGAGTTCCGAAGGTATGTTGCCTGAGAGATTGTTGTTACTCAAATCCAATGCAATCTGTAATCCTGAAAGAGATCCTAATGTTGAAGGTATCTCACCAGAAAACGAGTTTCCTCCCATCTGCAACGCGGTTAAACGCGAGAGATTACCTAATGCAGATGGGATTTGGCCGGAGAAGCTGTTGCCGGAGAGGATAAGAAGCTCTAACTGCTTAAGGCTTCCGAGCTCAGCTGGTAAAGAGCCTTCGAATCTGTTTAAGCTGATGTCAAGGCGTTGAAGTGCTTTGCAGTTGATGATTTCAACTGGGAATTTCCCTGTGAGATGATTTGCTGAGATGTTAACTGTACCTAGCTGGGAAAGATAGCCGATCTCCTTGGGAATCCGGAGACGAAGTTGTTGTTGGATAGATCAAGTCGTTGAAGCTTTATACAATTTCCGATTTCCGAACTGATTGTACCATGAAACTTGTTATGACCTAACTCTAGTGCTGTTAGATTCTTGATTTTGCACACCTCACCAGGAAATTTTCCGGTGAGCTTGTTTTTGTTCAGACGAAGCTGCAACAAAGACGAGCAATTCAAGACACTCTCGGGATTCTTCCGTGTAAGTTATTCGATTCAAGAGACAATAATATCAGATTTGAGTTGTGACAGACATGAGAAGGAATTGTTCCTGACAATGGATTATCCGAAAAATCAACCACCCAAAGAGGGCTGTAGAGTCGAGAAGCGGAGGAATTGTTCCGGTTAGAGAATTCTGAAAGAGCTGAAGCTGAAGCATACGAGGTAGGTACTGAAACCCATATGGTTTGTTTGAGATGAGATTATTGATGGAGAGATCCAGCTTGGTTAAGTTGAGAAGAGAGCTCAACTCATTTTGGTATTGTTCCTGTAAGCTTGTTTTCGAAAAGGAAGAGTAAACTGAGACCGGTAAGCTACTGAACTCGAAAGGAATCTCTCCGGATAACTGATTCTCCGAGAAATCAATGATCAATGCTGAAGATAAATTCCGAGCTCACGAGGAATTGTTCCGTTCAACTGATTTCTGTAAAGATACAATTGCTCTAACAACTTGAGCTTCCGAGCTCAGAAGGAATCGGTCCAACAAGCATGTTTGCGTATAATGCGAGAGTTCTGAGCCGAGTGCAGTTACTGAGCTCTTTCGGTATGAACCCGGATAGCTTATTATCCAAAGGATCAAATCAGTTAACTTTTTCAACTTTCCAATCTCTTTAGGCAATTTACCACTCAGCTGATTCTGTGCAAGACCAAGATACTCTAAATTACCACAATTACCAATCTCTGAAGGTAAGCTTCCGGTTATGGCGTTCTGTCCAGCTCGGAATGTTCTTAACCGCCTCATGTTACCAAGAGATGGAGGCAATGGCCGGTGATGCCATTAGTGAAGGCTACAAAATCAACCAAAGAAGTCAAGTTCCGAATTCATTCGGTATAGGGCCTGATAGATCATTGTTGCATAAGGTGTTCTAAGGAAGATAAACTGCCCTAATGCTGGTGGGATCAAGCCATTGAAGCCATTGTTGCGAAGCTCGAGTGTCTGTAGCCGTGAGCAATTCGAAAGCTCACTTGGAATCCTCCCGGTAAATGAGTTATAAGAAAGATTCAGATAACTTAAGTGAATCAAACAGCCAATTTTAGGACTTAACTGACCAGTGAGATTCATAGAATGCAGATCAAGAGAGATAACCACAGGATTGTTAGTGATTGAGCAGTTCACACCCTTCCATCCACAAGGTGTCGAATCATCGGAATTCCAGTTTCTGAGATTGTCGAATTCATCATTGATACTGTTCTTCAATTCCAGAAGACATTGCCCTTCTTGATTCAACCCATCTGACAAAAACATCAGCCAAGCCAAGCCACCACAAACCCCAAAATCTCAACTCTTTTATCAGTAAATGACATTGTGACCGCAAAATCTTATGAGCAAATCCCAGAAACTGTGTTATCAATTACGACAGTTTCAGATTCATGGATTAAACCCTTCTGCCTACAGCAATCAACAAGTAAACAGTAATTACTCATTAGTCAAGTCAGTGGAGAGGTCATATAACAGACAAATGGGTAAGCGAGAATTTGAATCAAATTTTGATTAATCTACTCAAAATTATGAGATGAGTACAACACGAATAATGTAAAATAATACAAGTGAATACAGCTAAGAACCCATCAAAGCTCAAAGAAACGTGAAATTAAGAAATTGTAAAATACGCAGCCAGGATTGAAACTGAAACTTAGAAGTGTTACCTTTGTAAGTCCGTTCGCCATTTTTGAGAGCTTCTCAAATGTGAGGGCATGAGATTCAGTGAATATGAGCAAGCTAACAAAAAGTGAAATTTCAGAGAGACAAAGGATCTATGATTCAAAAAGGCCAGATTTTGATTGAATAGAATAAGGAATCGTGAGGAGGACAGAACTGAAAGTGCAATCAATTTGGGGGAAAGGCTTCTTTTCTCAATAATTTTATCGGGTTTTCTAGTTTTTGTGTGCAGGATCTTGTGGAAGTGGGGATGAATCGAGATGGGATTATTGAGAGCTCTATAGATGAAGCTCTAATGGCCGACAAAGCATGGTTTGGTGACTTTCGCTCTGGCTATAGAGAAAGGGAGAAGGCTTTAAAGCTTCAAATGGTGGAAGTTCTTCAATTTGGATGCAATCTTGCGATTTATATTATGAATTTCTTTTGCGCAAATTGGAGTAATTTTGCAAGTAGTGCAAAGATTTGGAGTTTAGGACAGGTCGGTACTAGTTTGGTAGGTGAAGGAAATTGGAAAAGGAGGGAAAAGGAGATAGAAATATTAACATTTAAAAAAAATATTTGTGTTTTTTGTTGAATAAAAGGAGTAACCCTTTTTTGTTTTTAAAGAAAATGATTCGATATTCCACACACTAAAAATGTATTAAATAATATAAATATTATTTTTGCGTTCGTTTAGTAAAAATAATACTTAAACATTTGGATCAACCAAATTGAACATAGATGTTGAGTTTCATATATTTATAACCACAGGTAATCCTCTATTTATTTTTAGCAGGAAAAAATAAATTTTTTTTTTTTAAATGATCATTTTACAAACAAATTCAGAAGAAGAAAAACTCCTCTTTATTTATTATTATTTTTTAAAAAAATTTAAAAATTATCTAAAATAAAAAACTTGGATAAAAGGTAGTAAATTTGAATCACTAATAATGAAAATAAAAAATTTTATACGGAACATTTTACAGCTAAAATTTTTAGCTTAAAAATTATTATTAACTAGTTTATTGTACACGCCTTGTACGGATTTATTTATTAGAAAATGTATGTATTATATTTATATCTATATTTGTTAGTTGTTAGGATAATTGATATCCATTTTGTGGAAAAAAAAATTAGTTAATATATACTTCATTTAGTTAACAATTATTAATTAATAATAGTAAGTGTTAAAAAATGAATTAATAATAGTAAGTGTTTAAAAATGGTTAAGATATTGATTTTCTATTTTTTTAATTCTGTTTTGATATAAATAATTTTAATTAAATTTAAGCAAAACAGATGTGATAGGGACATGTAAAATTAATGTGACATGGATGACTGTTTATTATTTTTAATGAAATTTTTTGTATATAAAAAAGGTAAATTCGTAAATATTTTGTAGTAATATTATAAAATGTAAATAATTGTAAAAAAAGTTGAGGTGGTTATTTTTAATATGTGATAGGTGAAGAAAGTGCGTGTTTTAGTATGGTATAATAGATAGTTTGATATTTTATAGTATAAAAAAAAAAGTCAATAGATCAAAAATTAAAGTTATTTTTGGATGTGGTTAAGTCTCATATCTCTAGGGGGGAAATCTGATATTTATGTGGCTTGTGAGCTAGATATAGGGCTGCAAAAGAAAATCCACCAAAGACTACAAATTTATTTACGTTTGTCTCTCTAAATTTTAAGAATATACCAAATTTGGTACAATTGCTAGAATATGTTTATAAGTGAATATTAATCTAAGGACTTTTTGTGAGAGGAAAATATAAATTTTCATTAGGGTAATAATTATGGCCATATAGTATTGAATTATGGGCGAGTAGAAATGTAGTAATAATAGGAGATAGTTTAGCAATAGCATGACATAATTGGCCTAATTGCAATTAATATAGTTTGATCTTTTGGTTACTCTACATTTAGCCATTGGATAATATGGATTATAATATAAAGGTAATAACTTTTACATTTAAGATAATAATTAATTTATATATTTATATTGTATTATCGCTTAGAAAGTAAGAAATCATATTATGTCCTTTCTTTTCTAACAACATATTTCATTAATATTCACTATTGTCCCTTCATAACAAATAATGATTTTGTGTTATGTTTTTCTTTTAATGTGATTATACCTAACACTTGGATAACGAGTGACAAGAGTCTTTGTTTACGACCATAGCTTTTGGTGACTAATAAGGATAGTTAGTTTATTTTTAATACAAAATTAAATCTGAAGTATATCAAAGAAAATAGGGTCTTAATAGTAATCAAATCAAAGGCAGTGTCGTAATTTTATATTGATTTTAGGATGAAACTTCGAATGGTTTTGTGTGTAAGTTCACTTAACGTGCATATCTTCTACGTAATAGACTCGGCGGATATAAAAAAATAAAAAAATAAAAAATTAACATGGTATCAGAGGTCCGATTCGGGTCCATTATCTTAGGTTTGGGTTATGATTAGCGAAAAATATGTTATCCGTCCGTTTCACAAAGTCGGCCTTGAGGTTTTGTGTCAAGCGTCAAATAGTACCAGATAGTTGCACTTGAGGGGAGTGTTGAGTATATAAATGTGTCATACATCGACAATATGAAACAAGTGGACCTAACATGTACGAAAATTACTTATCCTATTGCCAATTAATTTTAAGATGAAACCCGAATATATGTGTGTTAACATACATATTGTCCACGTATTAGACGTGACGGATATAATAAAATAAATTAACATCTTTATACCAATTATAAATATAGTATAAAATCCTAGTGTAGGGATGACTAGACGTAATCACTATGTCATAACTCAAACAAATATGCTAACATTAAGGAATAGGACTCAAAATTACCAAATTAATAATTTTTAAAAAGTGATTTCAGTTTCCATTTAATTTATCTTTCATACATTGATTTAATTATTTCATTATAAATAAATAAAAAAGCGTAAATGCTTTTAGGCAGGGTGGAGCCCACGTGGTAAAATCAACATCGAAGATTATTCAGATGGCCCACCTGGCCCCACCAATCTCTAGAAGTAGGACAATGAAATTGTTGTAGTGATAATACCAATATAAATAAATAAATAAATTATAGTGATAATAATATTACAAAAGAAAGTAAAATGGAATATAATGTGTTTATGAGTGGGAGGCCCTCTTCTTGTTCTTCTTGAATAGCCTCACATTCATCTTCCTATTGGTCTTCCCACTCATCATTTGGACTTATAACATAAACCCTCTTTCACACTTGTTTAACACCCCACCATAACAAAATGCACATCATTCACATTATATATATTCCTCTAATATAGTACATAATATTTATTTTACAAGAGTTACACGTTTTAGTTTAGGTTTATAGTTTGAATATACTTTTCAATTCAACGATGTTTCATAGATGTATGTCATATATGGGGTAAATTATATGGTAAGAATCAAGATCCTCTCCAATGTGGTCTTAATATTTTTCTAATAAATCAATATTAGATCAAATTAAATGATCAATATCTATTTTAGTCATTTTTAACTAATTATACTAAATATTTTTTTTAAAATTATTTATTTCAAGTTACTTTTCTTCATCCCAAATTAGCGTTGAGGAACAATCTCTCGACTTCCTTTCTAACCGCTCCGCCGTTGCCCACTCAAATCGCACCTTGTCATCGCCGCCATCGTGCCTCCGTCACCCACTCTCGACTTTCTCTCTTTACCGATAAGTATCAGCAATTATTTTGCTCTTAATTAAGAATTTTAAAGGCTCAATTGTGTTTTTTTTTTTATTTTTTCTAGTTGAATATGATATTATTAAAATGAATATTTATTTGCAATATACGAATGTTTTACACAAATTTATGAGGAATTAGGGTTAATATGTACACTAGTTGCGTATTGTGTATGACTGAATGAACATATTTTATGACATTATGAGCTTATTTCTAGAATGAAATTTATGAGATTGTGTATGACATATTGTAAGAGAATGATGTTTAATTGTTTTATTGGTTTGATAATGTAAGTGCTTGTGAATTTGATTAATTGTTTGCATATCAGTAAATATCAATGTCGGGTCATGTCTATAGGGGACAAGATCGAGTGGGAGACAAGGGACGAAGCAAAATTGGACGACATCTGGTTCTCCGGCACGGTGGCGAAGAAGATTCCCTTGAATGAGAATAAGTTTTTGATAGAATATGCAGATTTAGTGTCTAAGAAAGATCAAAAAACTCCGTCGAGGGAGTGGTTATACGTGGGGAATATTAGATCGGTTCTTCCTCGAATCGGGATAGGCGGTTCAAAGTGAATGAGGAAGTAGAAGTTTTTCATAAGGATTGATGTTGGGTTGGTAAGCTGAAGATGTAAAATATCTTATTTACTTTACTTCAAAATACTAATCAAAAACTATATTATTGTAACAATTCAAATTCTGAAAGTTCGGATGCTACGGGTTAGGACATCACAATGGGTCACAATCCTAGTTTGACAACAATTTTACTAGATCTTACAACAAGGCACAAATAAAGAAAAACCGAAATACGTTTTTATGCATTAAATAGTCATGCTAAAAGAAACACGGCAAGAAGTACGATGTTGAAACACGACAAGAAACATATAAGGTTTTTAAAAAAAAAATGTGAGGGATAAGCACTAATGAGCTAATAGGCTAGTTTTTTAGGTCGGAGTTAGACCGGAGGAAAAGCAATTTGATTGGACTTGACTAGTCGTTCAATACTATACAAGATTCAGATCGGTCTTGGACCACCTGAAGTAACCTTCACTACCTTTCAAAGTCATACACTTTTATATGACATGACATCCGTGTTCTGTAGTGTCGTCTCTTAGCTTGACGTTGTTGTTTTGGTGGCGTTTTTGAGTTGTTAGTCAAAGAGGGGCGTGGATTTGTGATCGACTCCTGATGATTCTGATGCGAGTCCAAATCTGAGGTGTCCACAGTTGTTCCCCATACTTCTTACATGGGTACTTCCTTCGAAGTCAGACTTTTTGCTTGCTGCTTCATCATCCTACTTTTCCCTAAAAACCTTCTCTGCTTTCGGGTTTTTTATGTTGTATTTTGTGTATTTCTTATTCTTTTGTTGTGGCTCTTCATGACGGTTAGTCCGTCTGCCGGTCTTTTTCGCCCTCTCGATTCACTATACGGCGTGTCGTCTAGTTTTTCGAACCGCTTTTCATTATAAAAAATAAAATAAAAAATAAAAAAAATACCACACCGGACCATAATATAACACATTTTAATCAATTAAAAATTTAAGAATAATGTTCAAACGAGCATGTGAACTGTGAAGAGAGTGTTTTTGATCAATTTGACTCTCTAGTTAAGCACATGAGTCAGCCACCGTTTCATATTAGATTAGCATATTTGCATGTAAGATGATTGTTAATTAGCTAATACAATAGAGTTAAAGGATCTTAATATTAATTAATTGTATATTTAATATTATTAAATTTGTTTTCTGATTGGCAAGATTGATTCAATTTCGTAAAGTTTGGCCTCCCTCCACTCATATAAAACAAGTTGTCTGCGCCGGTGATCACATTGCCTTTGGGAAAGATTTTCGTTCACTAATTATATCCGAATTAATTTTAAATATGTTATTCTATATAATTGTATATAATTATAATATTATTACTATATTTGACTCTATTTACTTTATATTATATGTATCAGAAAAAAAGGAGATATATATATATAGTTATTCAATAAATAAAAAATTCATTTTCTGAATGAACAAATAGTATCGATTATTTAACAAATACAATATAAAAATTAACAACTAACAACATTTGTTATTCAAAAAAACTTATTTTAATAAATTGTAAATATTAAATAAATTATAAAGTTTAAAAATAACAATTCTTATACATACTATCAAACACTATTTGTATAGGTAGAGTGGTGGAACAACAAATCGCCTGTTCGATTTCGATTTCGGTTTCAGTTCACAATTAAATTTGCAAAGATTTAAATATTTTGTATCGGTTTAAATGTGACGTCGGCCTAACTTTTTTGGGTTTATCCAATTTTGGATAGATGTTTCGGATACCCCTCAAAGGTCCTTTTGATTTCTGGATTGTTTTGATCAGATAAGAAAATTACTTTAAAATTATAATCTTAAAAATAATTCAACAATCGACAACAACTCCAATTAAAAAGAAAAATACGGCAAGCATACAAATTACACAAATGGAAATGGTCAAGCCTGCTGGTTAAAACTTCAAATTAGAAGGGGATAAGATAGTATTATAAATACTTAATTAACATTAAAAAAAACATAAATACGAGGAGTTGGCAGTTTGACTTGCTTAATTACGGTCAACACGTCTATTCTAGATCCGCCTTTCGTCCGTACCATGTTCATTTATTTGTCCTTCATATCATAATCTCATATATTCATATCAAAATGTTTAATATATAAATTATGTAATACTTGAATTCATATACTTTCTTTCAAGTTATTTTGCAAAAAATAACACTTGTCACTTTTGTTCTATATTTCAAAGGTTATATACATTATTATAGAAAATTCAATATATTATAATTATAATTGATTAATAAATTATTTTAAACTTACAACGTTTACACGTCATCGTATTAATGTGTTATACTATCGCGTTTGACTTACGACGGTGATTGTGAATTGTGACAAACAAGTGTAAACCCATGGAAGCTTTGAGCATACAATTCTGACGTCGCGTTTGTACACATTCACTCTATCTAGCTCTACTTCTATCCTTTTGTATACTTGGATTCACTATAAACTTCGAAAATGTAAAATGTGTGCTTAAAACACTAAACATATTTTAAGTTTTGGATCGATTTTTTTTATTTATATATATATAGCTAACTATTGTAATATTTGCACCTTGTACGGATAATTTTTTTTTTTTTATGTTTATTTGTTCAAATACTTAAAATTCATTCATCAAATATTATGATGATTTATTTATTTATTTATTTATAAGACGAACCTTGTGCGGAGTTAAATTTTAATAATTTTTTTAAAATTTGTAAATTATAATGTACAGCCGAAGAGAAAAATAAACGAATGATATCGAAATCCAAAAACTGAAAATCGGTATAAAAAAAAAAGAATGATAGAAACATGGATGTATTTGGTGAAAACGATTGATAGCCGAAAAGAAGATAAATAATGATAGTCGAATAGAAAAAAAAAAAAAAAAGAATGATAGGAAAAGGATAACGACGTAGAGAATAACCAGGAAAAAAAATACGACGAAGCAACCTAGAATATCTCCAAATTATCGGAACCCTAAAAAAAGATGAAGAAATTTGATCAATATAGGAAAACAAGAATTGAATTGAATGGCAGACGATGAGATACGATTTGTATATATAGTGTGAGAGAATTTTAATGTACATGAGAAGTTTATGTTTTATCGTCAGCTAACGTACAGAGAAGTCGGTAGATATTGTTGATTTAGTAGATTTCGATATTTCAAAATTAAAATTTAGATATTGTTTTAACGTACGAGAGAAGTTTAGTATATGTTTTAGTTAAAATTCTATGTTTAATTAATAATTTAGTAGATAGTGTTTTAACAAGAGAAGAAGCTTAGATAGATGTTTTAGTTAAAATATTTTATGGTTTAATTAATAATTTAGTAAATAAATTTATCAGGATAAAAATCTTAAGTGCGTCACATCAGCATTACGATTAGCTGTTTTAGTAGAGTATACTGAAGTCAAAAAACGGTATTGAATCGGCCATGTTCATATACCATGTCAATTTCCTTAGATTTGTGGGGTTCAAATGATGAAAAAGACACGCGTTTTGATGAGGTTATATATACACAATGTCAATTTCCTTATATGCATTTTAAAAAAATAACTTGTCAATAAAAATTCGCCACAATCTTATATATAAATACCGTTTGATGATATAGCGGATGCAAATGAAAATTTTATTTCATCCCATACACATTATATAGATTAAAAACATCTAATTCTACTCACGAAACTACCAAAATAAATAAATAAAATAAACAAAAACTAGTAGCATTATCTTTTTTTTTAAATGATGACAATATGGCCAAAGGAAAATTAAGTCAAAGTATTGACAATATATGCAAAAAATTAGGAACATTATCTTTTAAAAGTACTCGAGAGAGACACAAAATGATTTGAATCCTAGGTAGTTGTTTTGTGTAGTTTTAATGTCCCAAAATTTGCAAATCAATGAAGGACTTGATTGTTTCTTGAAAGAGTGAGTATGGCCTTGTTTATCATCCAATGTGGGGGACTCTTGTGATAGGGTTTTTAGGTACTATACAACCTACGTAGTGCTGAAATTACACTTTTATCCTCTATGTGAGGGTAAATTTGGTAATGTGTATGAAAATATTCATTATAGGTAATTGGTCAAGAAAATGGTGTTTCTTGTAATTTGTGTAAAAACAATGGTATGAACTTTGAAGTGAATTGTAGTTATTAGGTTATGGTTGGGTTCGGTCGTAGTTAGTTTATGGGTATAAAAGAGTTTGTGAGGTTAAAATTTATCGTGTTTTTTAATAGATTAAAGAATTTATGAAGATTACAAGGTTGAAGAGCGAGGTTGATTTTTCAACCAGCCAAACGACTATTGAAAATAGAGTTAGAAATGAAATATCTATATACGGTTAAATGGGATAGATTTGTAATTTTTCAAAGTTCGGATCAAGATCATAAGTAATTTCAAGATAAAAGTAAACAAGGTTTTATTGTAATTTATGCGAACATTTCTTTCCTTCGCTTTTGACATGTTTAATTTTCTTGCGCTCGATGTCGTCGAGATTTCCAAGAGGGTGAAACGAATCTTGTATGGTAATGTTGTGTCTCCCAGGTTTTCAAACATAATTTTTAGATGATTGATTTTACTATCCAGAAAGGGGTAGCAGTACAACTACTTGTCCGTTTATCTTCTAACTCGATGTAAATAGCGTTATATTTTGTATTTAAATTTGAATAAAAATTCTAATTTATTTATTGTAGGAAAAAGACCATATGAGGAGGATAATCACAAATCTTATCCACATGATAAATATAAAACATTTGTGTAATTAATTTAAGATTTGTATATATCCACACTAATATTTTAAATCCGGCCATAAATAATTTATTTGCACAAATCATTGTGTAAATAAATTTTGGGGAACATTATCTTTTTAAAAATATTTTAAATCCTTTATCCATTGTATTTAAATGAGTATTTATGGGTAATAATTAGACATAGAGAGTAAATTATATTAAGAAAGAATAAATAATCAGTAATAGGATAAAACCAGATTTGTTTCATCCAATCAATTGATATCCTGAATCGAAGAAGACGATATTCACGGAAATAAAGCAGGGGTAAAAAAAAGTCTATTTAATTATTTAACCTTTTTTCATTTTTATTATTTATTATAGCAAGTAAATGAATAAAGATAAAGCCCAAATAATAATATTTTAATCACTTAAATACTAGTATATAATATTTTTCAAAGGAGTACCAAACTTTTGTGTACTTAATTGAAAAACAAATGTCACAGATCTTTTGATTCATGTTCTCATCCATCCAAAAAGGTTAAAAGATAAGAAGCAAAATATGATGATCCAAGTAATATTATTGGCGTATACTTGTGCGTATATAGTTGAATATAAAGGTAGCTAGGGTAAGGAAATAACGTGTATATATTTAGGTGAAGTTGCATATGGTACATAATATTGGACCATAGCTACTGCAACTTGGATCCTCTATTCAGATGACCTTTTCTATATGCATGTATACAGAATGAAGGAAAGTTGATCGGAAATCCGGTCTTTATGGTTGCTATTCGAGCAGAAAGAGTTGAGTTTTGGGATGCTCGTGTTCGGTTCGATTGTAAATAAATCAAGTCCGAACTTACAATTTAACCGAATTTAAAAATATGATCATGTTCGCCCTTGTTTGGAAAGTGAAGGAGAACTCATATATGTAACACCCTTATTGCTATTCAAAAAAAAAAAAGGCCGATATTTTATTATTCGTGTTTGACTTGTTCATAAGCGAGTTGTACTTGAACAAAGTTAAAATTTAACCGAACTTAAGAATATGATCAGATTCGAGTCATTTAAAAAGAGAACAAATTCAAGTTTATGGCTCGTATAACTACATAATTTCGATTACACAGCCACAATCCAATAACATAAAAAATCGATCTAAAATAAGCTCTAAAACCGACATAGAAACGAAAACATATTGAATGTTTTTTTTTTGATAATAAGGAGACCCTTATTGCCTCTAAATAAATACTTTATATATTTAAAAAAAAAGGGATAACTATTTTAATCAGTATATTTTTCTTATTAATGGGTATCTTAAAACTTTATGTAATTTAAATTTGCATACTAAAAAGATTTCCCAAGTCTAGAATAAATGTGGGCCTGGCAAGGATGGGCCTAGAAGATGTCTCTCTCAATAAAAGTAGGCCTATGGGCCTTTGTACAGCTAAGTAGTAGGAACAACTTATATTCACAGAAACTCCATGATCATATTAACTATCAAGAGCTGTAATTTTTCTAATTTCCCTTAGGAAAAAAAAACTACAAAGTTTGTGATGTGACACAGACAAAGTTCCGGAACGTTCCAAAGACGCTCGGAGAAACCTGAAACCTTTCAAAATACAGGCAATATCTAGAGATGTTGAGATTTATCTAGAGTAACAGATCTTTTTAGGCAGAAATTCAGTCTTAGAGATTATTCTAGAAATGTATCAAAAGTTAGATAACATTATTGACAACAAGAAGGGTCCGAATCTCCTTGGGTTTGGCTAATTTTATGTTATTTGATATCGCTAAACCACATTGGAACCCAAAATACTTTTACAACATAACCCATTATAAGGCTCACTTAGTCATTTTGGTTTAGCAAAAGTACCCAAAACGGCCAAACGCACATTGTAACACAAAATTATCGGTCAATCTCTCGTATCATTCATTTCATGTATTCCTTGTATTCCTATTTACGCGATTGATGGAATTGTTATTGTTTATTATTTTTCTCGTATTACACTATTATTTTAATATATATTTATTTAACTTCAACCAATCACATACAAGAATACATGTAACCTTGATATATGAGATCTTGATTGCAAAACTATAACCAAATTTTTTTAGAAATTGAACAAACTCAAGTACCTCGACTCATATAACAAACCTAGTATCCTACTGTTAAACTTGGGAACGCGGACAAGATTGTCCGAGAAAACGGACAGGTATGACACATGAGGCAGTCTTGTCCAGGCCGTTGAGCCCGGCCTGCCAAGCTCGGATGACGGGTACGGACGGGGTAGACATTAGCACAATCATATACATCCGGTGACCCGAGCTTGTAGAGTCCGAACATAAAAATATTTATTCGACTCATCTAAAAAGTAGAGTAACTTAAGTCGAGCTCAAATAGCCCAAATCATAAAAACCATATACATCCGGTGACCCAAAAACTCAACGGTAGACATCAGTACAACCAAAAATGTACCCAAGATGAACGGAAAAAACAAACACTTACCATGAGTTGATATGACAATGTACTTAGAGCATTGTTCAAAGGATTCGTCTTTTAGTTCATAGGATGCCTGCAAGGGAATCTACTATCAACCACAGACTCACAGTGTCCTTGCTTGCAGGCTCATACATACAAGCCCAGAGTTTCACAGTTCAACTTGCTTTTCACTTTTTACATTTTCATTGTTTTTTTACTTCTCTTCTTTTACTGCAATTTGTCTTCTTTCCAAGGCCAATGACACTATTTAAAAACAAAAGCCTGGTCTTGCAATTTTACTGGTCTACTTCTGCGTCAAAATCTAAAGTGTTCTATAATGTCACAGATCACAACGGCTTTCTTTTAGTGGATTAGGTTACTAAATGATAAAAAACACAGTCAGAATTTGTCTCCTTTTTCCTGTAAAATTTCCAAGTCACCATTTAAACAAAAAGTGGACCCTCAATGCCCAGCTAGTCAATCCGATGTTTTCACTTATCCGCTCACTCGTCGAGTGAGTTAGACCCGTCCAATGAGAGTGTCATTCGTCTAACAGCACAAGTTTTTCAATTTTTAAGGTCCCATAATATTTATTTTTAGTTGGTTAAAGATATAAAAGAGTGTTTGTCATAATAATTAGAACTCAATATTTGGGACTAATTGGCCAAAAGTTTAATTCTCATTTCCACTATCTTCTTAAGAACGATCTTTATTTTTAATGACATAATATTTAATGTCATTCTTTTATGTAATATAAAACATAATTTTTAAAATTGATAAAAATATATTACGTTAACACAAGACCTCCGACATCCATTGGACGGCCCTGCGTCAAGTAATTAGGGCGGATAAAATTGTGTTAACGGATTGTTGTTGTTAACGTATAATGTATTTTTAAGACTAAATACATACAATTAGGTATGTTGGGTATATTAGATAGAGGGATGGTGAAGGACCTTCATTCATTATTCGTTATTCATCAACTTTTTCGGGTTTTATCATTTTTCTCAAATAAGGTGATTCAAATTTATATTGTCTTGTCTCTTAAGTTGTAATAAGGAGATAAATTGGGATATAGTCTCGCTGAAATAGATAAGTCCCATTACTCGTCTAAGGATAAGAACTCAGAGATAAGTCGGGAGATGTATTTCACTTAGATCGATATTATATACCAAGTGTAAAAATAATACTGGTTGACTCAATCCCGAATGTATTGTACATCTCATGGGAAAAAATTCGTGTAAAAGCAAACTAAACGATTTCCATCCTCTCAATTTAATCCCATATTGACGGAATGTAAAATTAAGTGGGTTCTTTTCTTCTACCAATTATTTCTTCTACCAATTAAATAATGAGGTTTTTTTCCTCTCATTTTTTTCTTTCAAACCTTTTTTTTATGTAACTAAAAAACGGGTGTAAAGAGTAATTTACACAAAATTGTATACATGGAGTGTACTTAATAAGATTATAGACGAAAAAGGATGTGATCAATCTTATTGGCTCGCCCATCAACTAATTAGGTGAATTGGGTAAAAAATTATAAATAGTGTAATCGTATAATTAATTTTATAGATTTGTGTGCATGTACAACAAAATACATTTTTTGTGTGCATGTACAACAAACTATTTATGAGGAGGTAAAGATGTGTACAATTTTAGTTGAAACACTTGACCAAAAGATCTTTACAAGCTGAATCAAACAAGAAAGCATACAAGAAACATGATAGCAGTTCACAAAGAGAAGTAGATTTGCAATTTGATCGTCTCTAATCAACCAAAGAAAGATGAACAAAGAATTGAATTAGAACCAGAGCTGAAAATTTCACTTCTGTTCATTCTATTCTTGAAAGCATGAAAAAAAACAAAACTACCTAAAAAATTTGGACTCTTTTTTCTTGAAAAAAAAGCAAGCAAACCATGTAGAAGAAATTAGTCATCCCTACTAAGCCATTACACATTAACCTCCTATCCATCCTAGTACTAAATTGTAGCTAATTGTCGTCGACACAAAGCTCGCTAAAAACGTCCATCCATCAATCAACCCGACCTAAACCCTAGCCTATATCGGAAGAAGCCTTCATCATTGATCCAGCTCCGGGTTTCAACACCAGACCATGCTTCCTCATTTCAATGATTTTCCTGTGAGAGTTGGAGTGAACTTCACTCGAAAAAGTCGGGCTACTAGCTGGACGGTATTCAGGCACAAGCCTACCGGACTTGTACCGGACCCCACAGGCATTGCAAAGGGTTTTTGGGCCAATGGACCGGCTCTCCACTGTGGAGTCTTCTCAGTCTGACAATGCAAGCATTTTCTTCCAAGAGTTGAGCTGTGTTTCGCTCTTTCTCGTTGTTTGGATATCTTATGAGTCTCCTTTGGCCAGCATTGCCATTGCTGTCCACCAAATAACTCCCTTCTCTCTTTCTCTTCTTGCTCCTCGCTTTAACCGGCACTTTGAAGTTGCTAGAGAAGCTCACAACAATCGACATGGTGGGTCCCATGGTGGTTGTAAGTAGTGGTGGTGGTGCCACCACTGCTTGTGTTGCTGTTGAAGCTGCTAGAACTGTTCTCCAGAACCGAAACCGGGCTTTGATGGTTATTAATAGATGGTTGATGATGGTGATTCGGCATGATGTCGACAAATGACTCAACCATCGGAAATGCATCCTTGTTCGAAATCCATTCGAGTTCTTCTTCTTCAACAATCATCCCCTGGTGATCATATTTGTAAAGCTTAACATTAGAGACTCCATTTTCAAACTCACAATTCAATAGAACCTTAAAGATTCCATGACTAACAAAGAAGTGTAAAAGCAAAGGACTTTGATCATTTTAGCAAATATGCCCAACCCGGACCCGGACCCAATTAGGTAAGTAGAGCTAAAAGTAAGTGGGTGGGTGCAAATTGCAATTCAATATTTCAAATGGGTATCATTGCACGTGGTGTCACGTGCCCAAGATTTGTTTTTTTTCCTTTTATTGTATTGATTAGATTTGAGGGGTTTTGTCCATATAAATAGCCTGTGGGCTCAGTCACATGGGAAACTTCCTCCTTTGTCATTATTAATGCACGCCTTCTTTGTGAGGACGAAGGAAAGAAATACAAAAAAAAAATATTTTTTAAATAAGTAATGACATAACAGACTCCACCACAGCACCACCACCCACCAAAAGTAATTAATTTTGGCCAGCCAACATAAAAATATTCACACAAAAAGTCATATGCTTTTAATTTACATATTTACCCCTACTATAACTTTAATTCCAACTAACTCCATGCAGAACGGTTCACGAACGTGAATATTCTAGGGTTTAGCAAGGGCAGACACGTAATTTTACTCAGAATACTACAAGGTAGAGAGAGACCTAACACTTCTATCAACCAAAGAGAACCGTCCTGGACTTTGCACCAAAAACGGTTTAAAAAAATTTAATCCAGCACGCTAAAACACCGTGGTCGAGTCCCGAGTTCAGAAGAACTCGCGAGTCAACTCGTCCCGACTCGGCCGAGTTAGGTGTCTGGCCATCGGAAGGTCCCGAGTCAAAACCAGGACTCGCCGGAGTAAACCAAAACCGGCCGGTTTATCATTTTCTGATGAGCGATAACAAATACGAAGTGGTTGAAGTTTGAAAACTTACTGAGGTCTTAACGCCACGTGAAGACAGAAGGGACAAAGGGAGAGAGCTTAGGGGTTTTGGATTTGTTGCTTTCGTCATCATCTTCCTCCTCTTCTTCACCAATATCCGACGAGAAGTCGAGAAGCTCGTCCATGAATCCTGCCGGAGCGTCGAGAGAGACTCCATTTTCTGAGAAATACCGAAGAGAATAGAAAAAGTTGTGTTCGGTTTCGCAAATGGGAACTGGGAAATGGGTACAAAGAAGAAGAGGTAGGAGAGGCGTTTCTTTTTCGCTATATTATTATCTTTAACGTATTTGTTTTTTTGCGAGGGTTTTAGGTGCTATTTGGAAAAACACGGATTTAAATATTTATTTCTTTATTAACGTTCTTCTTTTCCTTTTTTTTTCAAAATTGAAAGTATTTTACTTTTCAAGATTTTTCATTGTGATTTTCTTTTTTTCTTTTAAAGATAAGGATTCATTTAGACCAAACTACCCTTCAAAATATTACTTTTGACATTCATAGTAAGTCGATTGCGTTGAAAAAAAACATTATCATAGTCGATCAGGACGACATTGATATTTAAATTTAAAGTAAAACGAAAAATTATTAAAAAGTGATTTTGGGTGCCGTAGATTTTGCGTTGAAGTTTTAAAAAAATTACTTTAGGTTGAATACGTCCAAAATTACTATTTTAGTTGAGTGCAATTAACATACGTTGGACAAAATGTAAAACTTTATTAAAAAACAAAATTTACCGTTTTATTATTGTCCGTATTCAAATGATGAGATTATTTTACATGACGTTAAATATTCCGTCTAAAAGGATGTCTTAAGACGGATAACTTTTCAAAGTTAACCTCATTCTCCATTATAACTTTGCATAAATAAATAACATAATTACAAATGAAACTAATTTTAGTCAAAATCGAATTAGGGGCAGTTTTGGTGATATATTTTAAATTGGAGGCAAATTAGGAATAAAAGAGTAAGAAGGAGCGGGCCATCTAAGTAAAGACAGTCGACCCACGAGAAGGCACTGAATCAAATATACATACGTCATAGAGCCAATGAAGGAAGGACACGTGGAATATTTTACTAATTTATGTGAGAAGAAAGTAAAAATACTTTGAATTAAAGTATTTGACATTTCTAGTACGCATGTAGCGACGATGATTTGGTTCATCCCCTCCTTTCCTTTTTTCCTATCTCTAAAATGATTGAGATTTATTTACCCTTATAATTTTATTTTTTATAAGAAAAATAAAATTATTACATTTTCCCGACAGAAATTAAACATTATGAAAATTAGAGATTTAAGATTATCTAGAACCTTATTCTTAACAATTTAGTAAATGTTGATATATTGTCTATAGTGCAAACATCTTTAATTATATCATCGAATGAATGATTTCATAACTCTGTTATACCAACCTAATATTATGCTACATAAAATCTACCTTTTTATTAAAAAAAAAATCCGAATTTTAACAATTATTTACGATATTAAAATAGTAAATCTTTAGATATTTAATTTATAAATGATAAACGAAAAGATTAATAAATGGAGATGTTAAAGAAAATCATAAATGAATGCATACAGTGAACGTGTTATGGAATGGTGCATAACATTTCTGGTTTAGCATTTAAAATATTCGATATTTAGTGACAAATTCAGGTATTGACCGGAAAACTTAAAGATCAATTAAGATAAAAATCAAAATCTGAATAGTTATAAGAACATTCTAGAGGATTACAACTTTTAAAAAATACGAAGTAGTAATTTTTAAAAAAAACATTTTTCTAAAGAATATAAAACAGAAAATTTGTATTTACTATATGCTTATGTGACCATCATTTTTATTCATTTATGAAAATAAAATTTTATAATTCAAGGTTAAATATTTTATCTGTATAAATGAGAAAATTAATTTAATTTTTCTTAAAAAACAAATATATTGTATAAATCATACAAACTAAATTATAGTATACCTTTTTCAAAAAAAAAAACACCTCCTATGTTATTAACTCTATTTTGATATGTTAAATAAAACGATTAATATTTCAATGTTTAAGAAGAAAATAGGTCATTAAAATAAGTCATTAAGAAACAAATAAACAATCAGTTTTAAGTGTATTTGCTAGCCCCCTTAAGGGTGTAGTTGATCTCTTATCTCTCAATATAAGGGGTAACTACTCTATCGTCGTTTGTTAATTACTTAGTCTTTTTTTTTAATTTATTGAAAATGTGTTTAGATGCGTGGAGACTGTATATCCTTTAAAAAAAAAAAGTCATTAAAGTGAACCAATATAGATTTTAAGAATTTTTGTTGTCAGGACTCAAAGACAATATTTTTAGGTAATGAAAAGTCACAATGCATCGTAAATGACCATAAACATATTTTTAATTATGGTAAGATATATTTAATTGTATGTAATGAACCTCATACGTTTAATTAAACTCTAAAAATCATTACGAAAATTCAATGAAATTTGAAAAAAATATTACTTATCCTATTTTTAATTATGGTAAGATATATTTAATTGTATGTAATGAGATTTTTATATCCGTTATTTTTGCCAACAAATGATTTTATTTTATTTTTAGGTCAATCCAACAAATGATTTTTAAAGGAGGTTTTGTGCAATATAAGGATACACTTGCTAAAAACACTTTTAAAGGTGATTTTGTGTAATATCACAATTTATTGGTAGTTTTATGAAAATAGACATAGTATTACGGATGATTTTTTTTTAATTTACCAACTTAGGAAATTGGGCTCACGTATTATCATACATACTGAATTACTGAGTCACCAAATTAAAAAAAAACATATTTAAAAAATCCAGAGAAAATGACGTTAGATACAATTTTCTTCATATGAGCGTGGTGGGACCCAAGTCATTTGCTTCCCTCATGATCCTCCATCTCTCATGTGCTAACGTGGGACCCACCCATTGTTACACATTACTAGTAGAGTAGTAGTGGGTTGGCAAAAACCGGGCCCATTGGTGGGTGAACCGTGAACCGGTTTTTATTTTAGGGTCGCGTGGACTTCACGGTCTAATATTCGCGTGATTTTTTGGGAGTGAAGTGAATAAACACGCCATGTGTTTGAGATTTGCATGAAAGTGAAGCCTTGATGGCATGGGGGAGTGGACAATTATTATCATTATTATCGCAAATTTCTTCCATTAGTTATGTTTTGAGACAAATTGGATTCGTACTTTATTAAGGGACCGTTTGGTTTGAAAAAATTGGTCTTGTCATTGAGTTATACTATGTTTGTCCACATCTCTTTCTCATTTGATTCATTGTATTTTTGGTCTTTTCATAGAAATTTTGATTTGAGATATTATGGGTGTGTTCACTTGAGGGTAGTTTATGGGTCGAAGAAAGCGATAATTGAACAGAACTTATTTATAATTGATGAAGTGTGAAAGAAAAAAACTTAGCGGCTTTATAAATATCGATATGAAAAAACGAGACGATTCAAAGACACGCAATGAAGTTTTCATATTATAAATATAATTACTTTTATTTATTTATTTATTATCGATTGATTTTGTTAAAGTTAGACTAATATCGTAGACTATGAGTCATGTGCATTCGAGCGCATATGCACGTTAAATTTAAGTCCAACACATAAGGTCATTGGGTTATATTCCAAAGTTATTTATAAATAAAATAAGTATTCCATTGACTTGATATATCAAGCTCAAAATATCCGAATATAAAATATAGTTCTGACGTGAGAACTTACTTAATATATATTAAAAATATCCAATTACAATAAATAAAAATTTAAATACATTCCACATTTGTTAAAAAAAATGGAGAGAGGGAGTAGTTAGAAGTGATTTTTTTTTAAGAGTTACCAAATAGTAAGGGGAAGGGATTAAACGTGGTAAAGTGGTTGATAATGACTATATACATAAAAATAATGTGAGGCATGAACTAATCATTCTTCATATATAAACTATTATCATCTATAATAATCTTTAAGAAGTAACAAAGTTGTCTTAGGAAACAAGTTTATTTATTTGTTTATTATTATTATTAAACTAAATATTAAAAAATCAAAATATTTTCTATAATAGGTGGACGTTCACATTCGTAGCCTCGAATTTTAAGAAGTCCAAATACAAGAATTTACATCGAATAAAATAGTTTGTGGACTAATAAATACCTAAATTGAAAGATATATACTTAACTCATGAAATTAAGGAGTCAACATATATCTTATCGTGGGATTAGAAAAAAACTATTATATATATATATATATATATACACATATAATTTTAATCCCCATGTTTGCTTCACAATGTTGAAAGATGGTCAAGATACGAAATTAGAATAAAAATCCTTTTTTAATGAAGGAAATTATATTTTATATTAATAATTTAATATACATTCACAACATAGACATGTATTACATGAAAATTTGTAAGATTAAATTTTAAAAAATTGAATTGTCAAATAACATCGAGTTCTCAATTTCTAATTAAATATGTATCATAAAGTTATATTTAAACTCGTACTAGGTATGATATTTTGAAAATTAACTAAATAAATATTTTTAGATGATTACTCATTAATAGTGAATTATGTTACTTGTTTTTAGTAAAACTGAATTGTTAACTAGGCCTTATCTTATTTAAATGTTTGAGCTTAAGATATATTTTATTGTATAAATTCGAAAATATTTAGGGTAATTGTTATCTTAATTAAATTGTTATATTACAATCATTGAGAGAAGAAAAATTATTGTAATAATTTTAATTTTGTTAAATAGGCTAAATACAATATTTACAAAAAAAAAGTTGATTTTACATCATATTTTTTATAAATTGATATGAAAGGATATGTTTGATTATATACATTATTGGGACAAAATTTATCATAGAGACAACGTTTATTTTATTTATTTTTTATGTTTGATTTTATATGCATATTTGATAGGTGGGAAATTTTTTTTATATACATATTTAATAGGAAGGGTATTATCAAATATACCCCTTCCTATTAGATTAGAATTAAGCATTTAAAATATAAATATATTATAGCTTATTTTTATTATCATTTTTATGACAAAAATAAGGTTTTAAAATAGTGATTGAACAAGCTACAACGTTCGTCGTTTTGTTGTTCGACACATTTATCTATTTTCCTTCCAAGGGTACACGTGGCAGTCGCGCAGACTTCGCTAAAAATCTTTCCGAAGCCTTCTATGCTCACTGTGGGCTTCACAAGAACACTCCGTAGCTCTTTCTCTGCTTCTGCTTGTTTGTGATCTCAACTTTACAATCCTAAATTCAACAATTTCGAGCTCTGATTTCTATCCGGAGTATGAATTGGTGAGAGCAGAGTTGAAAAAAAAGAAGGGACTGAATCGGAGAAGAAAAATGCAAGGACAAGTGCTTTGGTCGGCGGCGATTTCCAACGGTAGGGTTCCTTTGCTTGCTCTTCCGCCTCCACCGTATCCATCGGCACCATCCATCTCCACCGTATCCAGCTCATGTATATCGCATTCACGTGAGTTTTTGATGTTCGGTGTCTCATTTTTTCATGATTATCTGGTTTTAGCTGGCTGGTTTTTATGTGGACGATTGATTAATAGTGGGAATGCAGTGAAATTTTTGGTTTCTGTAACTATTCAATTGATAGCGGGAGAGATTGTGTGAGATGACTTGAAATTTACTGGTGCGTGAATGTGAAGGAAATGCCTCGTTGGGAGCTAAAGGCTTGATTTTGGTATGAGATTCGATTACAGAACAGATATTTTAGATGTAAGCAATATGTTCAGCAAAGGAGTAGAAACTTTGGAAAATACATTGTCCTCTTCCAAATTTGGACGAGAAACCAGACCTTGATTCCCACACTGGTTGCTTCAGCAAAGTCGTAATTCAAGTGCATTTGCATACCCTAGGATTTCTCAATTGGTTTCTTTCGGTAGGTAGTAGGCAAAATAGTATCTTCAGAACATGACTGACTGAAGGAAAAACTACTAAACATTTTGCACCAAATGATTTTTATTTTTTTATTACTGATGCTTGCTGGATGACATCTACCTTGGTTATATAGTTTCAGATTCTGTTTTTTTTTAAAATTTCATGAATGTACCATAAAGGTTAATACAATAACATAGCTTTATTCTTACTGCTATATTAGTTAGAATCCCTTCGGGGTCGGTAACTTCAGAATTTGTGTGTACTTAATCTTTCCCATTCTACTAGAAAGCATAATGGCAAGAACACATGTCTTAACATGGGTGAAAGAGACAAGTGACTAAGGTGACTTTTTTACGGTCGAATTTTTTGTTTCCATAGAATTGAAAAGAACCTTTTGGAAATTAGAACTACCTTTTTGATTTTGTAATTAGTTATATGTTTCCATAGATCTAGATCCTTTTTAGGAAATCCATATAGATAGAACATAGTTAAGCTTTATGGTTACTTCTTTGATAATCTTCTTTTTACAACGGCATACTATTTTCTTACTCAGTAAGGACGTGAGTTGTGTTTTGTAGAGCAGATAATTCCATTGCATGCTTGGCTGTATATTATTTAAGTTCTATTTTCCACATTTAGTTAGCTGAGAATGTGAGATTTATAACTTCATTGTCCAAAAAGATAGTAAGATTGCATCTCATAACAGCTTAAACGGTGTTTCTTGTAGTGAAGTTTAGAGGAACAGCTAATTTAAAAAGAATATCTAGATGTATCAGACCCCAGGCGTCAAATGTTGGTCTTGGACGAGTAGCTATGATGAAAGGGAGAGAATGGCGAGCAAAAGATGTTTGACCCATTGAATGAAAGTTCATTGCCACTGTGAGTATTATTTTTCATTCTGACATTTGTTTCTTGTATTGTACTGCTAACACCCTGGAAGACCCTAACCGAATACCTTTTACTCAGTCTTCCTTTCTTTATTTAAAAAACCCATTGACTATTGGCTGCTACAGAAAATCTACTGTCATACTAACCGATGGTCTTAGGGTGCTAGAAGCAGCACATAATTGACACTGTTTCTTGTGAGGATCAAAATCACTCACAGCAATAAAATCATGATAACTGATGGTCTTATGCATATTTTGTTCTATCTAGTCAATAGGTTGTTGATGTTTGAATGTTTAAAACCTTAATGTTGGCCTTTTAATCAAATATCTCGTACAGCCACTTGTTATACCTTCTTGTGACTCACATGCATTCTGCAATGCAGTAAGAAGCCTCCTAATCAGATACCTTATCCTCTATCTATAGCCATGGTGTTAGCTGGATGTGCTTTAGTATTTTCCCTGATAATGTTTGTCAAAGGAGGAACTTCGTCAATCTGGGCAGCAATTGCAAAGTCTGGATTTACTGCTGCATTCACTCTCATATTTGTCTCAGAAATAGGAGACAAGGTGTGGAATTTTAGAGCACATTTTTACTCTTTCTAATTCCGTTTTACCTTTCATCCAAGTTATCTTCGCCTGTAACATCATGTCACTAAGAGAACATTAAAAAGGTGTGGATCTATTATTCAACAATAATTTGCAGTTATCAAATCACTAAACTTTGCTTTTCTATTGGGTCAGACATTTTTCATTGCTGCACTCCTTGCTATGCAATATAAGAAAGGCTTGGTATGTTCCTCTTATAATTTGTTGTACTCTCTTCAACATGTTCAACAATATTTTTTATATTTTTTATTTGAACTGTTGAGCCATCTCGCGTTCATATGTATCAATCAACAGATTATGTTGTGTTGATATGTGCATTCTGAAATGTAGGGAGTTTCTGACTGTCTATATACTATTGCAATTGGCGGCAGGTTTTGCTGGGATCGATGGCTGCTCTCTCACTAATGTCAATCCTTTCTGTTATAATAGGACGAGTGTTTAATTCTGTACCTGCTCAGTTTCAGACAAGTAAGTTACTGGCGTCTTATCTGATTTCTATGTATGAGCTGAACTGGCATTCAAAGTTGTCATACGACTCATACATGCACCATATGATTTTCATCTAAGACGATATTGGACATAATTTAGTTTAAGCACCGTGCCTCTTTTTATATTTGAAGCTCATTATTTGTATGTGATTTGACTAATTGCTTGGAAAGGAATCATGGTTTATCTACAGCATTGCCTATCGGAGAATACGCAGCTGTCACCCTTCTGATGTTTTTTGGCGTAAAATCAATAAAGGATGCATGGCAACTTCCTGCATCAGTAAACAAGACTGGATCAGAGGGCACTATTGAGCTCGACGAATACGCTGAAGCCGAGGAGCTTGTAAAGGAAAAGGTGACAACATCCCATTTTTCTTCTACTGCGAAAGTATAAATCCTTGCATTTATCTGATAATTCTGATTACTGCAGGCTTCTAAACGTCTAACCAATCCCCTGGAAATCCTCTGGGAGTCTTTCAGCCTTGTATTTTTTGCAGTAAGCATTTATATATCCTTTTTAATTTCCAAATCCAATTCCAATCAGAACAGATTTTTTAAATAAAAAAATTGTATCAGGAATGGGGTGACCGTTCAATGCTTGCAACTATTGCTCTTGGAGCTGCACAGGTGCAAATCCATCATCTTTCTATATATCTTAACTGAATGTCTTATACTTCAATTCAAGTACAACAAACATTGTTAAAAAAAACCCATCTTCCCCTCAGTCTCCTTGGGGCGTTGCGAGTGGAGCAATTGCAGGGCATCTAGCTGCCACATCTATCGCGGTCTTAGGCGGAGCTTTCCTTGCCAACTACATATCTGAAAAACTGGTAAAGAAACCGAAACCATATCCTGCATTCCCTACACACATATCACAATGACTGTGTACACTTACTGAAGTCTCTTATCAGGTTGGCTACACTGGTGGTGTCCTTTTCCTTGTCTTTGCCGTTGCTACATTCTTCGGGATTTTCTAACTCCACTTTCGTATGAATGGGGTGACATGGAAGAACCCGGAAGGTACGTGTACACATTTGTCAGAACAAAATTGATATAGTTAGGGTGAGAACATCATAAGCTGTTTGCAGTTAGTTTTGATGATGAAACTTTTTAGTTTTGACAGAACTAAACTCATGTTATTATCATTAATATTATCTACAAAAATTAAAATAAAATTTTTCCTGTATTTTCATTTTTCAACTACACATTGTTGGGATCTGAACTTTCCATTAGAAAGAAGCTCAACAAAGAGGTTTTCAAGCCTCTTAGCACCAGGGCCCGGCCGCAAAACGTCAGCATGGCCCCATTCTGCACAGGTGTCATTGTTTCCACCTAAACACCACCCACCCGGAACAACCTTGCCGGGTTTCCGACCTAAAACCTCTTGATCAATGAAATCCAGAGTAGGATCATCAGGTGCAAACTCAGTTGCAAAAGCCGAACCACTCCGAAGCATGTCTTTTATATCAGTTGCATTGAGTGGCCTTGGCCATTGTTCTATTGATTTGTTGTTGAAGGAACCATATTGGAGATTGTGGTTTACAATCGTCTTGCTGAACTGATATGAGTTGCAGAGGATTGTTGGGAAATAGTTCAGGAGAGACGATGGAGTATTTGCCAAGTACATCATTAACTTCCTGGGCAAGTTATCTACCCCGACAACGCAAAACTCGATAAATTTCCGGTTTAGTATCGCCATGCGAGAACCTGCACTTCAAACCATTATCATCAACACATTCCATACACCTTCATCTAGTGTAGTGTCTAAATTTTTTATTATCCACGAAAAATAACCGGAACCAGTAACTGATTGAACAAACTTTTTTTTTTTTATCAGTTGAAGCTTAACAGTGTTAATTTTACACAACTGTCATACTTAAGCAATTCATAAAATATCACTTACACTAATCTATAAGTTTCTGCCAAACAACCACTATCTAACTTATCTCTTTATCTTCATAAGCTTCCTAAATGCTCTCAAATATACCATTACCTTATGAACTTTGTGATTTACTTTAGGGTTCATTTGGTATCTATATATTGATATCAGATAAGTATGAGTGTAAAATATTGCACCTAGTGTTTGGTATACATGTATATGATACCGATATGATATCCTAAATACTTATATTAATTTATCTCTTTTTTGTTGTTGTCATTAATATATTTAAATCTATCAAACATAGATATAGAATATCAATCTCATACTTATATTTTGATACCTATATCTGATATATTAATATGGGCCATGATATTTAAGAATGCAACACCAAATCAGAATACTAACCAGTGAACAAGTGATAAGCACTAGGCATGTCTCGTTTCCCAGAAGCATAGAACAACCCTGTCTTGTCTGTCTTGTATAGTCCCGGATCCACAATTATTTTCTTTAACTTTCTCGATCTGCATAACCCAAACATATTTTTTTTAAAAAGAAGAAGAAGAAAAACCAACCAAAACAAAAGAACAAGATTTGAATGATCTTATTCTTACTCTCTCCATCCAAGATAGCTTGTATGATTCACAAAATTGAACTCCTTTGGCAGAAAAGAGAAGATATGCAGCAAATCTAACAAAACCCACAAAACCCACTTCAGAAACTCACCAACAAACTCAGAGAAACACAAAAGTCAGTAAATTTATGAAGTTACCATCTTGGGTAACAAGTGGGTAATCCTTAACAGATAGGTTAACAAACCAATCCCAAGTACTTGACAATCTCAGCAAAATGGAAGCTCCTCTAAGAACAGAAGAAATCTGGGTAGAGCCTTTATCATAAGCAAAATCAGGCTTGCCAATCACATGAACATTCGAGCAGCTTCGAAAAACCGGCCCAGACTCGACAGAGAAAGCAAGCTTCCGGCGATCAGATTGAGAAGCTAAACTATCAAGGTGAAGAAGATACAGGTTCTTAGGATGATATACTGCAAATAAAAGCCTGAAGATCCGACCAGATCACCGGATGACCCGGATATGAAATAGGCAATGGATGGAGGTGGCGGCGGGTCAAGTTCAGATGAGGAGTTTGAATTCGGGTTTGGGTTGAGAAGGTAGTTGGTTGGACGAGTGAAGAGTTTGGGGTCGGGTGATGGATTCGATGAAGGAGGTGAAGTGGATGATAGAGAGAAGATGAAGATGAAGGAGAAGAAGATTGTGATTGAAATGCAGTAAAGGCTGGAAAGTTGCATCATTTGTTTGAATTGTTTGTAGGAAATGTAAATCATTTCAATGGAGAAAATGTGGTTTAGGAGTTAGGAATGGCTTGTTAGGAGAGGAAAGGAAGAGATGAGCAAATTTTCAACTACTTTAGTAGTTGCTGAGTTCACAAGTAAATAATAAAGTGTTCTTCTAGTTTCGAGTTTTTTAATATTTTTTTTCTCATTCATTGAGATTAGGAGCTAAATATTTTTTTTATTTATAAAAGCAGAGAGTACACTTTGCTTTTTTTTTTTTTTTTTTAATGAGATGAAATAATAATTGGCGTTTTAAATAAGGATATTAACTACGGGTATTTGTTTGTAATAACAAAAAAATATATGGATATTTATATTAACATAAATAAGTTGTAACATTGTGAATTCCGCTTTATAACATTATGTGTTGATATTGTGTTATACATCTTAAATTTACAATCATAAAATATAGCGTGATAAGTTTTTCAATGGGCTAAAAATTTTCAATTTATTTGATTATTTGTCCTTAAATAGAAAAATAAGAGTCCGCTGTCATTTTGAGATATTGATATATACAAAAATGAAATTATTTAATAAAAATAATAATAAAATAAAACTTCAAAAGTTATTTTTCAAACTAGTTTCCTGCACTATGCTGACTTTACAAGGAAACTAGAAAAATCGTTGTTGCAATTTTATCAACTTTTATGCTCACCTTTTCTTACCTTAGAGTAATTGACCAAAATTGTGATCCCGCGACGTGAAACGATGTTGTTCGATCGAACCGGATAAGTCGAAAAAAGACTAGATATTTGTGTAAGTGTTAAAGTAGAATTTATGGTATTTTGTACTTTTTTTATCCCTTCAAAAATCATTATTGAGCCAACCAATTTAAATTATATTTATAAAAACTTCAAAAAATTTGCTTCATAAGATAACTTGAATTTGGTCATACGACTCATAGGTTAGGTTCAAGAAATTTGGATTTTATTGTTTGATTTGGGTATCTAAGGTCTATATTTATTTTTTTTAATGAAGGATTCGATAAAATTGAATAAAATATTAGGTGCATAATTTGCATAAACTTTAACGAAGGATTCAATAAAATTACTATGTTTGGTATGTTCTTGTTTTAGTATGAAGTTTATATATACAGATATAAGTTTCGTATGTCTTTTTTTATAAATTCAAATTGAAAGTTTTTTCTATAAACAAATATCATGATTTCTATAGTTGATCGTAAAGTTTTGACCACTAATCTAATTTTATAACACGGTATGTAACATACTAAAGACTACAAATTTGATGAATATTTGTTTTGTGTGTGCGGAATCACTAAGAAAGAACATAATTTAACAAATAAAAAAAAACAACACACAAATTTATGTTGGTTCATCCAATAAAGGCTACATCACTTTTCAGAGAGATTTTATTGGGGAATTTCAGATTACAGACGAGAGAAAACATATGATAACTAGGTTAGTCATATTTTTCAAATGAACAGATTTTCAAATGATAGGAGACTAAGGGAACCCTATAATATATAGAAAAGAATGGGTAGAGAAGCCCTTTTTGTATCGTTGATACAAACTAGGCTCCTCCCCTTTTCCTATAGATTTTTTTAAATCAAAAAATATCTAATTAGAGGGTATAAAGGTAAAACATTAATATTATACCCTATAAATTGTAACTTCAGATCTCAAAACCCTAGCCCATTCATTCCTCTCGTCCGGCCGCGATTGCACAACCTCATGGCCATCCCCCATCTCCATCACTTCTTCATCTTCAACATCGACGATATCATCATCGCCTTCATCATCTCGTCCATTGTTTTCATCGTCATCAACACCATTGATCCCCCGCTACGAGCTCCCAAACGGTGCTCCCATTCCATCGCTAATCCTAGCACCCGTCTCTCTTCTTCTCTATTTCGTCTCGATCTCAAACGGTCCCTTTCAAATTGACCTTCGTCGACTGCGATTTCCTGCAACCGCCGTCTACCTCCATGGATCTCGAACTTAACCCTCTTATCTCAACGGTTTAAATAGCCCATGTATCTCAACTGCGATTTACAAAAAAAAGCCATCTACCTCCTCCATGGACCTTCGTCGACTGCGATTTAAAAAAAAAAACGCCGTTTTTTTGCGATTAATAACCCATGTATGTCAACTCACATCTGCTTGATGATCAATTTGAGTTTTTCTTGCATTCGTTTACTTTGTAAATGAATTGGAAGACTAAATATGTGAATCTCAAGGTTTTGGTTTATTTTATTGGGAGATCTGTGTTATATGAAAACTAAACAGTGAACAAGCTTGTGTAACCAGTAAATCGAGGCCTTGTGTAAATCGTTTGTAAATCGAGTCTTGTGTATATCGTTTGTAAATCGAGTCTCGTGTATATCGTTTTTAAATCGAGTCTTGTGTATATCTTTTGTAAATCGATAGTGTTGTGTAAATCGACAAGTCTTGTGTAAAAAAAAAATGACAAGACTTGTGTAAAAAATTGACAGGGCTTGTGTAAAAAAAGACTCTTGTGTATATTGTTTGTAAATCGATAGTGTTGTGTAAATCTTTTGTAAACTGAGTCTTGTGTATCGTTTGTAAATCGATAGTTTTGTATAAAGATATTAGTTTTGTGTAAATCGAGACGACTTGTGTAAATTGTAAGAGGTTTTAGGTAATTACATTTTTTGTAACATCGAACTTTATCTTTGTGTAATACTAGTTTGTGTATGTAGACATTAAGTATAACTTTAGAAAAAAATTACAATAGATTACTAAGTTTAATTAGTCTAGCTGGTATAAGGGTGGGAGGAGGGTCTATCATCCAGAGTTCGAAACCCGCTAAATACAAGATTTATATTTTTGACGGACTTCGTGTAGCTCGAACCTTGTGTAACTCGACGGACCTTGTGTACCACGAGTGGGCTTGGGCTTTATTAAATAGATTGGGCTTGTATTTTTATTTTCGACGGATCTTGTGTACGCCGTCCCCCGACCTGTGTACCCCGACCTTGTGTAGGCTGGTTAGACTTGGGCTTGTGTAACCCGAGTGGGCCTAATTGGGCCTTCAATTTATTAAATAGATTGGACTTTACTAAATTGTAATTACCAATTCACCCTTTCAATTAATCTTTATATATAATTATAAGGGGCCTAGTTTGTTACCTAATAAACTAAAGAGCCTTAATTATGCTCAATTATAGAGTAGATGCCTACTTCCCCATTTCACCCTAATATATATAGGAACAATCCTAGGTTTATACTTGAACATATATGTACTTGGCAGGTTCAAACTTGCCAGGTTTATACTTGGTAGGTTTAAATTTGATAGGTTTATATTTTATTTAAATCGAAAAGTAAAAAAATTAACTAAAAAATAAAAATTATCTTTAAATTTACTTTTCTGAATTTTTTCAATTAAAAAATATATAAAATACCTATATTATAAATTTATTAGTTTAAAATTTAATGAGGTCATAGTTTTAAATTATTTTTTTGAATTTTTTATTATTTTATAATGAATTTTAAGAAGGAATATATTAAGAATGAGTATAAAGGAGTAAACAAATGAGACCATGAGGGTACCAAGAGGAATTTTGAAACTTAGTGGATACCAAGAGGAAAAAGTCCAAACCTTAAGGGCACCAATAGGAAAAATCCTAATTAATATTTACCATCTCAATTGTTTTATTGTTTGGTCAAATATTAACCTTCATTTGGGCCGGTCAATATTCACTTAAACAAGTAAAACCACAAGTGTACTTAATGTTTGGCCAAATATACTCCTTTGGGCCGACCGATATCCGCATAAACTAATATTACACATAACCTTATATTGAGACTATTTTGGAAGCATAAAGTTACAATCAACTTAATCCAAAATTCATAATCATATGTCGTGTAGATAAATCCTAAATATTACACTCGATAATCTTTAATCAATACAAGATATAGTGGAAAAAACCAAATTTTATGCTCGTATGAACAACAATATATCAATCAGAAAATACCATATCCATAAATATATCTAGTGTAAGTAAATCTAAATTTTACACTCGATATCCTCAACGCATGTATACAACCTCAAATATATAGGTCCCACTGCATTGATTAAAGATATTGACCTTTAAAAACCTGACACATTGTATCAATTAAAGATATTAACATTTATTAAATTTGATATACGGTATTGATTAAATGTATTAACCTTTAAAAAAATATCATATTTATAAACATGTCTAGTGTAAATAAAACCAAAATTTACACTCGATATCCTCAACGCATGTATACAAACCCAAACAGACGACCCCAATATAAACAAAACCATGAATTCAAACAAACCAACTCTATATTGGTCTTTGACATGCAAAATAAAATGGGTGAAATGGAGAAATAGACCTCTATTGTATAATTGAGCTTTGAGCATTATTAAGGCTCTTTAGTTTATTAGGTAACAAATTAGACCCTTTTAATTATATATAAAGATTAATTGAAAGGGTGAATTGATAATTTGAAGTTAGTAAAACCCAAGTCCAATCTATTTAATAAATTCAAGCCCAATAAGGTTCGAGGTACACAAGGTTCGAGTAAAATAAAAATCCCCTTATACCAACGGAACTAATTGAACTTTGTAATCTATTTTTATTTTTTTTAATGTTAATCTTAATGTCTGCATACACAAACTAGTGTTACACACTCGATTTTTCTAAAGATTTATTTACACAAACATCTCGATTTATATACAAAAGCATCTCGATTTATTTACACAAGCAAGCCTCTCGATTTACACAATCAAGCCTCTCGATTTACACAATCAAGCTTCTCGATTTATTTACACAAGCATCTCGATTTATTTATACAAAACAAACCCTCACTTATTTACACCCCTTGCCACTGAAGACGAACCAACATCAACGTGGATCTACATAACGCAATTTCAGTTGACCATCACTTCAACTTACTCTAAAGAGTTCAATCACAACCTTAAAAGAGAGCTTACTGTTTTAATACCTGCATGCTATTAATGGATAAAAATCCAATGTTATACCTGAAGATTGACGACAAGGATGAATGAGAGCTTCCTACCGCTCTCTGACTAAAACAGGAACACAACCTATAGGCGTATTTAGCGGCCAAGCAATTCGTTGATTTCTCAAATTCAATTTTCAATCTCCGGTCGATTACAATCGCGGGACCTGTGTCATGCATCCAGTCCAAAATCAAGAATAAACGGCACCAAGAACGATTACGCCTCATCAAACCCTAGATTTCGTCCAATGAAAGACGAATAAAAAAATCAAACCTCACATACCGTCCCGATGAGGAGACGAAAGTTAACCAAAATCAATGCAGATCGATGTTGAAAGTTGGTCACGGCAGGTAACCGGCGACGATTCCGGTAATGGAGGCGGAGGCGGCGTCCCGCAACTGTGGTTGTAAATCCATGGAGGTAGGCGGCGGTAGGAAAAATGTACAAGAACTTGACGATTGCTAGAGTTTCGTGTGAAAGATCTGAATCATAAGTGCAATATATAGAGTTTAATATTTTGTGTTTACCCTTATGCCCTTTAATTAAATAAATTTAAATTTAAAATTTTGTTATAAATTAGCAGGGACCTACTATTTATCTAGTTAGGAAAAAAAAGCTCTAATATCCCATTATTCTCAAATAAAATCTCATATATACACTAATCATACATTGCTTTTCAATCAAGAAAAACATGTAGCAACGAAACGCATGGCACAACAGTAACAATGTTTTTTTTTAAATAAAAAACATTAAATTTTCAATGCATAATCATACTGAGTGCTAATTCAAGTACATAATTACGGAAAAAACGGCACCCAGGCACGACTAGTGTAACGCAAAAGACGTAACATAATAAAAAAAATCCTAATTAACAACCTAACACGATGCCACTTGTTGGAATAATTAAATTTACTGAACCATAAATACCGAGGATCGAAATCATGCTAGAGTTATTAAAGAATGAGTGCCGCAAGTATATCGTCTTCCCTCAGTCAAATCTCTTTGTTTCTTTAGGTTTTCTCTCTGATGGGTAGATATATGAAAACGGCGGATCAATTTGACGTATTGAAGATCATAACCACTTTTATTAGCCCGCTATTAAATAGACGCATAATATACTTGTAGATGGGTGGTGAAACAATCAACGGAGCAAGCCGTTGCTGGAGGTCTGATGAGCTCGGACGTTGGATCCAGGGATTTGCTTTCAATATAGGGATGTGCTCGGTTCCAATGGCCGAATTATGGGATTATGCATGGGGCTTCACATGGCTTGGGATTTGAAGATTCAAAGGGTGGAGATTGAATCTGATTCAGAGTTGATTGTACGGCTGATCAAGAATGAGATTCACCGGAGACATCCTTTATATAGCCTGGTAGTGCGCTGCCAAAGTGTCAAGGCTTCCTACGTAGAAGTTGGAGTGTCCAATTTCGACACATTTACCGTGAAGCAAATTTCGCTGCAGATTTTATTATGTATTATTGCTTTTGGATTACCTATCAGGTACTTTGTCATTAAAAATTCGATAGAAGGGTTGGGTGTTTATTTGAACAAGGATGCGCAAGGAATTATGACTCCTATGTTGGTGAGTTTGTAGGATTTTTGTTTTTTCAATAAACTAGGGGACATGCCGTGTCCGTTATCTTCCACCAAAAAAAATATCCTTCGGAAAAATTGCTTTAGACACGGTTGATTTAGGGTTTTGGGGTCTTCCCATTGACTGAAAGAGTCAATGATATACGACTGATAGAGAAAGTTGAAATTTTTGGGAATGAGACGTTGTATGGTATACATGGATGGGAATTGAACAGAAGAAAAGTAAAGCTCTATGTATGCCATGGAAGTGCTTTCTTCTCCTTGTTTGAGAATAGTAATGTTCTGGTGTTGTATCCAAGTGTTCCTCCATTGTAGGCTGGAGTTGCAGCAAGTCCATGGCTGCTTGCAGAGCGAAAGAGATGGACTCTTGAGCCTTAAAGCTCAATTCAATCATCCAAATGGATCATATCTCCCTTCATGGGATGCGGATCTTAATATTGACTGTTGCAAATGGGAAAATGTCACTTGTGATCCCTTCACCAATAGAGTCACTGGGCTTTCCCTTCGTCAAACCAGATTCAACAGAACTCTTGTGCTAGCTAATAAAACTAGCGATGTGTTTCTTAATGCCTCCATCTTTCTTCCATTTGAGGACCTCCAGATTCTGGACTTAGCTTACAACGATATCTCCGGTCTGTTTTCTCTTCCTTATATGAAAAATTGCTAATTCCTTACAGTATTTTCAAATGCAGAGTTGAGGTGCAGAGATGATTTTATTTTTAATTAGCAAATATTTTGTTGTTTGTTCTTGTGACTAGGCCTTGAGGAGTTACCAAGACTTGGGAATTTGAAAATGTTGGATTTAAGTATCAATTGCATCAAAACTATGCCATCAGTGCATGTGCTGCCTTCACTTAAGATTCTGAATCTTCTATGGCTTCAACTAAGTAGTTGGGATGAGCTTGCTGGTATGCGATTTGAAGTTGCTCTATATATTTTTGTTGCAACTATTCTTCTTGAAATGCCCATGATGTGTATGAATTGTTTGGGCTTTTTCAGCAGAGATTACTGCTTTGAAGAAACTGGAGTTGTTGAACTTGGCTATAATAACTTCGATGGGAGTATCCCACTCTTTATTGGAGATTCAGCTTCACTCAAATCTTTATCTTTTCGTGGGAGTTCTATGCGTGGAAGCAAATTCAATGGCTCCTTTCCTGCTGAAGGTATTATCAAATTTTAGGAGAATTATATTGGATTAAAATTTCGATCTGTCAGTATTGGTGCATATTCAGGATAGCTGTATAATTCTTGTCTATGTTTAGTCTTGTGCAGACTAAAGAATCTTGAAGATGGATCTCAGCAGCAATCTGCTTGAAGGCAGCCTTCCCTTATGTTTAGCAGAGCTAACATCTCTTCGTGTTCTTGACCTCCATGACAATAATCTTACAGGAAGCATCCCCACATCTCTTTTCACTAGTCTAAACTCTCTCGAGTATGTCTCCCTTTCTTCAAATACTTTCAAAGGATCCTTTTCATTTAGCTCCCTTGCTAATAACCCTAATCTCGAGGTCTTGGAGCTTGTCAATGGTGATAGGAGTTTAGAAGTTGACATAGAGAACCCCCTTGGCTGGAATCCTTTATTTCAGTTGAAAGTCCTTAGATTGTCTAATTGTACTCTCAATAAGCTTACTGAAGTTGTACCATCCTTCCTACTAACGCAACACCAACTTAGACTCCTCGAACTAGACAATATTGCTTAAAAGGAAATATTCTAAGGTGGTTGCTAGGAAACAACACAAGCTTAGAATTTGTTACTCTTCTAACAATTCACTCAAGGAACTTTTTATCTCAATCTAGTTTCTACAATCCACATTTACATCGGCTTGATGTCTTCATATAGCAATCATATAAAGCGGAGAAATCCCTTTGCTCATAGGATCTGCCATGCCAAATTTGAAATACTTAAACATGTCCGGGAATGCACTGACAGGTCCTATACCTCATTCAATTGGTGAGATGAGAAATTTGTTCTCCTTAGATTTGTCAAACAACTTCCTATCAGGTGAGGTACCAGCTTCCTTGGCCATGAGCTGCTTCAATCTTAAATTTTTGAAACTGTCAAACAACAGTTTTCATGGAAGTTTCCCTCCACTAACCTCAAACTTAAAGGCCCTTTTGACATTGCATTTAGACAACAATAACTTCACTGGTTTTTACTAAGGGTGTTCTGAACAGTGATAGGTTGGGTCTTTTGGATGTCAGCCAAAATGTGTTGTCTGGAAACATTCCCAATTGGATTGGGAACTTAAAATTCATTTCAACTTTAGTTTTATCAAAGAACTTACTAGAAGGACCTGTACCTATAAGCATCTGCAATATTAGTCGTCTCAGATACTTAGATCTCTCCCATAACCACCTTGGTCCAACACTTCCACCATGTTCTCGGCTACCTAAGTTGAGTCACTTCCATGTGTCAAACAACCAACTCATTGGTCCTGTACCAGACCTTCTTTCCCGAGCTCCATCTCTTGTGACACTCGATTTGAGCCACAACAAGCTGTCCAGGGAGATCCCTAGTTGGTTTGCTGCTAGTCTTCCGAATCTTAGAGTTATTCTCCTCAAGGGAAACATTCTTAATGGTACAATCCCATTTAGCTTGTGTGTGCTTAGAAACATCAGCATACTTGATTTCTCTAACAATAACCTTTCTGGGCCTGTACCTTTCTGCTTGAGTGAGATGCTACTTGGTAGGAGATTTCTTCTTGACGGCAGCTATACTGGGCCGCAATATGACTGGGGAACATACGGATCCTTGAAAACATATTCCTGCACAAACCAGCTCGATGTAAATCCGATCGTTGAATCAGTTTACTATATGCGTGACGAGAATGACCTGATTCAGTTTGTTACAAAGAAGAGGGATGAATCTTATGAGGGAAATGTTCTATATCACATGTCTGGTGTGGATTTGTCATGCAATAAGTTGCAAGGTCCAATTTCTCCCGAAATTGGGTTGTTAAATGGTATTCATACCTTAAACTTGTCTCACAATTACTTGAGTGGATCAATCCCAGTAAGTTTCTCTAATATGGAACAGATTGAAAGCCTAGATCTCTCTCACAATACGCTGAGTGGCGAAATACCGAGGCAGTTGTTGGGGCTCAACTTCTTGTCTGTCTTCAGTGTTGCTTACAACAACTTATCCGGGATGACCCTGAAAATGGTGGGTCAGTTTTCCACCTTTGATGCAAGCAGCTATGAGGGCAACCCTCATCTTTATGGGCCTCCATTGACGAATTTCCCTTTCAATGATTGTCACACACAACCGAGTAATGGAGAAGATGAGGGTGAGTTTGGAAACACGGATCAACACTATATCTGGTATAGTTTTGCAGGGTCATCCGTCGTGATGTTCTTGGCTTTGTGTGGTTATTTCTACCTCAACCCATATCCCTTGGAGACGATTCTCAACTTCATCACTGGCACTCCACTGCTTTCCAGAGTACCTTATTGTAAAAAGTTTGCTGAGCGTCTTGAGGTCAATAAGAATGTCAGCATCAAGTTTGTACTGGACAGATGATTTTTGCACAGCTGCTCCAAACTCCAAGATAGTAACAATGGATTTTGCCTTTTTCCTACTGTATTTACCTTATGATGTTTTTGGTAAGAAGGTTGTACTTCTGCTTGTTTTGAGGAGTATCATATTTTTATGTGTTATGTTTGTTATGTTCTTTGTTTTTAGATAAAATGTGAAGTTTCGAATGATATTAGTTTGCATCTCCTCTTTGTAAGTCCAAATTAAAAGCTTTTTTTTTTGTCTTTTTGATATGCATAGGTCATGATTTATTTCAGGGACTGTTTGGTATTCATATCTAGATATCAAGATATGGGTATCAAGATATAGGTACCAAGATATGGGTACGGGATTAATATTTGATATCTTAAAAGAGAAAAAAATAGAAGAGGATGAGCATATTTGATACCACTATTTTTTGGAGTATATCAAACTAAGAGAAACTGTGTATTAGAAGTATATCAAGATATCAATTTGATATCCATATACTCTTATACCAAACAAAGGTATGAATTTTTTTTATGTCGATACCCATATCTGATATCTAGATATGGATACCAAACAGGCCCTCAGTTTCATTTCGGCCAATTCTTTTAAGCGTTAATGAATCAACCAATAATTTGGTTTGCAGATATAGATACCCAAACAAGGCCTTATTATAATATAAAAATCATTTCAAAAATGGAGAAAGGAAGACGCAACAATTTACGATTCTTGTAAATAATGGTATAAGTTGTGTGGTACAACGGTCAACATTTGCACATTTGAATGGAGAAGTAACAATTGTCTCCATACCCGCCAGTTCTGATGCTTCTTCACCGTCTCAAAAAACCCAAGTCGCCGTTCTTACCCTCTGAATTTCATCTTCCATTGAACCATCTTCTTTCCTTCTTCTCCACTCTCCAACTCTCTCAAACCCCTAGACGTTTCTCCTCTGAATCCGATCAAATATACTACCCTTTCATCTTAAATTCCCTGCACAAAGTCTTCTTCGAAAGTAGAAAGCACTTGCAATCTCTTTTCCTCTTTAGGAGAACCCAATTCTCTGGTTTTGCATCCCAACACAACCCTTTTGTGTTCCCTTCATTGTTCCGATCATGTGTCTGTCTTTCGCAATTAGGTTTTGGGTTAGGACTACATGGGGATCTGATAAAATTGGGTTATGTGAACTGGGTTGGTATCAATGTTGGATTGTTGAAGATGTATGTGAAACTTGGGAATAAGAATGATGCTCGCCAGGTGTTTTATGAAATGCCTGTGAAAAATGAGGAGCTTTGTAACTCTGGAATCTGTTGCTTTGGTACTGGTGGATTGTATGAGTTGGTTTTGGATGTGTTTGGATTGATGTTAGAGTCAGGGTTTTCGCCATCTTTGGAATCCGTTTGTTTTGCGAGTATGGCTTGTGGTGAATTAAAGAGTTTGGACAAAGGGATATGGGTTCATAATTTTGTTAGAGAGAGTAAACTTGATGAAACTGTGGTTGTTGGAAACTCATTGATTTCAATGTACACTAGAATAGGACGGTTGGATTTGGCACGCTGTGCATTCGATTCCATGTCAAACAAAGACGTTGTGACCTGGAACTCGATCATAACTGGGTATGCTCAGAGTAGGAATTCTGTGGAAGCATTCAAAATTTTCCAGTTGATGAAGGAAGATCAAAATGTTTCTCCCAATATGGTAACCCTACTAGGCTTGGTTTCGGCTTGTGGAGATGCTGGTAATCTTGATCAGGGCAAAAGTCTTCATGGACGTTTATTTAAAACGGCGCTACTGTCTGACTCTCGTTTAGGAACTGCTATTGTCAACATGTATGCAAAGTGCAACTCCATTGAGTTTGCTGAGGCAGCATTTAAAGAAGGTTCATTTCGAAAAACTTTGGTATCATGGAATTCATTGATGTTTGGATACTCTCAAAATGGATACTATCAAGATGTGATAACACTCTTCAAAGATATGGTTAGCTCAGATTTCAAACCTGATGCAGTCACTTTCACATATGCTTTACCTGCATACTCTGCACTCGGAAACCTAGAAGCCATCGAGTCAGTCCATACCCTTCTCATAAAGAAAGGATTTGAGATAGACGAAGATGTAGTTTTAGGAACAACAATGGTGGATGCATACGGGAAATGCTCAGATACAACCTCAGCTCTTTCCTTGTTTAGTTGCATTAAGAATCCTAATGTTGCAGCCTGGAACGCTCTTATTGGAGCGTTTTTCGTAGATCATCAATCTGAGACTGGCATGCTGTATTTCATTAAGATGATTCAAAGTGGAATCTCTCCTGATGCTGTTACAGTCTTGGCAGTTCTACATTTATGTGGCAGACTTGGAACTCTGAAGCAAGCAAGCATGGCTCACGGCTATAGCCTTTCAAAAGGATTTTCCTCAAACCTTGGTGTGGAAAATGCTACAATAGACATGTATATGAAATGTGGCTCTCTTGAAAACTCACAAAAAGTCTTCAGTTCAATGCCATTGAAAAACATTATCTCATGGAACACAATGATTTCCGGGTTTGCAAAAACCGGTGATACCAAAACTTCTATGAGATTGTTTACTCAATTGCTCTTTGAAAACAAGCTTCAACCTGATGCAGTGACGCTCTTAACCACAATTCAAGCTTCTGCAACCGTATGCAGCAGTGTTTTGGTTAGTATGTTGCATTCTTTGTTGCTAAAGCTCGGATTTGAGGCTGATACGCCAGTCATGAATTCATTGATTGATGCATATGCCAAAAATGGCATGATAGAATACGGAAGAATGCTATTTCTTGAAATGGGTCATACTCGAGATCAGTGTTCTTGGAATGTCTTGATTGCTGGTTATGGCATGAATGGTGAAGGAACAAAAGCATGTGAGCTTCTAGCTCAAATGGAAGAAGAAGACGAGTATAAACCGAATTCAATCACATTCATTTCTTTGCTTTCTGCTTGTGGTCATTCAGGGCTAATAGAGGAAGGGTGCAGGTACTTTGATCTGATGATGAATAGATACAAGATAAAGCCGAGCCACGAGCATTGGACTTGTATTATAGATTTGTTTGGACGAGCTGGGAGATTAGAAGATGCGTACCGACTAGTAACGAACGGGCTTTCAAAGAATCTGAAAGCTGATACTATCTGGGCAGCACTTCTGGATGGTTGTAAGATGAATATGAACACAGAGCTTGGTGAAGTGGTTGGGGAGAAGTTATCGGAGATTGCACCGCGGAATTGCGGGTATAATAAATTGTTGTCGAATTTTTATGCTTCTAACAATAGATGGGATGAAGCAGATGAAGTGAGAAAAGTATATGTGGATAGGTTGATGAAGAGACCAGGCCTAAGTTTAGTTCTAACTTAGAATTGCATTGGACCTTCATATACTAGCTCAGTGTTCATGTTTTTTTGGTTCCATTTTCACCCAGGGTGTGCAAAATGAACCGGACCGAATTCTACGGTTAGGTCCTAAGAGTTTAGGAATCACATTTCTATGTTATGAGTATGAAGAGACTAATGCATTCAAGAAACAGAAAATGTACAGTACAAAATCCGACCTAAATCAGTAACAGAAAATGTACAGTACAAAATCCGACCTAAATCAATAACAGAAAATGTACAGTACAAAATCCGACCTAAATCAATAACCGGTTTAGGTTGGATTTCATTCGCAGCAGCTCCTTGTGGAATTTGTACAGTACAAAATCCGACCTAAATCAATAACCGGTTAGGTTGGATTTTGAAGTGGATATAGAATAATTATGGTGTGAATATTTCATGTCTTTTAAGTTGATAAGGCCAAAACAGAAACTAAAAATTGGGTCCAAAAGGTATGTTAAAAGAAACGTTTCTTTAAGCCTTGCCTCAGAATAAATCAGAATACAGTTTCTCTTATCACCTGCATTAGGCAGGTTGTCCCAAAAAACTAGGATGTTTTACATTGAATAATGGCTCTCCTAAAACCAGGAAAACAAGGAACCCAGCTAGATTCGGAAGAGACAAACCAAAGAAAACTAAAATTGGTGGAGTGTTGTAGTTTGTGTTGTAGGTGTTATCCTTAGAAACCGCCCATGCCACCCATACCACCGCCGCCCATTGCAGGACCTTCGTTGTCTTCCTTGGGAAGATCGGCAATAACTGCTTCAGTGGTTGTCATCAACGAAGAAACGCTGCATTACAGAGACATCAAGCGTTGCAAGGATTAGTGCTGTGAAATAAGGGTTTATGTAATGGAGTTTATCGTTTACAAGAAGCAGATCTGCAATGTGCTTACCTAGCTGCGTCTACTAGAGCAGTTCTGATCACTTTCAAAGGGTCAATAATACCAGACTTCACCATATCTACGTATTCACCTGAGTATTCATCAAGGATTGAGTATTAGAAAGAAAAAACTATTATATGGGCACTTTCGTGAAAAGTGACACTTAAATAAGAGGGTATTTTAAAAATTATCAGAGGTTCTTTTCCTTTTTAGTTTTTATACGTAATCAACAATGTTCAAATTACAAGAATTTGAACATTAAAAGTTGATTTACCTTTGGCAGCATCGTAACCAAGATCAGGGTTGTCCTGCTCCAATAGCTTACCAACAACAACAGCTCCCTCAACACCAGCATTGGATGCAATTGTATATACAGGGGTCTGCAAAGTATACAATCCGATTGAGGAGAATGAAGGAACACAAGATCAATTGAGTAATTTCATTTTAAAACCAGCAAACATAACAAAATAAGGTATACAGACCTTGAGGGCATTTTGAATGATCTGTACACCGATCTTCTGGTCAAAGTTAGCAGTTGGAAGCGTATCCAACTCTTTTGAGGCATAGAGAAGGGCAACACCACCACCTGAAAACTAAGAAGCTAAGATTTGTGTCCACTAGATGAAATAAAACATCAAAAAAAGTTAGGAGCACATTTACCTGGCACTATACCCTCCTCTACTGCTGCCTTTGTGGCATTGAGTGCGTCTGTGACTCTGTCTTTCTTCTCACCAACCTCAGCCTCACTGGCACCTCCAATCTGACAAAAAAATTGTGTCATACTTTTAGACCATAATGGAACAAAACATGTTACCAACTAACACTATAAGCAAAGGGAAGGGCAACAGACCTTCAGTACGGCAACACCACCTGACAACTTTGCCAATCTCTCTTGCAACTTCTCTTTGTCGTAGTCAGAAGTGCTCAATTCAATTGCAGACCTAATCTGTTATAAAACAACAAGACAGATTTTGACAAATAGTCACTCTCAGTAGTCTCAGCACATGTAAGAGAACAAGTGTACAACAAGGCAGTTAACAAGTTACCTGCTCACTTCTTTCTTCGATAGCCTTTTTGTCACCAGCGCCATCAAGGATCACAGTGTCATCCTTGGATATGGTGACCTTTTTGCATGAACCAAGCATGTCAAAGTCTACCTTCTCCATGTTCATTCCAAGTTCTTCATTCACAACCTGAGGACAACAATGTGGTGTCATTTCCCACTGTTTGTGCGGTTCTAAGCATGTAAGATCCAAATGTTCATATTTGACCTACCTCTCCTCCAGTCAGAGTAGCAAGATCTTGCAGATTTGACTTTCTGTTCTCACCAAATCCTGGAGCCTTAATAGCACAAACCTACACATAAACTAGCAATTAGACAGATGTTCTTCAAAAGATGCAAAATAATAATTTTCACTTATATAACCCATTCAAACCTTAAGACCAGCACGGAGTTTGTTGAGGATAAGAGTTGCCAGTGCCTCACTGTCGATATCTTCTGCCACAATCAGCAATGGCCTTTGCCTCTGAATAGAGAACGGACATATTTTCAGTAATAAATTCTTGCTATGCGGATACATTAAAACACAATAGCACGTATGTGAAAGCACACTAGCACAGTCCAACAACCTTCAAAGCCAGCTCCAAGGCCTTCACCACAGCATTGACACTGGATATCTTCTTCTCATATATAAGAATAAGAGGATCCTCCAATTCCTGAAAGAAGCATACTATAAACTAAATTTGTTTCCTTAACTTATAAATTTTGGACTAAATGAAGTGTAAAAAATGGATTCTTACACATTTCTGTGTCTTTGTGTTCGTAATGAAGTATGGAGAGATGTAACCCCTGTCAAGCTTCATTCCTTCAACAACTTCTAGTTCGTTGTATAGTGTCTTTCCATCCTAGCAAATTTAAAGCAATAGTCAGATAATTGCAAATGATTAAACAAATGAGCAAAGTATCCTGACTTCTTAAAAAGGTCTTGACTAAAACTGAAGGCAATATAATATTATACAAAACTTACTTGGATGGTGATCACACCTTCCTTGCCAACCTTTTCCATGGCCTTAGCAATCAATTCACCAATTTCTCTATCACCGTTGGCTGAAATGGTACCAACCTACAGAAATTACAAACGCAGAGCTCAAAATCAGTATAATTCAACCTCATCCATCATCAGTGTATATACAATTTCACAATACATTGACTTCTGACAAGTAAACATAAATAAGATAATAACTAAGGGAGAGAACAAACCTGTGCAATTTCCTCGGATGTACTAATCATGCGTGCTCTACTCTTCAAGTTAGTCACTACAGAGTCAACCGCCATGCTAATACCTCTTCTGAGATCCATGGCATTCATTCCAGCAGCAACCGACTTACAACCTTCGGCGAATATTGCCCGTGTAAGAACAGTTGCACAGGTAGTACCTATATATTCATTTTTAACAAGTCAGAGGCCATTAACAATTTACAATAGGCTTCTAGTTCCCACGAAGGAATGAAAAGATTCAGAACAATATGAATTGAAGGGTATAAAAGGAATGTAAGTAGATCCTATTGAATAAGCATACCATCTCCCGCAACATCATTGGTAGCATTGGCAACCTGTTTGACTAGGCTTGCACCAAGGTTCATGATTTTATCCTTGAACTCAACACTCTTGGCAACAGTAACACCATCCTTAGTCACTTTAGGAGCACCAAAACTTTGCTCAATCACCACATTACGGCCCTGCCATCACCACATTTCTCAGTAAAACGGATTGGTCCTAAACACACAAATCATCCAACTAATTTCTTTCATAATAGGTGCAGATTAACAAATATCCAACCAACATAACATGTTAATTTACAGGAAGAAGTTAGATCGGATCTAATACAATTATTTAACTACACTACTAGTCTAAATTATCCTCGAATTACAGATCATGTAACACAGCAAAATTAGGGGTTACCTTGGGACCCATGGTGACTTTTACAGCATCGGCAAGGCTCTCAACACCTCTAAGCAGCAAAGCGCGACCTTCGGAGCCAAATTTGATTTCCTTGGCGGCATAATTTCTGCTCCAACTCAAGCTAGAACCACCCTAAATCAACATCCACAGCCAAACAAATTCAATAACGTTCAAACAACAGAAACCGAAACGATTCATACAACTTTCCTAGTTCATCCAGATATCAAATCAAATAGCGAGAAAGAGAAAATAAACTTTGCAGTTAAGTCTTCGTACCAGACGGCTGGTGGTACGAGCCTTGGAGGCGAGTTTAGTTGCTGCTCGAAACATGACTACCGAGAATCAAGAGATGATTCAATGGAGGAAATGAAGCAGATCAAGAGAAAGAAACAAGAGATTGAAATGGAACGTAAGGAGGGAGGTTTTAAAGAGAGATAAGCAAAAGAGGAGAAGAGTCTAGAAACAGCACCTTCTAGGGTTTAGGGTTTACGGGAGTGACGGTGAGTCGAGTGGGGGCGTGAGAGTGTCAGAGTCGCAGACAACAACTCGGTCCGGTTCATAAATTGAACCGCCCCGTAATTCGCTTTTGATCGAAAATACGGTCCACCTTTATGAGAATTATGGAAAAAAAAAAAAAATTTAATGCTCAACAAATACATCGCACGCACGGACCTTACACTTAATGGGAGCGAACAGTATTTCATATTGTAGCTAGGCTGTGCGTTATTTAAAAACTAGTTAAAGACGCGTTCGCCTGAAATCGATTAGGGACTTTTTCGAACCATCCAGGACTACATTAATAATATTAAATTTTTGGGAAATTTTGGTGTTACTATGCTTTGGGTGTTTTTTGGATTTTGTCTAAAAAATATTTTTTAGTTCAGATGATATCCTTAAATTTTATGTTATATTGAATTTTGTCTAATTTTATTAAAATTACCAAACAGTCCTTAATTTTGAATAATAAAAAAATAAAACTAATAATATAAAATAAAAATAAATAATCAAATCCTAATCTCATATCTTCTTTATGAGATTGTAACACGACTGGTTCTAAAACTTTCAGCAAGATCTTCACAAAACTCTGAATAAGTTTTCAATTATGTAATCAAACTGTGCTCGCCGGAGGACGAGGGTGTGAGACGAGGAAATAAACGAGTTTCGGTTGGAAAAGGGAAACAAACAGCTTAAAACGGGATCAGAGTCTTACTGTAGAGGCAACGGTTGATGGAGTGGCTCGTGAACCTATAGAGATGGTGCGAACTGGATACGAGAAGTGGGTTCGTGACGATGGGTCAACGGCTAGATGGAGGTGCGAACTGAAATCGGGTAGGGGCAACGTTTATTTTCTTTTTTTAATTGACGAGGTAATCAATTTGAATTATAGAGGGGCGGCGTTTGAATTTGCAACGGTCTTAGAATCATAGAGGGTGAGAGATTTGATTACTTTTACCCATTGAAGTTATGAAAAATCTATTAGTAGGGTAGGAGATTTGAAACATTCAAAACTAGAATCATAGAGAGTGAGTTAGAGAGCCAATAGCAAGCAAGTAAGCAACGCTGTTGAAAGTATATATGAGATTTGGATTTGCTTTTTTATTTTATTTTATTTCCTTTAATTTTTAAGTAATTTTTTTTAAAAAATCATTCAAAGTTAAGGACTATTTGGTAGTTTTTATGAAGTTGGGCAAAATCCAGAATAGTGTAAAACTTAAGGGCAGCATCCGAACTAAAAAAACGTCTTGGACAAAATCCGGAAAACCCCAAATCGCAAGGATACATTTACTTACTGGAAACTGAGTGACTAGTTTAAGTAAAATAATTGTACTAACATTGTTCCAATTATATCAACACCTACCATAAAATACCAAATAGAATCCATATCAATTTAAGTTATTCAAAAAGAAAATCCTAACATAATGTATCAAATAACACGAAAATTAAAGATATAGCATTTTCAATTGATATCTATCTATCTCTATGTATAGTTTTACATAAAAAAAAGATTTACAAATCCATTTGTTAATCGAGCAAGCTAAAATCCCACCCCTTTGGAGTCGTACATAACATATAACAAGCTTTCAAATCAATACAAACAATGATAAAAGACAAGTACTATAGATATGTAGTTAGTTATTGCTGCTTTTATTGCAAGAGAAAATTTCTAACTAAGAAACGAAAGAAGCATAGCTATATTATATAAATGTCAATAATTGGCGATAAACAATACCAAAAGCTTACACAACAAATGTTTTTTAAAACTCCAAAACATTGCTCGATAAGAAACCCATAATATTAACATATCCATATGGTTTTATATCTATTGTTAAAATAATTCAAGTGTTGAGGATTGTATCATATTTATTCACCTAAACAAAATCAAATGTTGTGTGCATGTGTGCTATTCCTAGAGGAATATGATTAAATCTTATAGTTTCCAACCTAAGATAAAGAGTAGTAACCTAATTTAGTGGACGAACAAACAAATATAGAATAAACCATCGACCGAAAAGACCGAAAAAATCGATATAAACTTTAAGCTTTAGTAAAGAAATTGAAGAACATGGATTAACTCAACAAATTTTGAACATATATAGTGAACAAAGGAAATGAGATTTTGATAGTAGACCAAAGAGTGTACATAAACTATCTTTGGGCGGAAGAAGGGAGAAAACGCTTATGATGATCGTTGAAAATGCAGTTGATTTCAGACTCCAATTTTGATTTGGTTTATGCTCCCGCTCAAATGCGTCAGAGTCTAAAACCAATCATAGAAATAAAATCAGAAATGAATCGAATGACTTAGCTAGTTCATCTAGACACGAAAATCAAAAGGTTGGGTTCTCTTACCAAGCGCCGGCCGGAGATGAGCCGGAGTGCAACTCGAAACATGGTTACCGATATTCAAGATACCGTTGAAGTCTTGAAGACGTCGAATTCATCTGAAGAGATATAATCACCTTCTTCTAAAGACATGGCATGGCCCAAATAAAGGCTCAGTGAAATGCGGTCCGATACGAACCGGCTCGGTCCAACTCGAATCAAACCAAGTGTGTTCGGTTCAGTTATTGGTCCATGGCTTTTAAGCTGTCGTACGGAACAGTACCTCTTAATTTGTCTTGACGGCGTCGTTTCTTTACTGTATATGAACAAACATAACCTCAAACGACGAGCTTACTTGTACAAAGACACGAGTACGTGACCGAAAAATCCGTTGATAAAAATCTTCGTATTGGTCACGAGCTTGTGGCGCACAAACACTCTCCCTCGCTCACGCTGCTCTGAAACTGCCATGTTCGTCGCTTTCTCGCCTTCGCTCACTTCCGCCTTCCGTCCGGCCACCATCTTTGCATGCTCTTCCAAAGGTACTTTTCTCTATCTCTGCAGAATTTGCTGAAATTCATGGGTTCGTGTTTATGAGAAATCGCTGCAGATGTCAGCGACTCGAATTCGAACACGAATCGGGTGAAAATCCGACCCGATTGGAGAGAACGTTCCAGGCCAATTCCTCCTGGTGGTACATATCCCGCCAAAGACCATTGCAGGTTCATTTGATCTTTACAAATTTGAATATCCGCTTCAAATTTGTCAGTTTATCAGTAATCCTCCCTTATTTAATGAAAATTTTGTCACTTCATTTGATCCTTTACGATTTGGTGTAATTAGGATTTAGGGATGATTGTGTGTGAGTGTGACATATTTGCTGATTTTGTTTTTCTAATTTCCCCTTACATATCTGTTAAGCTTATGTAGTTAATTTTGTGGGTTCAGTCGATGCGGATTGTGTGATACCTACTATATTGCTCATGTAAAGGAAGCCTGTGCATTCCTGGGAGATGGCATGTCTAGAATTGAAGTATGTTTTCCCTCCAGATATAAAATTAGAATTTCGAATTATTTTTCTGGGATGAGTGTTTCGCTTTGCTTTTTCTAAGGTAGTAAACAGATATATATTATTATTTTTATTGTAGAAAATGGAACCGCTGGTTCATGGTAGAGGGAGGAAAGAGGACTCGTTGGATGAAATGTATCTAGGGGTGTACGAGGAGCTACTATATGCTCGTAAGACTGAACCTGTTGAAGGTAAATTCATGCCTTTACTATACTATCACTGCCCTTAATATACATTTTAATCACTAATTTAACATATTAATTGCGGATTAATGACAGTCATTAATTTGTGCTTTCCTCTTAGAACATGCTGGTCTTGGTCTGTTTATGATCAAGTTTTAGTTCTGCTGTTTGAAGTGATTTCAGTCAATTAAAAGCACTTCTGCAGCTTATTTTGCTGATTAGGCTATTTTGATTAAAAGATGTAAATATTTAGGGTGATCTAGATGTGAATAGTAATTGTTGTTCAATTGATTATTCTAGGTGCTCAATGGACGGGTATAGTGACAACTATTGCTGTAGAGATGTTGAAAGCAGACATTGTCGATGCTGTTATTTGTGTACAGAGGTAAAGGTGTAACGTAGCTTCAGTTCTTGTGATTACTTCAGTTGAGTTGCCCTAGAGGCCATGTAACTAGCAATGCTTAATATACTGACACAACTGCTTGTTTCTTTTCCATTTTTAGTGATCCAGAAGATAGGTTCACTCCACGACCTGTTTTGGCCAGGTTCGGAATCATATCTTAGATCTTCTTACAACCATGATGTTTAGTTTTATAAAATGGTTTCTTCTGTGTCTCATGAAGTTGATAGGATTCCCTTCACCTCATATTTTAAATAGGACACCGGAAGAAGTAATTGCGGCAAAAGGTGTCAAGCCAACTTTGTCACCAAATCTGGATACACTTGCATTGGTTGAGGTGGATATACTTTTTATTGCTTGGGTTGAACCTTTGGTCCTTTATTGTTGTTAAGGTTTCCGTCACTCCCCATTATTACCTCACTTGTAACTCAACAAATGTAAACTAGAGAAGAATGCATGAAGCATCCTGGATTGCATATGTGATGAAAAGGTCATTAAAACCTTAAACAATGTTACAGTCGCTAGGAAACTAAATGAACAACATACAATTTTGTGAATGACTTATGCTATTATAGCCCGCAGAGTCCAAGACTTGGACTCATATGCATGCAGTCGATGATGCCATATTATCTATTTCTAACAACAGGCAGCTGGTGTGAAGCGCTTGCTTTTTTGTGGCGTAGGCTGTCAAGTTCAAGGTATCATATGTTCTATTTTCTGAGGTTCTGATCTCCTTTTGTTTCCTTGTTGTGACTTGCACTATTGTGATGCAGGATAATTGTTTGCAGCATTAAGATCAGTGGAGAAATATTTGAATTTGGAGAAACTTTATGTTCTTGGCACAAACTGTGGTAATTGGATAAGTTTATTCAATTTGTATTTCGTTTTATCTTTATATAGATGTTTGTCTGGTTAACTATATTCCATATTCAAAATGAATTTGACATGCCCTCAGTAAGACACTATAAAATGAGGTAAACTGCTTACAACAGTGTTTTGAGGGAGTATTAAAGAGACGTATTATTTTCTGAATCTGATTTGAAAATTGAACGAGGATTAATAAGTCCTTTTTTCTCTTTCTGTAATCAGTGGATAATGGAACTCGAGAGGGACTAGATAAATTTCTCAGGGCAGCAAGCAGTGACCCAGAAACAGTTTTGCATTATGAATTCATGCAAGATTACAAGGTCCAAGCCTAATTTTCTTAATACATTGTTGCTTTCTTATACAGTTTTACTTTTTGCACATCTGATATCATGATTAGCACTTTTTACCTTTTCCTCTGTGTCTACGAGATTCACAAATGATGAGGATATGTACACCATACTAATACGATTTTAATAGGTCCATTTGAAGCATCTAGATGGTCACATTGAAGAGGTGTGTATCTAAAAGCTTAAAAGCTTTTTGTTCAATGTTCAAATTTCCAAATTACACTAGCCTATCTTAGATTTGTTCTTTCCTTATTTAAATGTTCTATTTGGACTTGAAACAGGTTCCTTACTTTTGCCTACCAGCAAATGACTTAGTCGATGTCATTGCGCCATCTTGCTATAGGTAATACCGGTCTTTTTTCCCTTTGCTTCCATTGAGGATTGAAATGATAATTTGTTCACGAAAGCCTAAATATGTCTTGTAAAAATGTAACAAACAACTGTAACTGTATGCATTTACTGTAACCATAGAATACATTTGATTGCTCATTTATTTGTTAGACTAAGTAGCTTGCATCATATATATTTTTGAAATGAGATTTATACAAGCAATGTAAAATCTTTCATGAAAAGGATTGTATAGAAAGGCAGTATTTGCATTAATGCTACAGGGACTATCTAATGCTTTTATTCCTCCACGTTTAACTGCAGCTGTTTTGACTACACAAATGCATTGGCGGTAAGAGCCTTTTTACCTATTCCAGTATTGAGCTGATTGTATTGTTGCATTTTATTTATCTTGTCAAGCTTGTCTGGATAATGCTCAGTTTAAAATTTTTAAATCTGGTCACACTTTTCTTCTGATTGCAGGATATGGTGATAGGTTACATGGGAGTTCCAAAGTATGCTGGAGTCAGCATGACACACCATCCACAATACATAACAGTTAGGTAAATTGTGCTAAATCTTCAATAATATTAATACTGGAGAGACTCACTGCTTATTTTCATGAAAAAACATCCTTTGCTGTCAGCTGCTGATATATCTGAATTCATGACATGTTTGGTTGTTTCTTTAATGCTGCAGAAATGATCGTGGAAAAGAAATGTTGAGCTTGATTGAGAACCTTTTGGAGGTTACACCAACAGTTAGTAGTGTAAGTCTTGTCTTGTAACCCTCCCCCCCCTCTACTAGCTCAGATCACAGTATTTGCTTTACCAATGTATGTCTAACAAAATTTTTCTGTTTCAGGGTAATAGGCGTCCATTTGTTATCGAAACTGTTAAAGCAGATGATGCTGCAAAATTAGGTATTCGATTCTTTATCAATGATGAGGATCTACATGCCATCCTCTTTGCAATTTTTAGTAAAGTTTCTTACGAGCATAAGCTTTTGCTAGGATTTCACTTTTTCTCTATTTTCTAAACCTCCAGAAGCCTGGGAAATATTAAACTAATTGGTGGGATTTGCAATGTTTAGGCTAGGATTTATAAATAATTGATCTTTCCCTTGTGATATAGGTTGCAACCACTTATTAAATTCCATTAAATCAGACAAATTACCTTGATTTTGCTGATAACAACACTCACTTGACTGCTTGTCTCTCTTCAAAATACTTGAATTTTCTTGTTCATCCTGTTTACCTGGATTATGTATTCATGAACAAATAAATGTATAAGCCTTCTTTGAACATGGTATTAAGCTTTGTTTAGTGATGTAACATCACTAAGCAAAGCTTAAAACAATATTCTTAATGTTCATAAGTTCATGGTCCTATCTCCTCCTAAGATCTTGCTAATGCTCTCATATTCCTAAAGATTTTAGATCAATATTGATTAAAGTTTTCTTCAGCAACTTTTTCTATTTCCAGATTTTCAATTTTCATTTTTCACGCTAACTTTCCACCTTAGATGTTGAGTGGAGGAAACTTTTACTTCTCAGGTAGAGGACCTTCTCAGCCAGCACCAAGGTTTGTCGGAAATCTGATAGCATTTATCCTAAACCTCGTGAGTACCCTTCTTGCAGTCCAAAATTTAAGACTTGTCAATTATCATGTTAACTAAATATGACTTGTTACTCTTTTTGCTCAGATTGGCCCAAAAGGGCTGGAGTTTGCCCGCTATTCGCTTGATTATCACACAATTCGTAACTATTTGCATGTCAATCGTGCATGGAGTAGAGAAAGGTAAGATATTCCGTCTTTTCCATACTTCTAATAGCTTCTGCTCTTTTATGTATGTCCTTGATACAATTAAAACATGTCAATACAGGGCTGCTAAACACTTGCCTTTGTATGCAAAGAAAATTGTTGACTCGTACAATCAGAATGGTGAAATCGATCAAATGCTGTCCAACAATATCCGTGGAAGATGATGATGATGATGTACAACAGGCTTTTCCATCTTCCGAGGAATATATTGTGAGTCTGTCTTTTAGCTCAGTGTTACATAATCTAGCATCTAGTTGTTGGTTTCATTATAGGCTAAAATTATGTTAGTGTAAAGAATTAATCAGTTCAATGTGCTCAAGTTGCTGTTGTTATGTCTGGGCCTTATTAGAATATCTTTCTGGGTGAGAAATTTGGTAATGCAAAATTATTTTTCATCTGTATTAAACCTATCTTTCCTGCAAGGCGGCTTTTCCCTAATCTTCTCATCTCAACAGTGTTAATTCCAGATACTCAATATTTTCGGTTCTTCTAAGATGGCTACTTGTGTGATGCATGCACACTAGAGTCTAAAAGAAATTATTAGAAGCCAACCCATGTGTTTTACGCAGAGAAGGGTTTCCTCGTAGAGCCCAACCCATGTGTAATATTTTCTGTGTGGTTAGAATGATGTCTAGTGGAGAGGCTGCAAGCCGATAAAAACGTCAGAGATCTTAATATGCGAAGACAAAAATGTGGTTGTGAGTTTTATGTCTAAGCTATAAGTTCTCACATGAGGCTCAGGTGCAAAAAACTGTGGATGAAACAACTTGAAGTTAATTTTACTACCAAGATTGAAAACATATTTTTCTAGCAAGAAATTAAGTATGTGGTGGTGAAGTGATTCTAAATGATACAGAGAAGATGCTATTTTGCCTATAGGAGTCAACAGTATGGGCTTCATATGGGTGCTCTTTATTTCCACATTGCTCTTTGCTGCGCCTGTTTCTTTGTTTCATTCTTGATAATTGTCAGTAGATGTCCTTTTTGTTGATTTGACAAGGCGATAAAACAAGATCATTTTCCCTTGTTTCGAGAATACTAGTAGTTCTTTCAATTCAGCTTATTTTAGGATAAGATAATGGGTCAGTATTGTTATTTATGACAGATATTTAGCCGTTGATAGCATGATCTGAACACATGGATATGAAAAGAGTCCTGCTTGGATAAAAATTGTTAAGAGAAGTATTTGGAGGCTTGTTTGGTATCCATTTCTGGATATCATATCGGTATCAAGATATGGGTATTAGATCGTTTCCTGATATCGCATACCCCCAAATATCAGGAATATCAAATTGATGTTCATATCCTGATATACCACACTCTAGGATATGAATATCAAATTGATGTCCATATCGGTATCAAAATATAGGCCTCTCACACCAAGACTTGGTGGAGAGACTACAGGTTGATGGTTAGATTGGCTAAGGGTGTGTGTTAGATATCATCTAAATGGGGTTGTTTGGTACTGATCTCACAGTTTTGAAGAATTTTTGTATTCTTATAATTAAATTGACAACTCGAAAATGAAACCAAAAACAAGGACCTGAAAGCTGAATCAAACAAGCCTAATTGCTGAATTGACAGTTCCCTTATGCTGAAGTAAATTATATGCACTTGAATTGTCAATAGAGGAGATGAAATTTGAGTCTTTTCTTGTGGGCTATCTCCATGTGCAAGAGCTTAGAATAACATGTTGACATGAGAATCTATATATTATTTTCTCTCTTAGGTTATAAAGAAGTGACTGAGCTTAGAGAGGTGGGGTCCATTATTACCACAAGGGTCCATTTGGTGGGCCATGGTCTGAAGAGAAAGCCCATAAGTTTCATTAATGAAATGGTGGACCAAATATAAATATATAATCCCTTGAGGATTTTGTGTAGAGCATATTATACATTTGGATAGAGTCAGAGAGAATCCTTTTTTATTTAACTGGATTGTTGTTCTTACATTACAGCATCATCATATTTCACAGTAGCCAGAAGTGAGGGTAAAAGGGAAAAAAAGTGCAAAAGCCTCTTCTTCCTCTATACAAAATGCCCAAAATCTATAACATAATTTTTGGGACTTTTTTCAGTTGTCCTTTTTACTTTGGAGAGGGCTTCTCTCTTAGCTGTATGTTCTTTTTGTAAGCTTCTAATCAAACTTTTGACTGACCAACAAAAAAAAAAAGAAAGAGAGAATTTAAAGTGATTAAGATTTGGACACAAGATCTTGTAATCTTGTTTTAACCCCTTAGAATTGTTGTGATATGCATCTCCTGTGACAAGCACCAGGGGCTCTAGGTAGATCTTTCTTCTTCTTCCCAGTCTCCTCTTTCCAGATTCTGCTGATATCTTCTGCTACTTTCATGGCATCTTCAGATGCACCTGATAGCCCTCTCCTTGTGAACCCAACTGCATAAAGCCCGGCTTTTCCCTTCCATCCGTTCGGGAATGGGGCTTTTGGAAACCCGTTTTTGGAAAAAAATTCACTTTCCTGGCATTCCTGAGAATAAGAAACAAGCTTCAGAATCAAGTAACTTGAATATTAAGTAATTCAAAATACATTTAAGTCTATGAATCTAATAACTTCCTAATTAAATTCCAGACAGAATCAAACAGACTTAATACAGAACAGCTTAAGCTTAAATTAACCATTTACATAATAATGCTATGATGTTAAGCATCCAGACATGTGTGTTCTTCTTGTCTTAGTTCTGGACAACTCAGATCTGTTGTAGAGGAGCTAAGAAGAGGACTCTATACTACATTGTTGTTCGACATTCCCGTAAAACCCGGGTCTTGTTAGTGAAAACGATGTTATTTGTGGGACATGTTTTATATCAGTAGATAGATGCAGGGTTGTTGATAGAGTTAAAATCAGAATCATATTACACAATAAAAAAAACCCAACTTCCTTAACTGTCAAATAACATGACAGTTAATAATACTGTAAGAAGTGTCTTTACCTTAAGCCATGAAGGCACATTGCTACGGTAGCCTGTGGCGAGTATAACCGAGTCAATCTCAAGAACATCTCCGTTGAGAAGCTCAACTCGCCCACTGGCAAACCTCTTGATTCCGGGAACCACCTTAATATGCCCCGATCTGATTTTCGCTAGGGTACCGAGATCAAGCACCGGGGTCTTCCCTTCCGAGTTCTTCAGCTCTAGTGGGCCCATTTCCGGCCTCTTCACTCCATACTTGTCTGTATTCCCAAGAATTATCTGTGAAAGTGTGATCAGTATCTTGTCCACAAGCCAAAGAGGGAAATAGCCCATCATTGTCACTGCCAATTCAAATGTAGATCTCCCCAGAATCTCCCTAGGCAAGACATGAACCTGTAAAAAAAACCCGAAAAAAACAAATCAACAAAAAACTCACATTCAAGCCTAAGAGTAAAAAAAATAATAAAAAAAACTCACTTACCGAGCTTCGAACAACCATAGTTGGTAAGGCGTTGTAGTTGCAGAGATCAAGAGAAACTTCCATGCCAGAATTGCCACATCCAACAACCAAAACCTTCTTTCCTCTATACTTCTCACCAGATTTATACTCACATGCATGAATAACATCTCCACCGAAATCATGCAATCCGAAAAACTTAGGTACAACCTTCTCAGCATTCTCTCCGGTAGCTACCACAATCCACCTACAAATGTACTCAACCTCCTTTACGCCACACAGGTCATCTTCCTTACCCGAGAGAGTCTTGATCCTCCATAGCCCGCAAGTCTCGTCATACTTTGCGGTTTGCACTGACTCATTGAACTGAGGTTGAATATCAAAGTTCTTAGCATAGCTCTCCAAGTACTCTATGAATTGGTCCTTGGAAGGATACTCGGGAAACTCGTCTGGGAACGGGAAGTTAGGAAGTTGGCAAAATTGCTTAGGCAAGTGTAGTTTGAGTCGGTCATAGGTTCGGTTTTGCCATAGAGAGGCAATGCAGTTGGCTCTTTCAAGGATAATGAAGGGCACACCCTTCTCCTTGAGCCCTGCAGCCACAGCTAGACCCGACGGACCTGCACCCACAATAACCGGGCCATTAACCCATGTACATTTACGAGCAAGGAACAAATCCTCATGGTTGAGGGTGGAAATGGTCTTTTGCTTGTAGAGAGTATTAGTAGAAGTAGGAATAGCCATGAAGAAATAGCTTTCTTGAACTGGGTTTTTCTAGAATGAAGATTCAAGAGTCGAAATTCTGAGTTTTTTCTTAAGGAAAGGATACAATGTAGAAGAGAGAATTTGCAGAAAGAGTTGGAATGTGTTTGCAAGGAGAATGAAGGGATGGAAGAAGGTTTAAATAAGAGTTGAATGGCCATGAGAGCAGCACGAGGGAAGCATGTGATGTTAATGTTAGTATGTGGACTTTTACAAAGAAAGATGCTTCTTTTCACTGACAAATTGACATGTTCTAGAGAGAAAAAAAAAATCTCAAAAATAGAAAAGTTTCAGAATCAAGATTGCAGGAAGCTTATTTCACCTGAAAATACAATCACTCCTATGATTAACAATGGTGATCCTATGTATTAACTTTTACCATACTATGTTTGGAATGACCAAAGTGTCAAACTTGATAAATTCTTATCATTACATTATCAATGAAACACAAATAAACTCATAGAAAAATAAACCAAGTAAACACTCACAAAAATTAAACTCAGGTTTATAAACTAAATAAAACACAAATAAACAGCGTAAACAACCTCTAGTCCAATTTGAAACCCTTTACTAGGGTCAATCAAGAAATGTCATCTTATAGACGTATATTCTTACTTGAATTGATTTGGGTGAAATTTTCATTAAACTTCTTAAATCGGTCACTTTTCTTTTATCTTTGTAAAAGTCAATGAACATAATACATGTTAAGCCCAAATCCAGTACACAAGTCAATGAAGTTTTATCCCAAAACCAATAAGAAGAATAGCTCACGGAAAGGTTTGCAATTTCTCACCTTTGGTTATGAAAGTTTATAATCTCAATGATCTTTTTAGTATTTTTTATTTAATTTTAGGATTTATTCATCTATTTCTCTTTTATAGAGACCTAATAGTCTAATGGTTTACAAAAAGAAAATAAAAATGTTTGATGAAAAAATCCATTTTATATTCCAATTCTTGCTATTTAGAACAAATACTACTAGAAAATAAACTATATTACAGAGGATAATTGATTAATTACCTAATTTTAATGTTTGCTCCTGAAGAGGTTTGCTTGAAATATGAACAAGAATATAAGTTGAAATTAACATCCCATTTTTTATGATAAAATTGGGAATTTGTGCAGTCCAATATCACGAGTTGCATTGCTGCACTGCGCTGTTCATCTCGTCAAGTTTCAGTAAAATAAAAAATGTTCTTCAGTTAGGGTTTCGCACAAGGCGGCTGCATATCCCAAAGTTTTGACAATTCACTGATGAAATATTAAAAATAGAGGTATAATAATGATATTCTTAAGTAAATTTGCACAAGATTATGAACATTATGCTTTTGTGAAAGAAGATTCGACTCTTATAATCGAGCTTTTAAAAATATGTATATGTTGTGAGATTCTAACGAATCATGATCAGACATCATATGGAAATATTTCATACTCAACACATATTCGGCTTGTTTAGTTTGAACCAAGTTTTTTTTATAAGACAAGCTTGAATAGCTCGGCTAATATTACAATCTTAATAACAATTGATTCATCTAGTCGTTTTTAAGATTGTCAAACTTGACTTTGGCTTAAAAAAATGCTTGAAGGATGTTCGTATCTGTTTTTAAGAAAATATACGAGTTTAAACAAAACTTTCTACAAGTCGACCTCGAGTAACTTAAGTCATATAACAAGCTTTTAAAAAAGCACATTGATAATATTACAAGTAATCGTAATTGAATTATAAATTATGAGACATTATGATTTTAGGTGAATATTATAATGTATTTCAATTTGATTAAGAGATACTTATATTGATTAGAGAATATCACATATCTCGTAATTAAAACCAACAGATTTTGATGATACGAACCACAGTTTTATGTTTATGCTAATTAGGTTGATTAGCTAGGACTAATTAAAACCAAAAAGTATGGATTTTCAAGGATCTATAGAATCATTTATTGGGAAAGACAAGGTGGAATGAACATCTTAGATCATAGCACATCTTCATAGTTGGCTTGATTTGTTTAGAAAAGAGTGATGTGATTTTGTATGCTTATATAATTTATGAAAAGCCTTTAATCATAACCAAATCTCTTTTGCAATCGCATGTTAGCTCATTGATCACGTATTTGTTTTACTCATTGGATACTTCTTTCATTTTGGGGAAAACATTGTAAATATACTAGTATTAATTTCGAATATTGATGGTCAAGGTAAAGTATACGAGTGTACATGTAAGTAGACTGATTCAAATCCGAATTTGGACATGTGTCCATGACAATCATATTTCTTAACGTAAGGAAAACACATACGAGTATGTAACTGTACTTCGTTTTCTACCCTTTACAATCAGATTTCTTAACGCAAAATAACAGTTTGTCCGTCAATTTTCAATACAAAAACTACAATATATTGAAGTAATTTGTGGTAAGAACAAAAAGATGTATTGGAAGAGTAAGAATCACATTCAACGTTACATTATACTCCGTATATTATCCTTCTTGAAAATTGCAATTACCTAAATACAAAATGACAATTGCTGCAATAATAGAGGTTATTAGTGAACAATGTTTACCTATGCGCACACACTCTCATAGCCTCATACTACTACCAATGTGAAGCTTCATTTACACTTCAAGACGACGCCGTTTTCTAGAAGCCCCCACCTAATTAACACACGTATACGTATACATCCCCGGCTAGATGAATATCTCGTGTGATTGAAGTAGAAGAACAATCTCAAACAATCACAACAAGTAAATATTAAGAAAGAAATTATTCATGAAAGTTAAGTTTAGTACAACTTGTTTCGAATCAAAGATAAATTACAATATACTTTTTTAAGAAAGTTTTTTGTTTTTATAAGTAACGTGATTTGGTGTTCGAGGATAGGGTGTGTTTGATTGGAAGGGTTATGAATGTGTAATTGAAATTTGACCGCTCGAGTTTATATATGAGAATTTTATTATGATTACCAAGAAAATTATTGTGTATACTTTTTCTAGATTATGCAATTTCAGCCTTTTTTTCGTTCCGACATCCTTCATTTCCCTCTTGTGCTTCTCTCAGATTTGTTAATGTGTTTCTTGTCCTCAACTTTGATTTTTTATTTTTTTTTTGTTGTGTTATTTGTTTCGTGTCCAAATTCCTTTTTATTTCAAAAGATAACCAAAAAAAAAATAAAAGAAAAAAAAGAAAATTTCACATAAATAAGTATTTGCCTGGCATAAAAATATTTTATAATACAACATCACCTGATTGGTTTTTAAGACATGGTATATTAATATATATTACATATTTTACTTTATTTTTTAATATGTGTGATTTTTTTTTTCTTAATTGCACTTAACATCAGATAGAGAGAGAGTATTTGATAAAGGACGCGTTCGGTAGTATAGTAGGAAATTATTGAGATTATCGGATATTATTTGGGGTGATCGTTCTAGAAAATTATTTGACCATTTTCTTTAAACCAACTCAACTTGATTTAAGTAAAAATTATATTTTCCGAATAATTTTATCCCTCTGCGGAACACATCCAAACTCTATTAAGGTCGATGACGAAGGAGATAAATGTGATAAGATTACATGCATCGAGGTCACGTAAGAGAGAGTAAATATCTTGGCTCACAAGTTTTCAATTCTTGGAATTTGGATGATGGTGTGTGGCTCATTTCGTAATTCTCAACTTCTTACTGGGCACTTATTTAAATATTGGTAAGTATATTTAAACTCCAATTTCACCTTCTACGTGTGTAGTTATAGTTGGGCCCAAGGAGTTAGTTTATTTTGTAACCACCACTCACAAGGTTAAAAAGATTAATATTTCTACATGGATGAGCTTAAATGAATGATATAAATGTACTATACTTCATATTGATAATCTCTAGTAAATATTTAAGATGAAAAACAAATGTCATACATTAATAAGGGATGAGTAACACTCGTCTTTTGATGAAAAATAATAAAATGCACAACAATTGAGAGAAGATGTTTGCTTATAAAATCGCAACTTGAATAGTAATGTGCATGTGATGTTCCCCTACTTCAGCCCTTACCAGGTAATTTGAACTTAATCAAAACCCTAAAAACTATCTTACGTGGACGATAAAAAAAAAATTAAGTCGTTATACGTAAGGTCGATGTAATACTTAAACCGGTTATCGATTGGTTTTAGGTTAAAATTCTAATGCACCTATGTGTTAGGTTTGGAGGTGATGTGTATGTGGGATTGATTGTGTAAAATCCCACGTTATATTTGGTCAATCGAAATTTCACATGGTATATATATATGAGCAAATCGAACTTGGGTCTTGACTAACGGGATTTGTCGGCCTTCGGATGTTGATCGGGGATCTATACTAAAAATTATCACAATTGATTGGACTAACTAGTCCAACTTAAAGTATATCGCCAAATATCAACTTAATCAAACAATTGCACTTAAAAGGCATTGGATAAAATGGGGCGCATATATAATAAACAAAGATGCATATATCTTAGTATATAAGTTAGAGGACGTACTCCTTATACCACCATACTTATTTGTCAATATATAACCTTTATATATTGATTAAAAGTTTTCTTTATTATGAGTTAACTATTAAAAATATCTTAATATTTCATTAATTGCCAATAAAAAAAAAGATATAATCAATTTTAGTTAATTCTTTTCACATTTACTTGATCACACATATATGCAATACGAAACTTTAATAACATACCTTCACATGTAGTATTAAAGTAAATCACATATATTATGTAACATACTAATTCAAATATAAAAAATATTATAAAGTTATGATTAAAATTTACATAAATTTAAAAATATGAACTTTACAATCTATTTTTAACTTTATTCATGCCGAAATTTGATGTCAAATGGCACGTCTTAATTATTTAATACCTAGTGTAATATGATACTAATTAGGTCAATGGTCAGTCCAACTACATTATAATGGATCCATGTGTCTTCTAACTTCATCAACATTAAGATACCTAAGGAAAATTGAAATTCAATCAGTATCTCTATGTTTTTTTCCTTCTATTTTAATGTAAATATTATAAATTAAAGATTTGTTAAAAAAAAGTATACGGTGTGATGAGAGAGTTGGTCTAATAAGACTAGTTTTTTTTGTTCATGGACTTGTAAATTTTAACTTTATAACCTTTCAACAAACGACATCAAAATAAAATTTACTGGTCAACAAATAATGATGGTTGGTACACCACGAAATCAGTCATAAATATACTTCAAAGGAGGAAAGTTGGGTGTCAGAAGACAAAACTTGGATATGAAACATGAGTATCATGCCGAAAGTCCAAAAATTTTTGTAGAAACGAGCTCTCAACCAAAGAAAACCTTGACAAACAAAAAATCTCGGTACTTATGTACTGGGTATACTATAATTACCATACAAAGAGTGTCAGACACTCTTTCTTTGAGTGCCAATGCACTCACAAGATCCTGGATAGTTCCAAAATATCCGATATCCTCAATGATATCAATACATATAATCACTCAGTTTACGATACTCTCCTACTATTGAAGGAAAAAAGCTCTCCTCAAGAGCTTAAACAAATGGTAATGATTTGGTGGAATATTTAGTTGGACAGAAATCAAATAATCTTTAACAATAAAAGACAAACACAAAATCTGAAACAAATCGCAATAAAACAAATTGAAGAATGTGAACACGCAAACACTAAACATTCAACCAATAGCCAACCCCAAGCAAAATCAAGAAGGAAAACCAATAATATCAGTTGGCAAAAACCAAAAGCAAATTTGTCAAACTTAACTTTGACGCATCGTCAAACAGAACTAATCAATTCATATGGTTTCATCATTCGCAACAACCATGGCCACCCTCTGGCCTATGGAAACGGGAGATGTAATGCAGAATCAATTATTAGGCAGAAGATTTTGCTATGTGAGGAGGCCTACAAAAGGCCATACAGTTAGGGATTTCGGCTATTGAGATTGAGGGGGACAACCCGACACTAATAAATTCAATCAACCACACTTGGAAACCACCGTGGAAGACTGACATGATCATTTCAAACATCTCCGCCAACATCTCACACTTTTCTCAAGCAAGCACCACGCACATCTTTAGGGAAATCAACACGGTAGCGGACAAGCTCGTAAGACACGAACATTCGGCTACTGAGGATCTTGACGCTCTTCCAGACGATGTGGTTGTAGTAATCCGGAAGGATGTTGTAGGTCGGTCGGTCTCTAGGACATGACCCACCTATTTTCTTACCTTCTATCACAAAAAAAATGTAAATTTTAACTATCAAATTTAAGTGGAAGAGAAAAGGTACACTAATTCATTGTCATAACTATCTGAGAGATATCGAGCACCGATCCTCAACCAACAGAAGTCAGAAACGGAGTCGGATATGGTCGTCAATGTCATTGTATCATCGGTTAGTCAGTAGGAGCCGCACTCTCAGCAATCTCTTCTTCCACCTCAGTTGCGGGCCCATTCACTGTTGACTCGTAAGTATCATCACGACCCCATCCTCTCGCAACTGGAGGTCTAACTCCATGACCACGTCCCCTAATTGTTGGTACCCTACCACCCCTACCATACCCATCATAGGGAAGAGGTGGACGACCTCAACCCCCAGTGATAGCTACTTTAGTACGTGGCACCTGTACGTAGTATCGAGACTAGAATTAAAACAAAACAATAACTAACTAAGGTCTGCAATGACTACATCATACTACGTTTATGAGATTCGAGGAGAGTAGTGGTGGTTTCCATACTGACTATCCCAACCCGATTATGCATGAATTTTTAAAACGAAATTCATTTTAAAAATCCAGATCCCTTTCGGGTTCTGTTTATCTATTTACTCGGGCCCTTTAGTAGATTGCGAGTGTCATTGTTGTTAATCTAGTGCTCTGATATCATGTTTTAACACCCCAAATTATAGGAACTCGGAATGTCACAGGCTAGGACCTCACAATGGGTCTCGACCCTATCCTAACAACAATTTCACCGGATCTTTCAACAAGACACAAATAAAGAAATCCGAATAAAAGTTTTAATAAATAAAATGACCATAAAAAGGGAAATAATAATCAACCGTCCAAAAATATCTGACATAATCCAAAAGAAATGAAATGGTCTCATCACCAAAAGAAACCCAACACCCAAAGCAATATGTTCGGGAACCCGGCTGACCATGTACTTCACTCCGGATCTCTCTATTGCTACCTACCCTGCAAAGTGTCTATAAACAACGGTAGAAACCGTTAGCTAACAACATTTGACGACCTAGGAGACATAACGTTATTGTCAAGACCCGTTGCACCCTCTTGAAAATATCAGCATCGAACGCAAAAAAAACCAAAAGTGTCAAAAGCGAACAAACGTCTCCTTACCCACTACAAAAGGCCTGCTGTCCAGGCAAACTAGTGAGATACCTTGTCAAATCAATACAAGTATGAGCAAATATACTAAAAAAACAATTATATTAAAAGTTTTATCTTTTATATTATGAAAGAGCATATTATTTTCCTCATAGACTTAAGCACATTATTTTTCCATTTTTAAAATAAAATAATTATATTTTATAATGTTAGGGAATTTTGAATTCAATTTCGTGGGCTTGTTAAAGTTCAAATGGAGAGTTCACATGGAATCATGAGGGACACTATGAAAAACAATTAACAGCATTAATTATAAATTAATTATAATTAATTACATGATATACTTCGGAAATATTAGTTGATTAACAGTAATTAGTTAATTTCTTTTAAATTTTGCAAAAGTATATTTTCCCGTAAGCTAAGGCGTTTGCATGTAGCACACATGTCAGAATGTTCTCCATGTTATCTCTCTTTTGACTTGATTAATTATATTCAATAGTTTAGCCATTTAATATTTATTATAATTGATGATTAAGATAATTATGTAATAATAACACGAAACTATTTTTATTACGCTATTAAACTACATAATCACCAAACTAGTTATCTACTTAAATAATTTTGGTCTCTTTGTTTGCACTAATTTACAAAAAAGAACACCTTATTTTTTAGATTTCATTAACCATCCATTAGTTTTGTAACTTTGCACTAAAACACCCCTTATCTTTAAAATTATATAAAACCGCCATGATTTGTAAAGTTGAAACAAATGACACGGCTAATTAAGGAGTTTTGTAACTAAATGTATTCTCTTTATTTTTAATTAATATGAATTAGTTTTATTTTGTAGTTGAGACTTTCTTAAAGTCCGACGCTTCAACATATACGAAATTTAATTCTAAAATCTATTGTCGATAAGAAAAATAGCACATTAACTTTATATAATAATCTCGTATTCTCCAAACTAAGGGTGATAAGTTATTATCTCCAACAAATTTAATAGACTGCGAATAAAATCTTGATTTCAAAAAATATATAACGATCCTTTAAATTTAAAATATTTCTAGTTTAAAAGACAATGATTTGTACATGTGATAATTTTAAAAGTAGTATATATTTGGGACATAGTTGATATTATTTTTAGATATTTTTTTAAATCACACATATATTATGTACAACCAAAAAAGTCACTATTAGGAAAATTCAATAATAATAGAATTGATTAGAAATGATTGAAACCCCATAAGAAATAAGTCATGATTGAGATGTCCTTTGTAAATTATAATAATAATAATAATAATAATAATTACTAATATATATCTACTAATAATAAAAACTTCTATAAATTCCATCACAATTAATTTAATACTTCTAAAATATAGATTCTTATTCCCTTTTCTACATATTTTATTATATATGTTGATCTCTAAATGTTTGGTAAACCAAAGAAAACAACCTAATAATGGCATGCCCGTATATGTGGTGACACATATACCAACCAATAGGTTCAATTAATAATTATGTTGGTTTGCAAGAACTTAAAAAGTCGATTTGTAAAAAAAAAACTCATATACTTACTTATTTTTTAGAAAACTAAAATTAAAGACATAAGTTATCAAAACCATCAAGACATATTAAAATGTTGAATTTTATATACACTTAGCCACACTAGATCTACATGTATATTTAGTTTACACCAAATAGGTTCAATTTATAATAACGTATTTTATATATACTTGGGTCCGTTTGATATGGTAAGATTACTTAGTTGAAGCTGGAGATAAAAAGAAATTGATATGGTAAGATTATTTAGTTGAAGCTGGAGATAAAAAGAAATATTTAGATGAAGAATCAAATGAATGAAGTTGTTTAAGGAGATGAGTATGAAAATAAGTGAAATGAGTATTTGGTAAAATAAATATGATTGTGGATAAAGTAAAAAAAAATATGTGTTATTTTTTTTAAAGAAAGAGAGGAAAAAGAAAGAGGAATACAAAATATGAAGAAAAGACACGAGTCTTGTCAAAAAAAAAAAATCCAACGCCCGACAACCAAATACGGAAACCCGGCTGACTACTACAGTTTGGATCCCTCAATAGCCACCTAACCTGCAAGGTTTACAACGACGGTAAAAAAACCGTTAGCTGACAGTTCTAAATATCACAAGTATTTTATAGCAAAAAACACACACAACGCGGAAATTAAACATTCAACATGCTCATACTCAAACCATATTATTATCTTCATTTAGGTGATTCAATTCTAATGTTCAACTTATTGTGTGGCACGAAGGTCTCCCGACCTTCGCCTCCGTCCCCGTAAGCCAACCGGGCTGGATCCGATGCATCTCACCTTATACCGGTATGGACTGGTCGTAGAGGCCCCCAGTAACCTGGCAGCGCTGGACAGTGATGCCACGACCCGTTCTCATACACATGAGTTTAAAATAAATGGTAATGTCGTCCTACTCAAGTTGTAATTAGAATTCACTCAACATGCACCACTATAGCACACTCAATAATATAAGAAGAGTTAGCTAAGCAAGTCCGTAAGACTTACCTGAACTGATCGACGATAAGGCATTACCCATTATCGATCTTCTAGACCATTGTCCATTACCCGTTATCCTCACCTGTTCTGGATCTTCTAGACCAATGTCCATTCCACCGAAGAGGGCGAAGATAGGGACGGGTATCTTGGCTCGATGTGGCTAGTTCCTAGAGTTCGTTGGCAAGGCTCGTCCCAGCTCCTGGAAGCAGGTCGTCGGCGTCCACTGTTAAGCCGAGGAGAAGGCATATGGTGACGAGTCCAGTGCTAGCGTTCCTAGCCCGACTGAATCAACCCAAAAGAGGAATGAAAGTATTGAACCATAGGCAGTCCAAGAAGGAAGGGAGGGAAGTAGGGAGTGTCAAAACTTACCAGCTGCAAACCGAGGAGCGTCTTGTTGATGCCGGTTCTTGATGCGCAACGAAGACTAGACGGTCGACAAACACGAAATTCTAGTAGGTTTTGGAGATGGTGAGCCGTTAGGATAAGATCAGTTTAAGAGGAAGGATGAAGATATGGAAGATAAGTTGTTATGTTGGTCGTGGGAATAGAAGAGAAAAGAAGACGAAGACCTGCTTACATCATGGCCGGAAGGAGTAAGGCAGGGGGTAGTGGGCCGGTCAAATTCTAGGCCCGGGTGAAACATAAGATGACCGCAAAGCTTCGTGTTAAGGAGAGACGGGATTGGGCCAGCAGGGAGTTGGGCCAGCAAAGCTCACAAAGGAAAGAAAAAGGGATGAAGTGGGCCGCAATGCAACGGTTGAAAGATGGAAATAGAAGAGGTTCACGAACTAGATGATCTTTAAAACTGAAAAATCAGTGTTATTCGATTAAAAACCCAGTAACTCGACATGTATCGAAATAAAAATTCCGGTTATTACAATTAAAATAACATAACTTCCATAATCTAATACCTTAATCTTTATAGTTTAATCTTCTTCGTCTCCTTCGTAGAGGCCGCGTTGAGGGTCGCCTTACCCACCACAAAAGGCCCGTTACCCAAACCAACCAAAGGAGAGACTCCTACCAAATCAATACAAGCATGTTTTTCACCTACCTATCCAAACACTAACACATCTGTCAGCCTCAAAGTAGACCTTCCTTCACGCGGATCAGTCAAGAAGGATACAAGCGCCTCTTTCTTGGCCGAAATTCTTGCTCTCTTAAACAGGTCACATAAAACATCACGAACCAGATCGTGCCTATATTTGAAGTCGGTTAGTTCTGTACAATGAACCGCATGCTCTCCAAAATCATCCAAAGCCCTTCGACAATTAGGCATAGGACAAAACGCATCAGACGGGAACAAATGAATCATAAGGCGATATTTGATGATCGTGCGATACTCAACGGGAGACATACATTGTCCAAATCCACCAATAGGTATGTCAAGAAGGAAATATTGGCTATGCGTTGCCTGTAGACACTTAAAAACCGCTTTTTGTCTATGCGTCAAATCAAAAGCTGCTTCCATAGCCTGTATTGTCTTACCATAAATAACACTCACCAAAGAATGTTGGGCTCTAGGGGAAACGGTGCTCTTGACAGTAAAAACAGAAAGATCAAAACTAGGAATAGAAGTTTGAAGATTGCCTAAAGCTTCAAAAAAAACTCGAAGCCCGTATCAACAACTCCACTATCCCGCAAAATGTGGTCTTGAAGGGTTCAAGACTGAGCTCTAGAGGCAACAAAAGCAAAAGAAGAAGTCTCCATAGCTGAGTATAATCCAAGACCTGTACACCGAATCGACAAAGAAGCAAGTCGGCGCTGAAGATCACCAAAAAAAAAGGACCCCCACAAACCACGATATCCTCGACTGATTCATGGAGTCCCAAATCAAAAAAATATAGATAACCCTCTCCATGCTCCGATAGACAAGTCCTCAAGCTAAACAACATCTTAGCAACACCCATATAAGAACGAAGCAAAAGAAGCTCACTTTGCGGGTTCCTCAACTACAAAAGAATGTGCATTAACTATTCAACTCAACCACCTTAACAACTCTTTTCATGACTAGCTCTCTAATAAATCCATCATTTTTACTCACAGCCCCACCCAACAACTTAACACCCAAAACCGGCCTAGCAATTGCATGAGGAAATAAACCTTCTTTAAGCTTCGATCCATCACACAAAGGCCAAAAATAGCTCAGTCTTGCAAACATTTACCTCAAGGCCAAAACTCGGACCAACCTCTCTAATGAAGAATTAGGTGCAAGACAAGGGGGAAAAAAGCGGCCCCAAAGGGTCTCCTTTTTGTACACCGGTAGCTGATCAAATAAAACCATCACCAACATACATACGAGCAGCCTGACCATACAAGAAATCAACCAATAAAGAGATAGAAGGACATTTTTCCCTTACTTTCCTGAGCAAAACATTTTTGTTAACCAGGTTGAAGGCATTAGAAAATTTTACTATCAACATAACTAGAGAACAATTAGAGTGACGCTCGCTCAAAACCTTATTAACACTATGTAGAATAGCCTCTGTGATAACATGATTTATCGACCTGTTTTACTCATGCATTTAGTTAGATTTCCCCTTTCCGCATTCATGTTTTAGCCTTAGTTTGTGCCATTTATGCTTGTTTAGTTCTACTTTGCAAGAATAGATGTCTACACACGCTATTTGTGGCTTTGTAGGTGATTTGGCACATTTTGGAGCTAAAACAACGTATTTGAGGATCAAGCCTCGAAGTGGACGCATTGGAGCGAGCTACGTGCACGGGAAAGGCGAGGAATCGAGCTTAAGACGCGAGGAATCGAGCTAAAGGCGCGAAGGAACGAAGAAGACCGCGTCTCGGACCGAGATGGACCGATCTCGGTCAAACCAGACTGAGATTTGACCTAGCGCGGCCGAGATTCTCCCTGGCTCGGCCGAGATGGCCCTAGCTCGGCCGCGATTCACCTGGCTCGGCCGAGATTCACCGAGCTCGGCCGAGATTGCCTTGGCTCTGCCGAGATGGTCCGAGCTCGGCCGAGATTTATCGATCTCGGCCGAGATTCCCGATGTGCTGACGCGCTGAACTTTCTGTTGCCAAATCTCGGTCCCGACTAGCCCGATCTCGGCCGAGATTTCTGCCCGCGATTTTCTGTTCGGCGATTTTATTTTATTTTTGGATCGGTTTTGGCCCAGCCCATCCTTTGTAAGGTTGTTGCCTATAAAAGGGAAGTTCTAGGTTATTTCTAAGGGTCCGTCTTTTATGCTGGGAGTCGCCCAGAGCTAGCCCTAGAGGGCTAGCCGTCTCTCTTCCTTTCCCTTCTTCTTCTCCATTGTTCTTCATTAGTTTAGGTTAAAGATTCATACTTTTGCATTGAGTTTGTTTGGAAGATCTTGTTGGATTCGAGTTTTGTCAAGATTGAAGTTTACATTTATTGAAGCTAAGTTCTTTTATTTTCCCTTTTGTTATTAATTTATTTGTCTTTCTTTGATATGATTGTTATTGGCTAGAACCTTGTTGTTCCAAGGTTGATAGAGATTTGTTTATGCCTTTGATTATGATGGATTAGATTGTGCTTTGTTTTGGCTTTGAATTGTTTGAAATCCTAATGGTTGGCTTGGACTTAAATCTAGTTAGAATCCTTCTAGCTAGTAACCTAAATTGGAATTGAGACTTACCCGGTGATATTCCTTCATAGATACATGAGAGACTGATCATAGGTAATAAAGGTTTATCCTTTATTGGTTGAATGTGCTTAGACCCTTCCTAAGTAGGGTAATACTTGAGACTTACCCAGTAATGGTTTACCTTTCCCTTAGTTTGTAGTATGGTTTGTTTAGAATTTTCTACCTCTCTACCTTGAGACTTACTCGGTAATAGGTAGTTGGTTTGGAACTAGATAGTCTTGAGACTTACCCGGTAATAGACTGTCAGCCTAGAAACGTTCATCCCTGTGGCTTTTCTACCATATCTTTATGAGTCTTCCTGAATCTATATGTATAAACAATGATCTTGAACCCTTGGAATCCATTTTCTTTCCTTTAACTTGATTATCTTTGTTTTTCCTTTTGTTTGTTTGGGTTGACTTTCAATCAATAAGTGACAATTGATTGCGAGTCCTTAAAACCTTTTCAAACCCTTTTTGATTTCTTTCCTTTATCTTTTCCAACCTCCTTCTTATTCTAGATCTATCCTATTTTTAATCACTGCTGCAATTTAATCCCCTCAGTCCTTGAGATCGACCCTGGAATACTTACCTTTACTGTGATTGACCCATACATTGTGGGTTCGTTGCTATTTAGAGAATTATTATAGGTTATAAATATAAAATTATCCCTTCCTTGTTTTACTAACTTATAGGTCTTTATCATTATTGATAAAGGTTTATAGGGGTGTAAAATCAGCGAACACTCTGCACCACCTGAGATACCAACTCCAAACTAATAATATCCAAGTTATTCCCTCATATCTTTACTCACTCCCTTCATGGCTACTTTGGACACGATCCGTCTCCATATAGTACCTATTGCATCGGGACGAACCCATTGGCAGGCTTCATCAACGGCGTAAGAGGTGCCAAAGCAGTCAACTCAGCCAAACTCATCAGACACTTACCTCCCAACCACAAATTAACCACTGATGAAAGCGCTCTCAAAAGACTTGTGGCAAGCGCAAAGCCCCTCACCACACAAAGCATCTAAAAAGATGTTGTGCTCTCAAACCATCTCTACCACAAGAGGTTCCTTTGGGAAAAGACTTGATGCATGTAAATATCAAATCAACATCAGCAAAGAGGGGTGGTTCATGAAAAGTAATACAAGGGTTGGAAAGAGTAGGTTTGAAGGGGTGTTTAGCCTCTAACGCCCTTCAAAGTCTCAACACTATAAGGAGCTGCTCCAGAGGAGCACAAAACTTTTATAACAACCGTAAAATGCTCATCTGAAACCTTACAAAGACACTGCTTGATAACAGGGTTCATCTCCCAACCTTCTTCATTATTTGAGTCACCGTCAACCCTAACAACATGTTTATGCTCTGAACTGCCTAGGAATATGCACAAGCCTAGAAACACCATCGACTTCTCCCCAAGTAGACAAGGCCTTCAAAATCCGCTGATGTTGAATAAACTTCTTACCGCCTGATCTTCTGTCTCGCCTGCTCATTGAACACCTGCTACGTACAACGATGGAACAAAAACAACCTAACCCAAGCAGCCACACAACTTGGCTCAGCGGCCACCTTTAGAAGAGCACCCAACAACGCTTGAGAAAAGTTTAAACAACAACTATGAGGGATGTTTTTCATACTAGTGATAGGAACGCACATAATCCTCTTGAATAGACCAGCATCAAGCACCAAACCCCAACCATCAACTACAATCTGCTCAGCAACAATCAGCTCTGAGATATCCGCCATTGGCCTCGAAATACCCACAATGTATTTACCATCCTCACCCAAAGCAGAAACAGAACCATTAGTGTGACGACACTCACGACTCAAAGCATGAAGACACATACACTGGCCACACAACCACATCTTGAGGACAGTCAAAACCTCCACAAACGCCACAAAAACATCAAGGTTATACTCAAGGATGCCCCGAATATTATTCTTGCGCTCAACCGCAAAAAAGTGTTGTCTTTTCAAATGATCAACCAAGCAAGAGAAACTTCTACCTCCCTCCCTACCGCCACTACACTCATGAAAGGAACTAAATAAACAAAAAAAAAGACATTACCTTCTTGTTTTCCATAAACAACAACCAAGTTAAACTTTTATTTTTTTTAAAAGGGTTTTTTTCTTTAAAATGCGCTTCTTCCTTCTTCTTTTTTAAAAAATGCGCTTCTTCCTTTTCTTTTCTTTTTTCTAAAAAAGACAGCTTTTAAAAATAAAATAATGGACACAAAAAAAAGATTATAAATTCCCGATATATATTGCACTAAAATAGGTGCTAATCAACATTGCATATCTATCTTGGATATTGGGTGTGAATGCATGCATGTCTTCTTACTTTGAAGTAGCAGTCTTTTCCACATTCAAGGAGCCTTAGCTTAGATCTTCCCTAAATCTATTAGCGACAGCTAGATTTGCTGACGAAGCCAATGTCTATATTGAGTATAATGTGAATCTAAATCTTCTTTAGTTATTAGCTTTTAACAAAGAATGCATGTATTTATGCGTATTAGAGAACACGCCTCACACGCTAAAAAATCCTAAAAATAAAACATGTTATCCTCGGTTTTTTGGACAAAAACTTAGATCCTGCTCAACGTACTTCACAAAAAATAAATAAATAGAAGATCGATATGCTATCATGTTTTTACAACGTTAAAAGTCAAGTACGTCGAACAAAGGCTTAGATCTTGCTCAACCTTCAACCGTGATCTCCATAACGTTAAGAGGCTGATTTTTTTCCCCAAACATATACACTAAAACACGAAAAAGGGCGACCAAAATAAGTTGTAAAAGAGTATAAAACTTTGTAGTCTTTGACGTATTATAATCTTCCTCAAATAACTCTCAAATTTAGAACAAAGATAAAAACCACCCTGACTATAACCGAAACAAGTAGTCTATACGAAGAAATCTCACTCGGATATAAGATATGTGTTGAATACAAACTTAATAGACAAATGATCAAATATACATATGTTGACCCACCGGAATTTATCATGTATTGAAAGCGAACAAAAACGGATCAGTTCAAACCCTAAGTTAGCGTTTTTTAGTTTTAGTGTTTCATTTGAAGGAATAACATAAAAAATTAATTTATATAGTTGCTTAAACTATGAAGTTAGACATATCTTACTTGGAAAAAAATAATAATAATAATAAATTATTTATATTTAAATATATAAGTTTATAAATACAAGGAATTATAAATGTTAGCTCCCTAGTTCCCCCGATAGTACCTCTACAATTTTCACGATACTTGTTCATTGTATATCTTGATCTTGATCCTAGAGAAGAAGTCTTATATAAAACCCAATCTCATTTAAATTTAATTACATTATTAATATAATATATTGGTCTGCATGGGTTTAATTACTTAGTAATTAATATGGTTAGAAACATTGTATTTGTTCATTCGATCTTCACATTGCACGTTACATATTCAAACTACAGTAACATAACAACACAACACATGGCCCAAAGTTTACACTAAAACTATACATTATAATTAATGAACTTTGTAATATGTACCACTCATCGTATATATTTTAATAATTGTTTGTTTTATTATAATATATGATATAGGGTAATGTTAGAACTATCGATCTATAGTTTTAGACTAATTGGTCGGGTAACTTAAATGTGGTTCCGGATCAAATCGATTGGTGGAACTCATTCATCTATTTAAATTTCGTGTCTCATTATCTTAATTGGTTAATTTTCGATTAAAAACTATAACATTACAACTAAAATAATTAATAAATTTAAGGTAAAGTTAACTAATCAGAAAATTGAAACACGAGATTGAGTAACTAAAATTTTGTATTGATTCCGAACTATACATTGTTGAAATTTTCAAAACAAGTCATCTCACTTTTAAGTGTTTGACATATTTTAAGAACATGGATACGGAAAAATTTTGGTTTATAATATAAAAGATGAGTGACCACTCGTATTATTAATCGGCTATATGAAACCTTGTACAACTAATGACATGGCTTGATGCGTATGTACATTGTATACACGTATGAACAAACGAAAAATATGTCTTCCTTCAACAAGAGGTTAAAATAAGGACCTATCATGCTTAATGCAAGTTATTTTAGATCTTATTCGTTTCTAATCAAGTTTCATAGTGTGAAAGTTAGACGGAGTCATGGTTGAGAGCGAGTGCATAGACGTCTAAAATACAAACTCGGTGATGTTAAGTTCTAAAACTATTAGTCAATACAAATAGTAAATCGGTTATTGGTGTATATATACTAAGTTTTTCATTATTTACAATTAAAACAAATAAGGGAAAAGGGTAATCGACATTTGGAATCAAGAAAAAAAATACCAAACCTCACATTCTCTTTACAGTTAGCCCATATGTTAGAATAAAAATCGAAATCGATAAACTAACTGCTATGTTACCGTATTACGGTTTAACATATTCTTAACCTTGACTGTGTTAAACTGGTAATTTCAATTTGTGTTATTTTAAAATCCGATGAAACTGAAAACATTCATGGCGAATTCTAATGAGTCTAATTTGACAATCTTATATATTATACTTAAATAATATTCACTTAAAACACATATAAGATACTTTTATTTTCACTTATAATCTTCATAGTTAATGCAAAAACTATCTCAAGTCAATAATAAACAAATTTAATGCAAACCCGAAAACCAGAATTACTACATATATTGGAGGAGATCATACTTTCTACTTATACTGTTATACAGTGTATTAATTGCTCGATTAACTTACTACGTAAACAAATTAATATAATATGATTTTTTTTAATATATTTGGTAGAACAACTAACGGTAATAACTGAAAGAGGGGCAATAATGAATTGTGAAAATATAAAAAAAGTCAAATGTTCCCTGAAGAGGAGAATTTAAGCAGTCAGACATGGAAGAGAATTGAAGACATGTGATCACATGAATGTTGCATTCTGTTAATTGCACTATTCAATTTTGCATCTCCTTAATCACTTTTCTTTCACTTATATTTTTTTTCAATCTAAGTTTGAGTTTATATAAAGATCCGATCGAGTGATAACCGTAAAAGTTGTAAGATCCGACGTCTCGTCTTAGGGACGTTGTTCTCATGTCAACCATGCTCACGTAAAAACTTCTCAGGAGATCACTCAGTCCGAGTTATTTGTCCTCACTATACCACTGAAAAACAAGAATTTCATAAATCCCCATTCAAATGATACGGGATGACAATTTAATGGGTTGTTATAATCTCCCCACTTAATCTCCTGACGTCCACGTTAGGCCAAGAACTGTCCACCGAGTCGAGTGACGATGTCTCTATGCTGATATGGGTAGCAACTCATCCTTATAAACTAATCATAAATCCTCATTCAAATGATGTAGGATGACAATTTCACATGGTGTAACTTTTGGTCTAATAAATTAACAATCGTAATTTCGCTCTTATTCCATGCGTGGTTCTTAAGTTCTTTACGCACGATCATGCACTTTTTTTATAAAGGGCCACACGGTTGGCGTCGTGTATAGGAGTCATACACTGTTTTTTGCATGATCAAAACGATTATGCACCTTTTGTATCTTAAATATATGTATAAAAATTAAGAGTTAAACAACTTTGGAGGTATGAACCTTGGTTGAAAAACCATCCATCCCACCTTATATAAAAAAAAAACAAAGTGAATTATCGTTCGTGAAGAACACACAATTGTGCACCTAAAAAACACCCACATATATACAAGTGGTAAAATCAAAACCGTTAGTTATATTGATTGAACGTCTGGTAAAGGTTCTCCTCCTATATATGATCTTATTTCTATATATAAGGGGTAATTCATATGAAGAATGTCTCGTGTAGAGAAAATAAGGAAAAACTTGGTTCACTATTATTTACTATTAGTTTGATTTTAATACATTCACGGTTCATTTTTTCATTTTTTAAAACTAAATATTTATCATTACAAAAGTATATACTTATTTTTGTTCATAATTAAGAAAAATGAGCACAGATCATAAAAACAAAATAAACAATTAAAGTAAAGAAAGTAGACATATAGTAAAATAAAATGAACAAAATGTATCGTTATGTTGTCACATAAACTATAATATATATTCCTTGAGAGTGACACTAAGCATGTGCAACCAAACTGAATTAATAATGTAATAGTTTAGTGTAACATGACACATAATATTAATGATAATTACGATGAATTAAGTATGATCCTAATAATGATTTCCAGGGTTTCATTAGCACTATTTTACGACCATTATTGATGAGGTTTTTGTGGGATTTATTGGATGTTGTAAGGCCACTAAGATTTCCAAATCTTGCAGCAAGATAGTGACTAGTGAGGATCTAATTTTGATTGTTAACAATTGTTAAAAATCATTATGATTTTAGATTGTCTTGTGACTTTTGATTCATACCACACAAATGACACAATTATACCTTGATTGTGGTCGGTTTGGTTCACATGTTTAAGATAATTTGAGATGTTAAAACAAATAGACAAATTCATTACTTAACCTAACAAAAGATCTTAAATTTTATAGGTGAAACTTATTTTTTTTGAAAAAGATTAACCCTGCAAAATTTTAAGAAAAATAGATAAAATATAATATTAATTTATAAGCACGTGTTTCTTAACGCAGCTTCTGTTAAGATGGCTAAACATGAGAGGACTTGTGTCGAAAATCAACACGTGTTTTTTCCGTTCGCTTTTGACACTTTTGGTTTAATTGCGTCCGATGCTATTGAGGTTCTTAAGAGGGTGCAACGGGTCTTACACGGTAACGTTATGTCTCCTAGGTCATCAAATGTTGTCTTTTATGAGAATCGGTTTTGCAATTCAGAAAGGGTTGACGGCGCAGCTGGTTATCCGTCTCCCCTCTAGCTCGATGTAATTAATTTTTAAAGTAATTACGTGTGAAATTTTTTTATTATTTATAAGCGGTTTGTAAAGTAATAAGTTTTTGTTCAATAAACCATTCAGAAAGAATAGATGAAAAGACCCGATAAATTATTTTATTATTATTTTTTGGTGAGAAGGAGTCGCTTTTTACTTATTAGTTACTTATAGTACATATCAAACCGATTTCAAACGATTAGTGTGAAGACTCATATGTGTAACTTAGTGATAAAAAGTTGTCATTTTGGGATATTGGGTTTTTTGTCATATAGTATTTTTGCATATCTATTTGACAGAATGTACTTGTATTAGCTAGGGTTTAGGTCAAGGACAAAGACAAAGACAACAATTTAAATAAGAGATGCATATGATTTAAGAGGAATAACTAAAGAAATATAATATATGGTGAGGGACAAATACAATAGAGAGATATTTGGCAACACGGTTGAAAATAATAATAATAATATAAAATGATTAATGGATTTTGTTTTGTTGGGTTAGCAAAGTTCTCTTGGAACTCTCTTGGAACCAAGCCAAGAAGCCTAAAGGAGACAAACTCCTTAAGGTTTTGGTTGTGATGTTTGGCTATAGAAATCTATGTTTGCTTATTTGTTTTGAATTTGAATATGATTAGGAGACACCCTTGTTTTGTGATAGATTTGTCAAAACATGACCTATTTGTTGTTGGGCAATTATTTAGACGAGGGGATAAGAAAAACAACGATACTTGGATATACAATTTCGACATTTAAAGAAGTTCGTTCATTTAAAATGACGATTCACCTTTCGAATTTGTTTTAGGATTTTCTGAAAAAACACGTGGGGATAAAAGAAAACGATATTTCTAGCTCAATAAATAAACATATCCATTTTATTCGATGATAACAATGAACAAACACGAGAGCATGATCTTGGACAAAGAATTCGGCTATCTAGATCCAATCCAGGCCGGTCCTAGACCAGTTGGATTAGTCTTTATCATTATTGGACTGGATATTTGGACCTTTGTAATTATAATCAATTGGTATGTGATATGTACCGACATAAGTCGAGTTTTATTTATTGGTGGACTGAATAACGAACTTTTTTCGTCCATATTGGTAAAAAAATCCGATTCGGATCACAACTAATCGCCCCAACTTCACATCCCAACACATATCCGACTTAGACTAGTCATGTGCCTCATTCATTTATGAGAGAGGTTTATAAGAGGAAGTTACAGAGTAGTTATTGTGATTGAAAACTTGAAAATTGAAATAAACCGAAACAAAATATAACAACTAAAAATAGCCCTTAACTTTGTAGGCCCAAATGTGCCGGCCCATCAACATCATTAATTGTTTGTAAACTAATTTTACATTTGCCCCTTGATTTTCATAAATTTCACAAAAATAACCTGAATTTTTAAAAATAATTTTTTTCGATATGTTTTAACCAAGGGTGTCCAACGGAAAATTAGATGTGTAAACACATTTAAAACCCAACATGTGTAGTCAAGCAACAAAGTGGGTTATCTTCTTTTCTTTTCTTTTTTTTGGTGGAAGGAGAGGCAGTGGTATCCGGCGCATCTAGACGCGCTTTTTATTCAATAAAAAAGGCTAAGTAGTCATCACACTGGGGATAGCCCGACCCCTTACATCATGATTAATAAGGTTCATAACACCCTTAGGCGGGTCAAGCAATACATGGTAACCAATAGGCATAGTAAAAACTAAAGACGTTAACCAATCCGCGACATTGTTAGCTTCACGGAAAATATGACGGAAATTGATAGACCAATTCCTTTTAAGTAAGTCTTGGCAACTTCGTACCAGACTGGAAAGCGGATGGCTACGGTGTAAATCTTTACTCAAGAGTGTCGTTACCAATTGAGAATCTGTTTCCAATTCCACAATCCTGTAACCGCACTCCCAAGCTAATTTCAGACCGTGTAACACTCCCCATAACTCAACCATGGGGATAGTACACAATCCGAGATTAACAATAAAACCCCGTTTCCATTCACCTACATTATTTCTAATCACTCCCGCTGCCGTGGCATGTCCATCTTCCCGAACAGCTCCATCCGTATTGATCTTCATCGCTCCTTCGCTAGGTTTGATCCATTTGACCAGGATGTTAGACGCATGAACTCCTTGAGGCTGGCTCCGATGCTCCCTCCAGGTCCTCATGTAATCCTTAGTATAATGGATAATGAACGTGTGTCTCTCGCTTGCCATTCTTTCACCTTTGAATATAAGAGCATTTCGCCATTTCCAGATCCACCAGAGACCAACTACAAAAACATCTTTCCAAAGACAGAAGTTATCAAAATAAAAGCGGTTACAGAGATTACCTCTAACCCAAATGGGGAAGCTGCAGTTGAAGAACTCGTGATGACAGTTGTTGGGAATTAAACTCTTCCACATGTTCATCGTAATCACGCAATCACGAAAGAGGTGCAGTTCGGTCTCCTGCTCTCTCATGCAACAAGGGCATATGTCTAAGTTGCTGATATGCCGCCTCTTTCTCTCGTTGTTAGTCATGAGCCCTCCCTTCAGCACCTTCCACAGAAAGGCGCGTACTCTCTCTGTAGCATTTATTTTCCATATAGTCGAGAACACCACTCTATCCACAGTGAGGATCTCGTCCTTCTTGGTAATCAGATCGTATGCCGAGGCAACCGTGAAGAGACCATTCGAAAAAGGCTCCCAACTTAACTCATCTTCCAGAACCATATCTAACTCTCCGGCCGAATCTGTTACACGTCTCTCCAAAGGTTGGATAGCAGCCAACTTCAAGCACATGGAATGAGAAAGATAGGGCGAAATTAAATCCCACTTTCAGCCAGTTTCGGCCTCCCAGAAGAAACTAACCGATTTATTGCACAGATTAGCGTCCAAGGGAATCCTAGCATCTTGAGACAACGTCTAATTCGTGAGCCATCTGTCTTGCCAAAAGAGGATGGTATGCCCATCTCCCAGCACCCATTTCACTCCTCTATTCATGACCTCCTTAATGGATCTCACAATTCCCTTCCACACAACCGAGGGGTCCGAGTGCAGCTGTTTGTTAATCCTTAGATATTTGGCACGTAAAACCGATACCCAAAGTATGTCCTCTTCCAATAAGTATCTCCAACCCAACTTAGCAATCAAAGCCAAATTAAGCGCCTCAAATTTTTCAGCCCAAGGCCTCCAGCCAATTTCGGACTACAAATATCCTTCCACGCCACGCTATGCATCCTCCTGCTTTCATTATTAGAGCCCCAAATAAAATTCCTACAAATTCTTTCAATATGCTCGCATATACCCTTCGGTAGAATGAGAGTAGAAATAGAATAAATAGGCATGGAAGATAAAACCGATTTCGTCAAGGTAAGTCTCCCTATAAAGCTTAAAGAGTTACATTTTCATCCGCTCAGTTTACTTTTGATTTTATCTAGTAGGTAATCAAAATTAGCTTTGGAGACCCTTTGTTGGATGATTTTCATCCCAAGATAGTTACCAAGATCCCCCGTGACAGGAATCCCACTCAGTTGACGTAAGCTACCCTTGGTATCTAGATCAACGTTTGGTGAGACGAATATTTTTGACTTCTCCAGACTCACGTGTTGGCCTGAGGCAGAACAAAATCTGTTAAGGCAATCAAGAATCCTCTTTAGTTGCACCGTGGAGGCTTCAGCAAATAAAGTAATGTCATCTGCAAAAAATAAGTGAGAAATTGGAGTACCATTACGTGATAGACGAATGGGTTTCCAATCACCTTTGTCCACCGCTTCCTGGATTAGATGACTTAACCTCTCCACACATAGAACAAAAATGTATGGTGAAAGCGGGTCTCCCTGTCTCTGGTTGGAATTGCTCCGTAGTTTCACCGTTCCAGAGAAGCTGAAACTTAGTGGTGGAAATACATTCACGAACAATATTGATCCAATTAACTGGAAATCCCGCAACTCTCAGGGTATCCTCAATAAAATCCCATCTAAGTCTGGCATAGGCCTTCTCAAGATCGAGTTTCAAAACCATCCATTTCTTTCCGGATTTCTTCTTCCGAATGGAATGAATAGTTTCTTGCATCAGGATGATATTATCTTGTATCAGACAACCCGGGATAAAACTTCCTTGTGTAGGACCAATGAGCTCCTTCAAAACACTCTGCATTCTTTTTACAAGCATCTTACTAGCAATTTTATAGCTCACATTACATAGAGCTATAGGGCGAAATTGGCTAATTCTTTCGGGTTTTCCAACCTTGGGCAATTAAGCTAATGAGAGTAGTATTTAAACCATATGTAACTCTCTGAGTGTTGAAAAAGTTTTTAACTTCAAAGATCACTGACTCACCGACAATGAGCTCCCATATCCTTCACTGCTCTCCAAACTTCCTCTGAAGAGATCGGGATGTTCAACTTCTCCCGGTTAGAAACAGAAGCTTCAGGGAAGCCATAGGTCTCAAGCGTGCAGCTAGGAAGCGGGTAAGTATCATCCAGACTATAGAGCTGTTTGAAAAAATTCACTGCATAAGTTTCCAACAGCTCAGGATCTTCTTCCCATCTATCTTGATCCACTAAAAGACCGTCCACACGATTATGCCTTCTCCGGATAATAGTTGAGGTATGAAAGAACTTGGTATTTCTATCTCCCAGACGGAGCCAATCCTCTCTAGATTTTTGGAACAAAATCATTTCTTCTTGATCCAAAGTGTCTCCTAGTTCCTTCCTAATCTGGGCTTCTCTGTCAGTTAAGCTTGTCGCAGAAGGATAGTTCATGTTTGCTTGTATATTAGCTAACTTGTCCAATAGATCTTGTTTCCTGCATTCAACATTCCCAAACACACTTCTATTCCATTTAGTTAAAGCAGTTCTTAAAGAAAGGAGGGAGGAACTTACTTGAACGTTGGAAGTCCAAATAGCTTTGACCATTGGGAGGAAATCAGGATGAGACATCCATGCTGCTTCAAGTCTAAAAGGTCTTCTCTTGGGATTCGATTTGATATCCGAGTTAGATCGAAGAAGAATGGGTGCATGGTCAAAGGAGAATCTCGCTAAGTGGCGCACAGAGGCATTAGACCACAACAAACTGGCTTCTTGATTCACTAGGAATCTATCCAGCCGTTTGAAAACCCTATGACTCTTTTGTCTACCGTTCTCCCACGTGAAATCAGAACCCGTGTAGCCAAGATCAATGGGACCATGGTTGACAATGAATTCACTGAAAGTATTTGAGTCGGGGTGTAACTTTCCATAACCTCCCTTTCTCTCATGACTAAAAACAATGCAATTAAAATCCCCTTCTATAACAAGAGGTTCATGGATATTTTCCGTTTCCTTATCTAAATCTTCCCAAAAGACCTTGCGCTGGATAGCTGTAGGGGGAGCGTATACAACTATAAGGTGGAAAGCTATAGAACCTGTCTTACCTTAACATGGAAGAAGCAAGGATTCCGGGTTAATACATCCAGTTTCACAGATTCGGCCTTTCAAAGTAGCCAAATTCCACCTTTGAAACCTCTAGCTTCAATCCTTTCACAACCCGTTAAATTGATTCTCTCACAGATCTTTTGCGCTTTGTCTCCCGAAACTCTAGGTTCTAAGATAGCAAGAATATCAACTTTTTGTGCAGAACATATATGTTTAATTGCCCTTCGGAAGCCACTCTTGTAAGCTCCGAAAACATTCCAACATAAAATGTTAGTCATCCAAAGAACGAAAAAAGATAAAGAAATAGAAGGAAGCAAGCCTTGGAACTTAATTGATTGAGCCCCTCTCCTCGTGGAGAGCATCTGCTTGCTCAAAGTCCTCTCCCTCTGTCATCAAATCATCATTCTCCTGCGCACTTTTCTTCACTCCTACTTCTGAACTAACTTTGGAATCAAGAGAATTCACGTCCTCCATATTGGTATGACTGGTTCTCTCAACTTCCATACTCATTTGAACTGTACTCATCATCTTTTGAGTTGGAACTTCCGTTTGCTCAGTAGTAGTCTTCGTCTCCGCAATAACCTGAGTGGTAACCTCCGCTCTAGGTCTTGTGACGCACTTGGCGCTAGAGGAATCAAGAACTTCTAATTGTGGTGCGACCGTTAGTTTTCTCGCCGTTGTTGCCTTCCTCGCAAGAGCCCGATTCACATTCCTCTTCTTATTTGATTTTACTTCTCTCTTATTCTTCTCGTCACTGAATTTAGCTTTTCCTTTGTCATTCTCTCTTGCCATATTACGTTTCTCATATGAACCTGAGAAAACAATATCAACGACAGATTCTTCAACGTCTTGGACTCCTTTAATTTTTATAACTTTAGTGATATGAGGTTCCTTCGCGATGTTACTTACCACTCCTTCATTGGCAGTTGTCAAAATACTAAATTTGTTCTGCTCCGTAATTTTATGTGAAGCCTTATATCCGTGACGCTCCTTGCCTTTCCCAGCCTGACCCTTTTCAATGGAAATATTTGTCAATCTTTTATTCTAAGGGTGAACATAATCAGTAAGGGGAAATTTTCTTTCCTTGCCTTTTTGGGAAAATCTGTTCCTTTTCGAGCTGACCAGCAACCAAGGACCATACCCGTCTCCGGCGCCGCCCACCTCCTCCATCATACCACTGGTTTTTTTCTGAGTCTGACTAGCACTGTTTTCTTCTGTTATCAAAGGGACCTCAACTTGTTGCCCTCCTTGAGACCCGGTTGTTGCAGCTTTCATGAATGAACAGTTTGGAGCTAAATGACCATATCTACCGCAACGAAAACAAATGGAATCCAACCCCTCGTATTCAATGGGACATCGTATTCCCTTGATAATCACTGCTTTTTTCAGGGGTCTTTGTAAATCTATTTCAACGCAAATTCGAGCAAACTTCCCTCTATTTGTGAACAATGTTTTAGGATCAATAAAGATAGGCTTTCCAATTCCTATAGCCATGTTCCAAAGAACAGTCTCTTCATAGAACTGCATGGGAACATCAGTTAGCCTGATCCAGACTGGGGCTGAGACAATATCACAGGACGGACGAAACTCAGGCGACCATCGTTTCATGACGATGCATCTTCCAAATATAGTCCATGGCCCTCCCGTAAGAACTGCCATGAGTTATCGTATTCACACAACCATAATCTAATTTATAGTCGACATATTTCAAAGTTTATCTAAAATCAAACTGTAGTAAACGATGTCAAAACAAAAGATTTGGACTTACCCAATTAACTTCAAACAATATGTCAAACCAAACAACTACAATCGAATCTGAAGACGATACATATTTAACACAATTCTTTAATCTTCAAATGTATTTTGAATGAACATTAATACATCACGCAAATTGTAGTATTGTAATCGTATAGTTTCTCTAACAATCATATTTGAAAGTTGCAACCTTCTTCTTGCTAGACATGGTTCTCAAGCTTCGTCTTAGTATATCAACTTTTCATTTTGCTTTTGTACTCTTCTTTCTTCAATAAAGCAACTTTTGCTCGTAACCTGTCTATTGTCTCATCTTTGACATTGATTTCCTTTTGTATATATTCCATGAAGTCTTCTTCTGCTCTCTAATATAGTCCTCCTCCTCCGGTCAAATTATCGAACCGTATCCAGTTATTAATAACAATTAACCATATATGCAATGTAGAAATTTTCTTACTTAGATAGTCATAATATAAACCGAAGGGAAAATTTTGAAGAAAATGATAAGTGTGAATGATACTCAAAGTCATTAATTATTCCTTAATTATAATGGTTTTAACTAGTTTAAATTTACCCATTTCATCCTAAATAAAAGTTATAAATAAGTTGAACATTTTCATGCTCATACTTGTTTATAAACGAGTTGAGTCCATTCCAAATATAATTTTAAATGAGCATTTAAATGTGTTCATATTTTGCTCGTTTATAAAATGAACGAGTTCGAGCTGAACCCAAACAACACGGTTAACATAATGCCTCTACAGTCCAACCGACCCATAAATGAGGATCATGCGAAGTGAAGTAGCGTCGCGCCCTCCAGTCTCCCGGTCATCATCCCTCCAGTCTCCTTGGCCCTCGTCCTCTCCCACGGTCCTCCGGCCGTCGTCCCTCCAATCTCTCGGCCGTCAATCTCTCCCAATCTCCATGCAGCTCCCTCTTCCTCAGTCTTCTATTGTCGCCACGAAGGACCTATCCGCTAAAGTTTTAATGTTCATTCTTCTGCAATTCTAGTTTCGATTTGTCATGTGTCTCATACTCTCAGTGTCTCCTACTATTCTGATTGTGAATTGAATGTTTGACCGAACCTCCCTCTTGTACTCATATGGTTTGAAAATTTTATTTGTCTTTGATTATGCTATCTTGATTCAAACCCGGTGTTTTTACATTTTTTTTTGTCTTCGATTTATCGATTATGGTTATGGATAGCAAATTAGCAATTTTTTAAGAACCCTATTGTCTTCGATTTATCGATTATGAATCTATCTCAATATCTCCTACTCTTTCAATTTATTGATTATGGATATTTTGGTTGATAAAGCCTAGCCCGAGTGTGTGTTTGAACATTTCTAATATGAGTAGTACTGTGCAGTTTTCGGTTCGCTTTTTTGGACCAGACCGGACCGAAATCAACATGTCCAGCAGTATTCGGTCCAAACAATTCGGTCCTCAATCGGTCCGGTACACCATCCATCCGGTTCGAACCGGATCTTTAAAAAAAAAAACGCTCAGCTTTTCGACTGGTAGTACTCTTCCTCCTATCACCCGACTCAAGTTCCCAACTCTCAAACCCTAAGGCGACGGTGAGCGGGCAGCGATTGTCGATTCTCCATCTCCTCAATTCTTCCGGCGAGCGGAGAACTCCGACGAATCTCAAACCCGGTATGTACATATTCTCAATTTAAAAAACCTATCCGTTATCCTTCATCGCTTGAGCATTTCTTCTTCCCAAAGCCTGAACATCTCTTCACAATCTGCCTGTTTGATTTACTCATGTCCATCCTATATGTACTTCAATTTCAAAATTTTATAAATTGGAGTAACTATTGTGAAGATGTAACAATTTAAAATTGATTTTGAATGATAAAGTTCAGTTTACAAATTTTAATTGGTGGTGAACAGGAGTGCCTATAAACAGAAGGGCCTAAAATTGATTTCCATTTTATGTTTATGTGTTAGCTGGTAGTGAACAGAAGGGCCTAAAATTGATTTTCTGGTGCATTTTGGGTGGATTCATTAGAAGATCAATGGCAGGCAATGCGATAAAGTCTGTGGTGAAATCTGTTGGACAATATCAATACCCATGGAGGGAGAAGCTGGCAAAGCATAAAGATGAGCTTGCCAAAGGTGTGTGGGGTTACTGGGAGCTCGGGGCATGGAAGCCTCTAAGTATCAGTGCTCGCCGGCGAGCTAGGATCCGAAAAGAAGTGATGCTTGCTGGAGAAGATTGGACATATGACCCAGAAAGGAAAGAAATGAAAGTCAAGAGAAAGGGTCACAAGTGTGATAGAATATCTGCTGAGAAGAGGGCCAATACTCAAGTGTTGATGCAGAAGATGCCTCAGATGTTGCTCGACTACAAGAAACGCAGATGGGAGAAGAAATTGAAAGCAGAAGAGTCAAAGAAGTAGGTTTTTTTTTGCTTCTCTTCATTGCTATCTGCAATAAAACTCTGAGATGATTTTGTTATACACTGTTTACTCTTGCAAAAAAATGCTTACATTTGACTTCTGCCCAGCTTTGCTTCATTTTTGGAATGCCTAATTCAACTATTGATCAGATGTTACAAATACTTTGTTGTTCAAGTTTATAAGGACACTCCTTTTAGGTTGATGTCAAGTTAGATGCATGTGGGGGGTTTTGTTGGATGATATAAGCTCGTAAACGCCCATTCTGCGTGTTTTGTTTCAGTTTTATGTTGTAGAAACACTGGGTTTGTTGCTTGTACATATGACTGTAGTGTTTATTGTGTTTACAATGTTTCTAGGTTGATGTGAAGAACAATAGATTGAACGTACCCAATTAACTTCAAAGAATATGCCAAACCCAACAACTATAATTGTATTATATGGTGAATACATATTTGACATAATTCTTTAATCTTCAAAAGTAATTTGAATGAAAATTAATACATTATGCAAATTGTAGTATTGTAATCATATAGTTTCTCTAGCAACCATATTTGGAAGTTGTAACCTTCTTCTTGCTACACATGATTCTCAAGCTTTGTCTTAGTATATCAACTTCTCTTTTGCTCTTGTACTCTTCTTCTTCCAATGAAGCAACCTTCGCTCGTAACGTGTCGATTGTCTCATCTTTGACATTGATTTCCTTCTGTATATCTTCCATGAAGTCCTCTTCTTCTGCTCTCCAATATAGTCCTCCTCCTTCATTCGGATCACCGAACCGTATCCGGTTATTAAGAACAATTAACCATATATATCCGGTTATTAAGAACAATTAACCATATATATCCGGTTATTAAGAACAATTAACCATATATTACATTGTAGAAAGTTTCTTACTAAGATAGTCATAATGTAAACCGAAGAAAAATCAAAAAATAGATAGGTGTAAATGATGCTCAAAGTCATTAACTTGTCCTAAACCCTAATGGTTTCAACTAGTTGAAAACTTACACATTTCATCCTAAATAACTATGTAAGAACAAGAAGATTCAACCAAAGTCATTAACTTGTCCTAAACCCTAATGGTTTCAACTAGTTGAAAACTTACACATTGCATCCTAAATAACTATTAGTAAGAACAAGAAGATTCAACCGGACGACGAATTCCTTGTTTATAAACGAGTCTAGTCCGATCAAAACATAAATTTTGAACGAGCTTTAAATTGTGTTCATATTTAACTCGTTTAGAAAGTGAGCTTTAAATTGTGTTCATATTTAACTCGTTTAGAAAGTGAACGAGTTCGTGCTGAAGCTTTTTTCCGAGTTAAACCAAAATAACTCGGTTAATATAATGCGGCTCTATAGTGTTATTCTAGTTAAGCAAACTGCACATTGATATGCTCAAGTTCAATTCATTTATGTTTAAACAAGTCAAATCTTGATTTTATACGAGCTTTATAATATGTTTAACTCGAACGGAGCTTTTTACGAGCCAACTTGTCAAGTTCAATTCATTTATGTTTAAACAAGTCAAATCTTGATTTTATACGAGCTTTATAATATGTTTAACTCGAACGTGAGCTTTTTATGAGCAGCTTGAGCCTGAATAGATAGTCTCATGTAAGAAAACTAGTTAAATTCATTTGAAAATCAATAAGCAACGTCATACCTTGAAGTGTAGTTCTTTGAATGAGATCATCCAACTCAGCCTTAATAGCAAGATAAAGCATTTTCCACTTCTCCACCGCTTCATCTCTCCTAGCTCTCTCTTGCCTCATCTTCTCAACACAGCACTCTCCATCACCATCTTTCTCTTTCTCACTCAACTTATCATGATCCTCATTTCCGAGCACACGAATCTTACTAGTCTCCTTTCTCTGCAACCGCTTAAGCTCATCCCTAAGCTTCTTCCTCTCCCTCTTCCACTCGGCTTCTTTAAACGAAAAGGCGAACACCTCGCGCTCGTACGCCTTGTTCTCCTCCTCTCTTTGGCTCATCACAATGGCTATTTCTTGCTCAAGAAGCCTCAATCTATGAACTAGCTTCTTATACTCATCATCCTCGTTTGTGTTAACGTTCTTCCTCCTCATTGGACACATACCCATTATTCGGTTTGTACGAGTTCTTCGGTTTTTGAACTCTTTAATGGAGATGATTTCTATAAATTCTTCATGGCTCCCCCACATATACTCCTTGTGACAATCTTGAGATAATTTAAAAACTATTCAATTATTGACCCACCCGAGTTTATTTGACAATGACCCAAAGCTAGCTTCACTAATATCTAATAATATACGTACGTATATTCATACTCAAACCCGCGTTTTTTGTATTGTTTGAACTTTGAAGGTTGTTTAATATCTCAGGTAGAACATTTTGAATCCATTCATTAATATCTCACGTAGAAGTTCCCGTGAAAGAGTGAGTTAATGTGGAGTGTTCATTCATAGAAGTATATCATGAGTTTAAAGTTTGAATATTGTAAGAAAGACGTACTATTAACTGTATACATGCATATATGTAGGGCTGTTTACCGGTCCGGACTTGGACTGGACCGGACCGGAAAAGGAAGGACCGGAAATGTACCGGAAAATTCGGTCCAGGTCCGGTCCAAAATTGGTCTAGGTCCGGTCCAAAACCGGTCCAGGACCGGATGGACCAGATTTTTTTAATTTTTTTTTAAAATTTTTTTTTCCCCCTCATTTTTTTCACACCAAGCCTATTGCGGACCAGATCGGACCGAGACTTAATTAGTTAATTTTAATATTTTTATTTCACTAAAATTTTAATATATTTATAATATTTTATAACTAAAAAAAATTTTCTTTTTTTTTTTTAAAAAAATATCGATCCGGACCGGACCGATTTTGGACCGAGGACCGAACCTGTTTATTCCGGTCCGGTCCAGGTCCGGTCCAATCCAAAACCCAGACCGAACCGGAAAACGAACAGCCCTACATATATGTGTATAATAATCATTTATGAAACCTAGCTTGTGCTTTTATTGACTTTTATGCTTAAATGTTTCATCACTAGGAGACTAAAACATAAAGGACAAATTTGATTGACATTTGACAGCATGAAGAAGAATATTATGAACGTGATTCGCCAGTGGGTGAAAGCTGATATCTCTCCTTTTGTCTCGACTACTACTGATAAACGTCGGTTCGGTTGGTAAAATTACAAGAATTAAGGGTTCGTTTGAAAATCTTAGGAATCATTTCCGACAACAGAATGATTCCGAATCAATCAAAAGTTATGTTTATTTAGAGGTTTTTTTACACATGAAAGTGATACAATCATTTCCATATCCTTTCTTTTCTCTTTACCGATTCCATTCCGTTTTCATTTCACCACCACAATCAAACGGGCCCTAAGAAGTTTAAGAGGATAGAAATACTTCAAAATCTCTAATTTTCTAGCGTGAGATTACAGAGTAATCTGTTTGACATTCGGTACATCAAGGTTGAAGACTTGAAGACGAAGTAAAACTATAGGTGTATTCGGTTGGGCCAATTTATTTAACTTATTGAAGATGAAAGTTACAAAAGGATTATGAAATTATTTTAAATCTGTCGATTATAAATTATGAGAATTATGGTGGTAAAATTATTCTTTTTTTATATTTTGGGGTCAGAGGAGTGATTAATATTTGAACCTTAGGAAAAATGGGTAATTATGGGTATGTTGCTGTGAAGCTTCTGATTTCTGAAGTTGGTAAGATTGATTGAATGTGTTCACGGAGTATAACTATTGTACGTGATGTAACTATATGTCTTATACAATATATATGCATAAAAAACAAAGCTTGAAATGATTTGAAATTCATCAATTTGATTAAGACGTGAGAATAAAAAAGAATAATAATAGTTATTATTATTATTAAGATAATGAATATGGACATAGGATTCCTCCGAAGAAAGGATTTGTGATAATGATAGATGAAAGTGGCCAATTTATTTTGAATTTATGATAACTTGTTAGATATATGTACACTTGTTGTGGAGTGTTAAATGCTATATTAAATACACATCTTTTTCAAAACACAATATCCTCGTCTTATTCCGATCAAGATCTCCTGTATCACAGATACATGTATCCCTTCATTGTGATTGATTATAGCTAAATAAAGATGTAAAAAATTAATAGTGTTTTACGAGAAAAATAATAAACAATAACAACTCCACTAATCACGCAATAAGAATACAAATATACAGAATGTGCATCCTCAAAAAAGGCAATTCACCCAAATCTTTGTAACGAATCAAAAAATATCCAGGATGTGCATCCTCAAAAATTGAGTTGGATCATAGTTATGTATATTTTGATCAAAATTTTCCTACTCAAACATCCTAGATTTTTTGGGTTGTAAATCCTCAATTTATTATTTTATATTGATCATCCTACAAAATTTTCTCAGTTTATAAATAAATAAATAGATAGATAAAGAATCTCGATTTATAACATATTACCGATACACTCTATTCCCGGCCCCTTACGTTTTTTGTACACCTAAAAGATTTCGAACTTATTTTAACAAATGTTATGATTTATAAATATAAAAAATGGTATTTAAATAATTATATCGATAAAATAATATTATGTACACTTCACTTGTATTTAATATTGTATTAATTATATTTCTTTTTACATCAAATATTTTTAAAAAAAACAAAAAAAAAAACCTGGACATCCAAAGAGGCCCTTGCATCATTCCGTTTGATAAAGTTTTCCATACACCTATGCGTTAATTGGGCCTGATCCAGAAAGCACAAAACCATCAATTTGGACTTCTTGATAAATGGGCCTGACAGATTTTATGTTGGGCCGACAAGCGGCCCAATTTCTGGGAGAATTTCTATTTGCATAAATGCATAATCCGTTTGGCCGTTTCCTACAACCTATGCTAAATTGCACATAAAATTGGAAGGAAGAAAAAAATACCAAATTTGGACATATAGTAAAATGTCGTATTAAATACACCAAATTACTGAAATTAAGTAAAACTTTGTGTCACAATTTCTATGGTTTTGTGAAATTTGCCTTGTTTTACAGGAATACGTGTTGTTTTTTGTCAATCATATGAAAAGAAAGAAACAAATTAGAAGTCAAAATGTGGGTGATTTTATGATATATTGGATGATTTTACACCTAATAATAGAAGGCATCAATGAAGAGGTATGGGCTATTGTGACACATTAGTTCAAGAATGGCGTTAAGTATGGGCAAGTGCAATACTCATCAACCGCTCATTATCATTATTTGTTTACACATGGAGGAATCATATGCTTCAAATTTATAATGATAATATGTAAGACTAACCTTATGCCATTTTTTTTAATTTATGAGAGATGCGGTATTCAAGATCATTATATGAGTCGAGTTACTCGGGAAAAACTCGGTTATAATTCGGTTTGGGATTGAGTTGGAAAAAAAAAAAGACTTTTAACTTATTTATTTTATCAACAAGTCAAATATGAATATATTTTCAACTTTGGTTAAATTTAGAGTTTGTTCGTTTGGGTCCAATAAATCAATAACAACCTTAGAGATTTACTTAAGAGACAATTCTAATGTGGTTGTTATATTGACCGATAAAGTGGAGCTTATCTCGATACTGAACAAGCCAAACAACGACACATTATGACTCGTTCGACTCAAATAACAATTGTAAATTTGTAATGGTATTCTTTGTGTTAAAAAAGGGAAGTTTAAATTTCTAGCTCTACGAGGTGATACTCTAAGGATTATAAAAATATTCAGAAATAGAACATAAAAATGAGTGCATCCGCTATTTTATCAAGGATTCAATTCACGAAATAATGAGTTAAACTTAAAAACTTAGGGAAATTTCGGATGATCTCCCGTAATTTTATGATTCTGGATTTTTCCAGAGGTTTTTTTAGTTCGGATAGTACTTTTGTGTTTTTTAAATATTTTCTGGAAAATGTTCTAACTCCGTTTAAATTATAAAGGATATTAACTTAAAATAAGTTTTAAAAACGAGAAAAAAAAATTTTAAAAAAAAGTTTAAAGAGGCTAAACATTAAATGTTATTTTTAAAGTTGACGTCTCTTTACAATTTTAACGGAATTGAACATTTACAATAAATATTAAAACATAAACGCACCAACCGAACTAAAAAAAATCTGGACAAAATCCGAAAAACTGCTAAACAAGATCACCATCCATAATTTCTCAAAAATTAATGAACTACGTTTCATATAAAAAAAACATCTAGTGTTTTCATCACCGGTACATGAGATATAGTGAGCATCTACATTTTGCACTATTAAGTCTATAAAACGTAAATAAGTTGAGAATCAACCTCAAATATAACACTATCCTTTATTCCACACTATCTTCGAATCATAATAAACACCCCCACAAATTTGCATTATTAGCAGTAACAATCCCTATCTTTTGGCATATCAAATATATAATTAATCATTCACCATGTGATCATAATTTTGTTGGTGTATTACTCGACTTAAATAGATTAATGAATTTATTTTTCTTCTTGCTAATGGTAAATAACTATATATATATATATGAATGAAAAACGAACTCTAAACCTCGAGTTCTACAACCAACCATACAATCAAGTATTTGTCGTTTCATGGTAGACGTGATCATATTCGGACAGGTATGTTTGAAAACATATAGGTTCGGACAAGACGGTAAGTTTGTCGGGCTGGAAAGCCTAATCAGCCTATCCGACCGGACTAGATCCGATCAGACCCAAAAGTTTGACCGGAGCGCGCGAAAAGCCCGTTCAGGTTAATGTAATAAATAAAATTACATATAATTATAAGTATTTAACAAATTAAACATACATGTCACTTAAATAATATAGTTTTTATTATTATATATTAAACTATGAATAATAATTAAAAAAAATATTGCCGGTACCCACCCGGGTTTTTGAACGGACTTGAACTCTGCACCCCCGAATTCGGACCGGATAATTGAGTTTGGCTTTCAACCCATCCAAAAAATATCAGGTATATTCCATACACAATACATTCTTCATTTCTCCTAGTACAAAGTTATCGTTTATTCGTAATTTCGTATCAATGAAAATCGCTAATAGAGAATGACATAAAACTAAATATTGTATAATAATAAACGAATATAAATGAAATATTAGCCTTTTTTATAAATAAGAAAAAATTTAGAATAATTATAAACTAACCGTCAATATAATTACCACAATAATATTTTTTATTATCTAAACAGATTCCAACCAAATTATTAAAAAAAATCAATCCTAAATCCAAACTTTGTAAGAAAAGAACAAAAAGTGACATAAAGACCCTCACATGCAAGATATTCAACCACATTTTCCTTGTTCATGAATCCATTTATCCACAGACCACAGCCACCCCTTTAAAATCAAAAACAACTTTGATTTGAATAACGAAAATATATTTTAAGATTTTTATTTATTTATAATATTTATCGTTATTTTATCGTGGCCATAAACAATATAGAAATTCCACCGTCCACGAGAAGTCCGTAGAAAAATCTGTGATAATATCGTTCTACGTTGTAGACAAAGAAGAGACATTATTGTCTTCATGCGAACTGCAACAATAGCTACGTGTTGTTGACACAACTAGTTATGAGGTTACCAATCACGCTTAGCTAGCTAGCTTGCTACGTACCCTTTTGTTTCACGGACTTCTTGTGGTTCATATCATATGACTTCCTGCTGTAATGCCTGCAAATTTTTTTTTATCGTTTTATATATTGGTACATAAATTATATGATAAGATGGATATAGTAATCAAATCTGAATTTGTGGTTTGAGTTTTTCCGGGTGTATGTAAGTTGTGGATCGAGAGTTGTGTCTCGTGTGTAACAAGTATTTATTTTCAAAAGTATAAATCGATATTTAGATGATATTTTGTAGGATGTCTTATGAGTCGAATAATGTTTAAGTTCACTGTGATTATGAACGAGTTGAGTTTGAACGTGAATATGTGGTTTAAGTTCATTGTGTCTTGAATCGAGCTTTTTTCGAACCGAGTTCGAATAGCTCGGCAAATATACCACCCTTTAGTTTTATTTTAACCAAACAAATAAAACCTAATTTTAACGAGTTTTAAAGTGTACTTATATTGAATTCATTCATAAAACTAGTAAACGAACCAGAGTAGCTCGTCTCGTATCTATACATTTATAACAACCTTAATACTTAAGGCTAGCTACTTTGTTGCAATTTCCGGAAAATTATGTATTGATTTTGGAATCATTCAAATTGATTATTGCGTTTGGTAGAAGGGGGGAAAAAAGTATTGGAATGTAGGCAAATTCTAGCGCAACCACAATCCACAACTAAATAAATTTATTTTCATTATGAATAAATATAAATAAGATTAAGGAATGACAACATTTTTTTTGTTTCAAGGGGTAGAGTAGGGGTGAAGAATAAGATGTAAAATGAGACAAGTTATTCGGACTCAGCTCGTGTTCGGCTTGTCAAAAGCTCGGCTTGTCAAAAGCTCGGCTTGAGTTCGTTTATTTTCTAAACGAGTCGAATATATATGAACACGTTTAAAGATAGTATAAAATTTAGGCTCGGTATTATTTTAGTCGAGCTACTCGGATTCGGCTCGTTAGAAGCTCGGCCTGAGCTCGTTTATTTTCTAAACAAACCGAATATGAGCACCTTTTAAAATTCGTATAAAATTTAGGCTCGCCTCGAACTCAACTCATTTATAAACAAGCCTAGCTTGAACATGTCAATGTCAAGCTCCGGCTCGTATTACATACCTACTATAGAGTGATGAATAGTAGGTTGCTAAAGTATAAATGGTTAGTTAATAGAATGTGAACTAAACATTAATTAAATATTTAATGCACACAATTTGAATTAAGATTAAGATGATGTTTTTATAGCATATATTTTAATAATTTGAATACCAAAATGGAATAATTTTTTTAAAAATAAATCGTAGTTGTTACAATTTCGTTTAAAAAATTTTATATTCCGTTCAACATTTTTTAAAAATTAGTTCGGACATTTTGCACTATTTAGGGTTTTTTTTTTCTTCACTATTCTCAAGTAACATTATATGACACAAATTTTATTAGTATATCTTTTGTTATATTATAATTTCAGTTCAAGCTTTTTATATACAATTAATATAAACTTTTTATATACAGTTAGTAATGTTTTATTATGTTAAATAGTTCAATTTTTTTTAATTCAATTAGTTCATATATGTTATATTCGTTTAAATATATTATATCGTTAGTCTAAATTTTATTATAAACTTATAAAAAAATAAAGTTTGTTTATTTTAAACTTATAAAAAAATATAAAAATCATAGTACAGACCGATAAAACAAAAAATTTAAGTGAATTGTGGCACCATACTGTAATAAGTGATCAACACATGAACCATGCCCCAAGAAGGCAAGATTATTTAGCAAATGCAAATCAAAGATAATATAAACATTAAAAAAAAAACTATATATTGCATTTTTATTTTTTTGAGATGATCTCTCCACACAGTAATGTACGTTTCTTTCCTTCAATGGCTCAGCTCTTTACACTGATAACACATAGAGGAAAATAAAGCCAAAGAAAAGAAAGTATAAACTTCCCTTTACAAATACTAAGGGCCAACCGCTATTATAACCTTACTTCTTACAAGGGCGTATTTTCATCATCATTATGAACTAAGACACTAATCACTTCATTAAACTTGCACTTAAGAAATTAACCTCTCATTAATCAGTGTAACTAATGCATCAGTGCAACAGCAGCTTCCTGTACCAAAGGCTGTGTAACATGAACAAAATGTTCAGCTTCCCTCTCAACTTGCTCCCAACACTTGTTAGCATCCTTACCTTCCTTCATCTTCTTGACAAACCCGACAAACTTTCGCCAGTTATCGGCCTGGAACAAGTCCGGGTTCATCCTCAAGTACGTAAACGCGCACATTTCCTTCTCACCGGAATTACCATCTATGTTGAGTGAAGAAGCATTCAGGATCTGTTCGTGTGCGTATTCATCGTACCTTGGCAAGGCGTTTTCGCCAGCAAGCGGAACTTGAGCTTGGTTTGTAGCTAAGATTACTTGTCTTACTAGCTTCTCAGGCGCACATAGAGCGTCCTGAGGCTGTTCGTGATCTCGCATTTCGATACAAGTGAAGTTGAATACAGCTCCATGGCGAGCGAGCATTTGAGCTATGGGGAGATAGCCATCGCGGGAACCTTGTGTTGTAGTAACCAGCTGTGAGCTCTGGAGCGTGGGATCGGGTTCCGTAGTGCCAGTGGATTCCTGCTATCTTGACTGAGATTTTGACGCCTGTGTCGTCGAAGATGGATTTGGCGGATGTAAGGATTCTTTCGCCGTGGTCTAGGAGCATTTTGGAGTACCAATTTAGGAAGAACTCGCCGTATTCTGTGTTCCAGCCGCCACCTTCTTTGCGGAAGAAGGTGGTGTCTTCTGGCCAATTGTTGTATTGTCCTGCATCTGTAGGGGCTGAGTCCCATTCTGGCTTGCCTGCGGCTTCCGCAGCAGCTTTCAGACTACTACGCATGTACTGCAAGAGAGATTCTGAACTTCAGCATTCAAGTTGAATCAAAAAACACAAATGTGACTATGCAACTATGCAAGGAATCAAGAACTACCTTGTCATAGCATTGAAAAGCCCCAATCCCTGGAAATTTCCATGTTCCCTCAGCTTCTGGGTATGATGGGTATCGGAGTTTCGCCTGCTGGCCCCATTCCCACTTGAATTTCCTGAAAACAAAAGGGTTTTGAATATCAGATTCATGTAAAAGATTGAATTCACTGATAAACGAAACGGTTCCACTATACCATGCCTAGTCACTAATGATTTCAGTTTTTCTTCAGTTTCAGGCTTTCAGCACTTTTTTCTATTCAAAAGCTAAAGGCAGTTGTTTCAAAAGTACTCTTTAATGTTTACGTTCTAACAAAGATATAGCTGAAGACCTCAGGATCATCAAATATTAGAGAGATCAATAGAACAGATTAATCACCGTTGAACTACAGGAAATGAGGATCAATTGTCAATTATAATCATCGGAGATGAGTTTCTGATTACTATCAGACTAAAACAGATGTGGAAAGAGAAAACGGTGTGAAAAAGGTTTGAGAAAATTACCACTATGGTGTCTCCAAGGAGATGTTTAAAGTTGTCTCTAAAAGCACGCATGAAATCAGAATAACATTGAACAGGAGTTCTTCCTTTCAACACAGGCAGCGTATCACAACCAAGCGAGATGTACTCATAGTTCCTCCTTCCCCATTGATCGGTATATACTAGGTCAGGATCATTGTTAATCTCCTCTACAGCCCACTTTGGCAAAGGAATCCTGTAAAGAAATCCGCAACCAATTTAGCAAATATCCATAGAATACCAGAGAGCAGTTTCCAGAAAGGCCGCGGAGAGAAAGTGTAAACAGACAAAATTAGAAAAGCGTATGATAACAAAAGAGGGTAAGGATGCTAAGATACGCACGTAACGGAGTCGCCGACGTTTCCACCGCACTGATGGAAGGACATCACTGCCTGAACCTTAAGCCCGTGCTTCTTCGCCATCTCCAGAAGCTCAGCATAGCCTCCCAATTATACACGCCAGGCGCGTCCCCTTCCACCAATCCCCACCACACATCCATCATAATCCCTTCCACACCCAGCACTCTTCAACGCCTGTAGCGAAGCGTTCATCGCTTTCCTTCTATTTACCGTATGATTCATCGTCACACTATCCCAAAGGCATCATAACATACACCGGTACACCAGTACCTTCCTTACCGTGGCGAGCTTTTTAGTCCCTTCATATGCTCCAACTCTGCCTCTTCCGTCATCGCCTCCATCTCCGTCGCGAAAGCCTGGCACGCAACAGATAGATCTGGCCGGATTCCTGACAACACCGGCGACCTGCAAGGACTCACAGGCGGCGAAACTGTGTCGATCTCGCCTCCAGGCCGTGAAACTCTGCACTTCAGCTTCGCTGTCGGAGACTTCCAAACTGCCGCTGCGTTCACCGATGATGTCATGTCTCCGGTATTGATCCCGTTGCCCGGAATCCACGGGGATCGGGAGCTCCAGAAAGTGCTCCGATCTGGTGAGTTTAAACTAAGAGCCATGGCGGAAATCAAAAAGCTAATCCAATGAATTGAAGTCGATAAAGTTCGAATTGTGTGTTCTTTTGGTATTGAAAAAGTGTTTGAAGTTGAATCTGTAAGCTATTGAGGGGCGAGGAGATTGCAAATATATAAGCATGAAAGGATCAAAGATGAGGATAATATATTTACAAAAAAACTTTTTTTTCAGAAAAATCAACGATCCATAAGATTGTGACGCGTGTCATCTGTGCGACGTGGCGGGTATGTAGAGGGCGGTAGCAGATGAGATCTTTCCGGATCATACGAGAGGGACGGTGGATATGAGTAGAAACGAGGAAGCGCGTGAATTTCCCAATCAACGCGCCGATTGAAAATGTGACAGATTTAGAAACTTGGATTAATTGCGTAAAACGCCCCTTACTTTCTACAGTTTGCACTTAAGCAATTCCATTAGGAAAATGAATCAGTTGTACCCAAAACCCGTCAAAATACACGCACGGATTCAAGGATTAGGTTTTCTTTGTTAATAGACAAATAAAAAGGTCATTGCAAGCTTCACATAATGTGTAAGTCCGGGGATTGGATTAGGCTAGCTTCCCTTTGTTGTTAGACAAATAAAAAGGTGGGTGCAAGCTTCACATAACGTTGAAGTCCAAATAAGAGAAGGTTTCAACAAGTACCCAAAATCCGTCAAAACACTAAGATAAAAGAATGTGCCAACAAGTAATGAATTCAATTATTATGCTACCTTTGTTGCTAAACAAATAAAAAGGACATTTCAAACTTCGAACACACTTAACGTATATTGGACCTATGCATTGTAGTTCACATACACATTAGATTCAAATTCAACTAAAAAATTAAGTGAGTTCCATTTTAAAATCTGACAACAACAATAATAATAAAGGTAGTTCAAAACCTTATATACTAACAAAGTGGTATAACCTCTCATTCTCTTTGTACATAACTCACGTGTTAGATTCTAAACCGCGTTGATATCATATTTTAATGGAGAGCGAAAGTCATGTATATATAGACATATATGTATGATATATAAAACATAAGTTTAATAAATTATCTCCAAAAATTAATAAATAATAGGATGAATAATTCCCAACTTTATATATTATTGGACTCATATTTTTTTCTTATTAGCTCTGACCCATAGGTATACAAATTTGTTTATATTTGTGGGGAATAAATGAATTAAAACGTTCTGTACATATTCCACAATGCTTAATCATGATGACTATTTGTCATTTACGTAATTAATCATTCAATCGTAAATAGTGATTTTCTATAAATTTAAACGTCATATATGGTTAGAGTACACTCCACTAAAAGTAATGGGTCGTTGAAGTAATTAAGCTAAAGTAATCTCCCAATTAATCATCGGAAACCGAAAGCCGGTGGGATCTATACCGAATGAAAAGACGACACGTGTGACCTCAATTTTTGGCAGCGTTCAAAATTTGGGGGTTTTCGGAAAGTTAGGGAGGTGGATTTGTAATTTACCGTTCAAACGGCAGCCATAACGTCCACGAAAGGGGGAGAGTTGGAGATAATGTGTGTTTTTGATCTTGATAGAGAGGGATGACGTGGCGTCAGATGAATGAGGGTAAAGATGGTGACGGGGGAGGCCACGTTATGAATTTATAATATGCGAGTTTGTGCATATGGAAATCTGAGCTTTTGTTTTTCGGGTCGGCCCGGTTACTGTTCATCCATTAGTGAATCGGGTTGTTTTGTATTTGGATCGTTGTAAGTTGTAAGATTTTTGTGGGCTTGATCAACTTTTATAAATGTACACAAGTAACACAATAACTTCGAGTTTATATAACTCTTGTGTACGTCAAATTATGAGTTAATCGTTTGTTATGATCAGTGTCAGCTAACCTGAGATTGAACTATTTAGCATAGACAGTGATGGAAACACCCCATTACATCTAGCAGTGAAAAGACAAGATCAAATCATGGCAAATATCCTGTTAACCACTATTAACATACAGCCACATGTCAAAAACAAGGAGGGACTCACACCGATTGATCTTTATTAAGTCACACCAGAACCATCTGACAGAATGGTAAGTAAAAAAAAATATTGCATTGAATCTAGAATAGTCTATGACTGAACTGTGAAGTTCTAGCTAATTGCTCAATAAGAAATGACATGGGTGTTTTTCTTAAGGTGGACATAGGCTATCATGTCATGATGCAAGAAAGACACAGGCATATAACTCCTGATTATGAAGTTGTTGACTCACCAACAACGCCCGAAGAACCACCTCAGAGGAGCTTTGAAGCAATTCGAGAAAGGTCATCCATGCGCGCCATTGAAATTCATGAAAGAACTCTTCCACAGCTTGCCAGCAAAGAGTTGCAGGAAAGCTTCAAAATACTTTCATCAATTGCTACAATTCTAGCTGCAGTCAGTTTTGCAGCTTTTATTTGCAACACCAGGCAATTTCAACAAATTGGAAACCCATTCTAGCAACGAACGCCATGTTCAAGGCATTCATGCTTTCTAATGCATCTGCAATGTGTGGTTATGTACTCGTACTGTTCTGTGTCCTACGAGCAATGATGATCACTCACATGGAGACGAGCCAAGAATTCTACTTACTTTCAGCACTCGTTGCTCCAATTATCCATTTATGCAACTCTGGCAGCTTTTGCATTGGTGCATATGCAACAATATCAGCAAAGGTGTTTTGGTTGGCTATAGTGCTCGTCAGTCTCCCAGCCTGTGTAATTATAGTCACTTTCCCAACATTTCTTTCACTGCGCTTGCCTAGAATACTCTCCAGATTGTGTGCGTGAAAATGAGTCATTTGTGTAATTGTACTCCTTTCTTCTTCCAAAGATTCATCAGCTTGGTAGATTGATGATGAATTCCTGATACATAGAACTAGAAGAAGCACCAGCTTCTTTATTTATTACAAAGTTTCTGCATTCAAAATTATAGCCATCTATAGAAGCTTATGAGCTCAAACCAAAACAAAGACGGTCTAATAATTAGAAAGATGAATATTTCAAACAAGTCCCTAACTGAAAAATCAACTCCATACTCTCACACAACCACCCACCCCAACCCACTGAAAGTTCTTGAAAACCAGCTAATAATCGATTCATGGTGATATCAACGATTCCTTGAATAAAGTAGTATTAGTCGAACATCACTCAATAATAACGCATTACTTTGACAGCTAATGAGACAGCAATGATAATAAAAGGCACCAACCGTCAGGATTTAGGAGAAAATACAGGCTATAATTGAAGCCTGTTTTACTATTTCCATATTATAACCGCTACTAGTGAATCAATTACGCGATACAAGCGTTCAATAGACATATTATCACTAAGCAACATGGCTTCATGATAATATGGTAATGAATTTAGGTTTTTAGAACATTACCAAAGAAGATCCTAAGCAGTTCAATATAGACAAATCAGAAATCAAATCACAAAGTACAACAAACAGCAACCGAGGGAATAATATCTTCCAAAAGACTCTCATGATTCACATGAGAGGATATCACCAATTCTATTGTCATTACATCCATTAGACCGCGGGGGAAAAAACAATCACAGCAATCCATTCATTATACCACAAACTCGTAATAAAGAACAGGAAATCAGTTGATGTCGGTGTCGTCGAAGTCATCCTGGAAGGAGTTGAAGAAATCGCGATCGACAAGCTTGTTTGGAGTCGGCAGGGTGGAAGCTCTCGCCAAAGAGCTCGAGAGGCTCAAGGTCGTCGTCAACGTCCATGGCAAGAACAGATCCATGATCCTCCATCTCTGATGCGTGGTCTTCTCTCCAAAAGGCCTCAACGACATCACTTCGTTCCTCACCATCTTCTCTGGTCTTGTTGAAATCGATAAGGAAAGGACTCGAAGGATGACTAGACTCGACAATTGCCATCAAAGTCAAAGACTCGATTATTTACGATTTTACCTTTACGGTCACAAACGACGTCGTACTATCCATTAAACCTGATAAGTTTGTGCATAGTGACAATACGTTATAATTCATAAAATGTTACATTTCGAAATTTAATCAGGGTCGAGGAAGTCCCCTCGCGTGGATCCGAGAGGTGTTCTCCCTGGGTCTGAGAGTTGATTTGTGTAATACTTTATCGTCGAATATTATTTCTCACATCTGTGTATTATATTGTTATTCATGTCTTTGAGCTTCTAATAAAATTTGTGTGGTGAATTTTGTTATTTTTATAAAAAAAAAGATTTAAATAGGTTGGCAGCGTTGTTATAGTTGAACATTAGCATGTTTAAACTTGGCTAGTTTATAAACGAGCAAAGTCTAAGTCAAACCTAAGTTTTAAATAGCAATGTGTTTATATTCGGCTCGTTTATAAGAATAACAAGTTCTAGCCGAGTTTTTACAAGTCGAGCCCGAATAGCTCAATTAACATAATATCCATATATAATGTTATTTTAGCCAAACGAGTTACGTTGAGAAAATGAACTCGAGCCGAGCTTTTTATGAATAAAACCTAAATAGTTTCATATACCAACTTAGATTCAAGATACGAATCATGTTCAATGAAAAATCCTAGATTTCAATAGCTTTAAAAAAGAGTAAAAATTCATATAGATTATTTCACATGTCTAAACGACGATTGCACACAAGAAATGATAATTTGGACACAAATGTTATAAAATTCAAGATTAGTTTAGACACTAATTAGATGACAACCCAAGAGAAATCCAAGTAAAATTGTAGAGAAGAGTTCTCTTCTTTTTTTTACATTGACATGCAACAAACAGAAACCAGAAACACAGAAACACTTGACAGTCAATTACAATTGCAATACATTTGGCTGTGGTCAGCAGTTGGATGAGTAGGTTCTACTTGCCCTGCGGATATCTTGCGGTTAAAATAACCGAAACACATTAGATGATTAAGTTGCTGTCTATGTTTGTAAGATGATGACTGGAACATGGAGATGCAGCTGACTTCTGCTTAGTAACTTTGGCTGAAACCTAAGATGAAATCTTATCTTAGGTTGACATTGGATTTCTAAGATTCGTTTTAAGAAAGAATGTACAACAACATTGCTTGACGAAATCAGCTGAGCTGCGCGTTCCATGGGGAGGTTTTGTATTGTCAATTACCAACCTTCCCTGATGAAGCATTTGAACGCAAACTGGAAGCTGAGAAAAGCCGAAAACCTGAGTATCAATGGACAAGAGTTAGTGAGTTTAGTGTTTACACAAACACAAGAAGAGGATGTGCATTTGAAAGAAAATGGCTTACCTTTAACATCGCTTGAGCTATATGGTGGTTAGTGATATCATTTAGCATTCTAGAGCATAGGTTGGCACCTACACAACCCACAAGCGCAAAAGATAATCATCAAACTGATTGCACAATCAACAAAACAACAACAGTAGGCGGATGGAGTGGCCTTGTTTCACATACCTCAATCATGTTTTCATCTAGATAGCAAGATGCCATGGTATTAAGACTTTGGGAGCTATTGTATTGGAGAATTCTAAGCTTCCCCTCCTGCAATTGAGAATAAAACTAGTGTATAGGTATAGAACTGGAAGTTTGAAGTGGAATTTTTATTTTTATTTCAAAAAATAAAAAATCTACCTTAGTCCCATAAACAAGGCCCACGCCTACTGAAGGATGAAAACAAGCTACATTAACTTCATCCTCAGCATTTGGAAGAACTCTCACAAGCTCCATATCAGACACTCTGTACACCTGGAAAATGAAAGAAATGTACAATGATAAAAAAAAAATAGATTAACATAATCATAAAAAAACAAAGAATTTTCATGTGTCTTCAATTCTAACAAGTCAGTCAAGTGTTGGGGAATGCAGAGGCATAACAAGTCCATGAAACTTGGCATCTTTAAAACTAAGATTAACATAATAATAAAGAATAAAGAAATGTACAATGATCATTGACCACAAACACTATAAAACTTCAGAAGCGATAAAATAAAAATGCTAAAAGCAGTTATTTACCTCTAAAATTGTGTAGATAGGAACTGTTTGCCTCTCCATCATAACAATGCTTTTGAGAAGAGAACTATGGCGGCGTCCATAGGCAAGCAACAGGTGATCAGATGTAGGTGAGAACTGCAGACACCATGAAGTATATGACAATGTCAAAAGGCAATTAATATTCGCCACTGCCAAATTGGTATAAAAAAAAAAAAAAGTGGTCATGAGTGACAGGTTGGAATATAAAAAATGCAGGCCACTAACTCTGTTGGCTAAATTGGAATATTTTGTTGCCTAGAAGGGTTTTCTTAAACTAAAGTAGGCTTACTTGAACTTGAACCAGTTTGCCTAAATTAAAAAATAATCCCCATACCCAATTTTCCCATTGCAATACCAGTCTTCTGCAAGGACTAGTTTTCTTCTCTGCTTTTCTTGCAAACAGCTCAAACAAAATAGATAAATACCCCTCTTTCCAAAAATACAACAAAACGGAAAATTATAGGAAATAAGGAGCAAGCTTCCACAGGAACCAAAAATGCAAACTGCACAGAAACTGTAATGGATCAATATGAGTTAATTATAATTTTAAATTAGGTAAAAGAAAGGGCCTGGAAGGGGAGCAGCAGAAGATGGTGGAATGGGAATCGAAGGACGAGCCGGTCTGCCGATTTGGAGTTGAAAATTGGTAATCATTATTTTCCTAATTGGTGTTTGATTGAATCTTCATAACGAAGAAGCTACTGCCGAAGTTCTGATCTTGTAATTTTGTTTGTTACTGTTGGGGGTCAAATCATTGGTTTTTGATGAACAGAGAATTTTAGTCTGATTCTTATCTTAGGTATACAATTCCTCTGATTTTGAGTCGAATGGGGGTAGAAGGTCTAAGAAAGGGGCTGGAAAAGGAGGTAGCTAGAAGACGGTGGTGGGATGGGAAATTAGGGATGGATATTAAGGTTTTAATTTAGGTAACCAGACTATTTTAGTAAACCTAAGGTTTCGGTGAACTGATTTTAATTAGATTAACCCTTTTTCGGTCATTAACATACCAATTTGACTGACTGGGCTTTACTTTATGCCTATTTGTCGCCTGCATTATCTTTTATACCAATTTGTAGTTTTTTTAATACCAATTTGTAGCTTTTTTATACCAATTTGGCACCTCTTTCCACATTTGAATATGCTGAGAAACTGATAAACAATGATGTCATGCTAATCGCATTACATGAACCAATGTAATCAAGAACTAAAGAGGTGGAGCAAGAGCTCACCTGAATTGAAGTCAAACAATGGGCTGCTCTGATAGCCGTGAAGCAAGCACTAAACCAAATCTGCAAAAACAGTGCGGTGAAGAAAAAAGTGATGCTACCATATACCAATAGAAAAACAAAAAAGAACGAATAGCAAAAAAGAGAGACGAAAATAAGAGTCAAATGCTTCATTAAGAAACTTACGTTGCTTCCTCGAGTGAATATATCCTAAGTTCGTAGATAACTTGATGGGCAGAAATTGATGTCGTGTAGGAGATGTCCCAGCTCCTGTAAGATCGTGACTGGGTTGAGATTGTAGCCCAGAATCACCTTCGATATTTGGCAACATGCATGCAACACACGCAGCCAAAAATCTACCACATGGAGAAAAATGGGCCCCCATCTCACTGCAATTATTAGGAGAAGATCAGGCCACTGAAACAAGGTACACCAGACCCTAAGAACATCTGTATCATGATACTTGGGGGAGGGCTTATTTTGAGTATCAATAAATTAAAAATTAAGGAGGAATCAAATTTTTAAATAATCGAGAAAGAAGCGTGGTATTGTGCCAGAGGATATTCCCTGACAAAATATCACAGCATGTCATTGGCTATCAAAATCTTCCGACTCTTTTAATTGATTAAAGTTATACTCAAATTATCATGGTTAAAGATGCCCGAAGGAAAAGTCAGGTTTTATTCTGTAAGCTCATAATATTTGTCCACAAAAACAAAATAATAAAAAAAAGTAGCTGGCATGCAAAGTCAGCCTGTAATGTAATCACAATGCTAAGAAACCAATAAAAAAAACTTTACTGAACGATAGTCTACCTGCAAAGCACAGCATGTGGAATGGTTAGGCGACATTTATCAGCCTCAAGTGGGGCACATGAATCTTTTATATCATGTGGCCATATTCTTAGTTTTACAGTGCATGGCAATTCTGCTGCTGCTGCTGCAGCCAAAGACGTGGCCAGCTCAGACTGAATTCTACTGACAACAGGTTGTGGTTCACTCTGTTCATTTGGATTCCCATTCCCATTTCCCTCGGGGTTGAAGGATTTGCAAGGGATCTGGACGCCCAAATTCTTGAGGTATATCTGCCACTTCCACGAGCATAGGTTGTTGTACCTGTCGCACAGTTGAAGAAGCAAGTGGATCTTGATTTGATATTTCTCTACTCGCAGATATATTTTCTTCACTTGTATTAAGTGGACGCATCATTCGCTTTCAGCTTGACTTTGACCGATTAACCATCCTTGCAAAAACGGCAGTTCCCATGAAGAAGGATCCCTAAATGGAAAGAATTGATTAGGTCGATCTTCAGGCTGCACACCAGCAGTTTCCCTGGCATCAACACTAGATTCGGGTGCAGCGGCTTCCATTTCACTAGATGTGTTATCAGTTCTCATTTCAACTGGAAGAGGGGATGAAGTATTGGGATCAACAGGAGACAATAATAGCTCATACTGCCCAGATGGGGTTGAATATGTCAACAGCCTTAGTGAAGATGAACCGGTTCTTTGTTGAGCCCCAGATGAACCTACATCTGCATCTGTATGCTGTGAAGACATCCTATCATCATCTCTAGAATGTGAAGGCCAGATCAAAAAAGGAAGAGACATCAGGGGGAGTCCCTCTGCCAGGCTCGAGCGATCAGAAGATTGAGTATTGGCGAAATATACTGTTGGAGGGGGATAACGTAAATAACCCTGAGAAGTTGCCACGGTCATGGAGGAATCTGATGAATCAAGGTCATTCACCTTTAAAACAGAAAAATATCAGACATGTAAGTAATGAAGAGGGGAAATATGCAGGTAAATGACACTTAATGTGAGAGGACAAGCACACCTCAGCTGTCAACAACAAAGGTGCGGCATGTGGTGAAAATGCACAGCACGAAGGGAACGGCGAGTCTTCAACACAACCGTAGGTGTCAATGTTTCACCTCCTCTGTTATAATGCCACATGTAAAGCTACAAGGTAATTTGTGACGTCAATATCTTGAAAAATGCAAATAACAAGCAATTCGGAGAGCAAGAAGAATTGGTACCTTATGACCAGAAGCTACTGCTAGCAGCTCTTCTTGTGCATGGAAAGCAATAGAGGCAATGGGACGATCTGCACAAATATATTAGACTATGAGTATTCGTAGACCACTTATGGAAACTATGAATGTGTAGGCCGTAGGGAAACAAAAGATTCAAATGTTATTATTACGGAAATCGCGAGACCCTATGCATTCTCCGCTCCTCGCATTCCACAGTCTAACATCATGATCCAAGCTTCCACTAGCCAAAGTCTCCGGAAAACATAGGATGGAATCTAACCTGCCATATAACATATATTTGTAGCAGTTAGAAGATCACAAAACAACACTTCCTAACCAAACATTCACTACAAAGAAATCATCAAATAGCTAAAAAAGAATAAAAGGTGATGCAAATAAACATAATGAGTAGATTGGATCAGCACTTTAAGAGGTCAGCTAATGATTACAGCACAAGATGAGTGTAATACCCCAAATAATTACCATCTTATCATAGCTCAAAAACCTGAAGCCTTTCTTTACATTACAAATATGCTCTAAAAAAATGATTAAGAACAAAACGAATCAAAGTTTCATGATATAAATGTATATATGATTAAAAAAGATAAGATTCTCAGCCTTATAAATAGTACTTACCACCCAAGGAGTCCTCCGGTGACCACAGAGCACTTTCAAACAGCTACCTTTCAGACAATCTATAATCTTTTACAGTATGATCCCCACTACAACCACAAAAGTAGGGTCAAAGAATTATTAGTTTCATAAGAGCCTACAACATTGACAAGAAGACACGCCGAAAAGGAGGGGGAAGCAACATACTGTGTGGAAGCAAGTGTCTTCCCATCAGGACTGAACGCTGCTGCAATGGTCGACCTAGGAGGAGGCAACAATGGGCAATAATTGGCTGAAAAATGTCGCAACGAATCTGCCTCTACCCTGGAATTAAAATATGTAATCTATGTTAATCCTACACATTTGGAAAGATATATAAAGGAAGCAAATGAGGAAACACATTTAAAGCACAAATGTTTCCGCCTTAACTCATTGATAAAATTAACTTACACATCAATAGGTTAGAAATATTAATAAAATCCATTCATAATTAGATTACCATGAGAGGAGATCCTGCCTAGCATCCTTCCAGCCTCAAATCCATTGATAACCGAATTAGCTTGCCACGAGGACTTGTCTCCCACAATCTTTGGCCGAATTTTTGCCGAGGAGCAATCTCTCTACGTGCTAGCAGATTAAGACGTTTCCACTACTGGTAAACCAAATAACAAGATTGCAATCAGTGTAATTTCCTTACAATAACCAAGGATTTCTTAACTAAGCAATAGTTGCTCCAATGGATAATCCCAAGATGAAAGTAAAGGCATGCAGTGAATAATACAACCCTCCAGCAGCAGAGACTCGAGCTAATCCAAAAGAAATGAATTCTACAAAACTTGAGCTGAAATCTACTATCAAATTCAGGAACAGAAAATAATTTATGATAGACTCATTACAAGGGAATTACAAGAACACAAAACGCCAGCAAAACGAATAACCATGACTATGAAAATAGATCACAAGCTACAGCAATAATAACACACACTGCCCATCCCGATCTAGAAATACAGCATCAACACATGAAATCAATATGGGACTATCGGATCAACAAAACTTGACTAACTCAAACCAAAGCTCGGAATATAATCAAATGTCTCAGATCTTCAAAGATTAACTTCGTGCAAAAATCATAGACCATGGGAATTGCACAAGAATTTTCTGATCACGATAGATGCAAAGCAATCAAAACGCACCCGTGTCTTGATTTGCATCAGCCGGAACATCAGGAGGGCGGTGTAGATGAGAACTCGAGGTCGATGGTGGGCTTGCATCGTCCACCCACATCGAATCCCTCATTTATCTTCAACAAGAACACTCAAAAATTCAACAACATCAGGTCGAATTTTCAGAGATCAGACGATAATTCAACAAACATCAGGGGTATATCGAATTATCCAAAAAAGGTTGGCAAGACTCAGATTTTTAATCCTTCGATTAGGTTTGGTACATGGACGAATTGAACGATCGAACTAATTTGACTTTGATTGTTTCTGAGGTGAACTTATGAGAGAAGAATGACGGCAGATCGACGAAAGCAATGAGGGTAGGGTCGGTGCAACTAGCAGCCACCAGAGAGAGATCGGAGATGGCGATGAAAGAAGGAAAAATAAACCTAAATTCGACGACGACAGTGGTGGATGAAATTTCGTTTCTTTTGTTGTTTATTTTTCAAATCAAATGGGCTGGGCCGGCCCAGCCCATGTTGACTTTGTTGGAGTAGAGTTGAACATTAACTAAGTAACTATACATTAATTCATTGACCACTTTTATGCAATTTTTTTACATTTTAGACTTTTAGTTCATTTATTTAATTATTGGTACTAACTTGGTTCATTTCATTTATTGCTCACATAAGATTATAATGAGCCTTATTCAATGTGATTATCGTTGTAATTATGTCATGAACTTGTAATAAAATAATGGATTGCAAAATTAATATATATACTTAACCATCATTTATGTAATTGTACTTTAAAATTTGTATTTAAACGTTTTCTAACCACCAATTAAATAGAAAAATGTATTAAAATGTAGTAATAATGATATTTTAATAGTATATTATAGAAAATATCATGAATATATGTATTTTTGTCCATCATATATTTAGAGATAGATAGAGAGTAAATTTGGTATATAATAGAATAATTGGTTGTAGGAAATACGAAAATACATACCATAAAATTTGTTATCTAGGTTAGAACATAAAATATGTAAACTATAAATAAAATGATTTGAATATATAATGAGGAATTAAAAGAAAAATGGGATACACAGTGAGTGTTACAGTAAAGTTATATTAGAAGTTTTGGAACCTATCATGTATGATATTACACTCATCTATTTTACTATTAGTTACGGGTTGGTGAGAGGTGTGGGATGAAAACGGTAAAGGAGGTAATATAAAATGAAAATAATTATCTTATTTTAAAGTGTTAAAAGACTTTTAACATTCTACTTTAGTTACTAAACAAACATAATATTTATTCATTCGGTAATATCATTTTGCTTCCTGGGAATTATTGTCAGCGACTACAAACAGACTATGAAGATATAGCACACACTCGTGTTCGATGTAGGATTAATAGTTAATCTTAAACCAAGGCTAGGGTTTCAACGTTTAAGGAACAAATAGAGGAAGAAACATTATTGAAAATAAACGCATTAAAAATCGTGGTGTTTTTTATGTGCGACGTAAGGTGAAAATAAACGGGATTAAAAATGAAAAAGGTCCGAAACATGTACAAGAGTGGACTAGCTAGCAAAAAAAGGTGAGAAATCTTCTTAAACTATATACATATTGATTATCCCCGGTTCCTCCCATTGAGCTTGACATGATCATCAAAAATGATTTAATTGAGAGTTTTGATAGGTAAGAACAATATTTTCAAAGAATAAAGGATTGTTTCCTTGCAGATTTTCGGATTTATAAATTAAATGACTTTATATGAATGTATTTTTTATTTTTCGATTTATTTTTCAATGGGTTTTATATAAATAAATCATATAAGGTTGTTTACTTGTTAACTTATTTATTTTTTGGGTTTAATTTTTTCAGAATACACTTTATGTCCCTAAAAATATCGAAGAATAACATAGAATACCCAGGGATGAACAATGAATATCAAGGATAGAAAAGCACAAGGCAAAAATCGGGTTTTAAACAAAAATAAACATATCAAAGCAAAAATAACATTGATTTGATAATTTTATTTTTGGATGGTTTATAAACTCAAATAAACCCATAAAGAAATTAACCAATCCCAGGTAAACATTCACACAAATTAAACCATGGTTTTAAAACTAAATGATACACAAATAAGCTACACGTAAACATATCCTAATACTCGAAATCTACACGTATTAATACCAAAAAAGAAAAAACAACGTATGGGTTAAAGAGTAATGTCGACGCCAATAAAACTTACGGGAACATCAACATGAAGTTAATCGTTTGGTTTGAACATAACGTCAAGTTATAATCAATGCCAAAAGATCACGTGCATAATTGACAACAAACGATGAGTATTGTTGGGCGAAAAACAACATCTTGTAATATCCGTTAAAGGCTTTAAAATACATTGTACCGGGCACCATCGTAACATACTAGTAATCAAATAATAAACAAACTAGATATAACAATGTATAAGTTTAATTGACTACTTTTCCTATCTGATAGCTGTTAGCTTCATAAGATGCAAAGCTGTTCTACCATGCTATCACATATTGCAATCGATGGGGGACTATAGCGGAGTAAGACCCCTACAACATGTACCAGACCCAGCTTGCTGCTCTTAAGAGAGGCGTAAAACGTCTGCATCACGCTGGTAAGCAGCAGATCTATCTGCCTTTATTATCAGCTCTGTAAATATACTTTATCTTCCTTAACTGCAATGTGCAGAGCTGTCTCTTTATTTACTATTGCTTTCCTAATTAACTCCGGACGCCTTTGGAGGAGTAACCTACAGTTTTATCTGCAAAAAATGGTTGAAATGTTCGCAAATAAGATGGTTTATTTTTAACAGGATTTTCAATTGGTGTTGAGAGTAGTATCGAAAAACTTCTTGTCTCCTAAGTGATAGAGCATCAAATTATTCTTAAGAGAGTGTATGTTGATAAGGGTCTATTATAGAATCATGGAGAGAACATAATAAAGGAAGGCAAGACCTGAAACTAGCCTTTGGTAAGTTTACAGTGTGGATGGCCTGGTATTAAGCCCTTTTATAGAAGATTATCCTTTTTGTATAATATGCAGATATGCTGAGTATTATGTTGAGTGTAAGGCATTTGCCTTCCCTAAATTGTGTGAGATTCATGTTTGTGGCCACTTGAGGTTCATCACAAAGGTGAGCTGGTAACGTTTACTGAATTATCAGATTGAATAATTAGCCTCGTAGTCTAAATATGCTGAATATTTTCTAGGTGTAAGGCATTTCGATGATTTGCCTAATTGCCTATGTTAATGAGCTTGTTCCTATATTGTTTTGTTGTGTTTATGTGTGTAGCTAATAATGTTAACTGAATTAATCAGATAGAATGATAGCTATTATTCTTACCTGTGCCTTTATACATTGCAGCATGTAATGGAGTTGCTTCATTTGGCCCCTTTGTACTATAAGGCCAGCTCGATGCCAAGGTCTTCTCCATAGGGCTCTCATAAGGGCCATTATCCACAGCCAGATAGAGGGGCTTTCACCTTCATTGTTATCACATAAAGCAAGCTCCGGATCCTCCTGCAAAAGGAAAATAGCTAGCTCTTCATGTCCACCTTTCAACGCCTTATGCAACGACGTCTCACCACAAGTATCCCTAGCCTTCCATGGTTCTGTTGGCCAACCTTCCTCTACAACAGTAAGACGCAACAGAGACGAATTCCTCGTTGAATCCCCGACATCATGCTGATGTGACCTGAAAACGCCCACGAGCAGTCTGGCAATCTCAAGGTGGCCAAGCTCAGCCGCCACGTGAAGAGGGTTTTCTCCATTGTTGTTGCTGTGACACACTAACAGAACCAGTGTAGGAAGTTTCTCAAGTGCAACTTCTATGAACTGGGTTTGACCTTCTTGAGCTGCTAGATGGAGTATGTTGTCTCCTCGTCTGTTCGAGAACTGAAATATTGCTCATATGAAGCCTCTTCTCCTGTGTTGGTAATAATTTGCTCGAACAAACTTTGATTTCCTTCTTTTGCTGCATTGTATAATTCAGGATCCATTTTTCTGATTTTTATTTGGTTATTACCTTACAGGTATGACATTGACAGTTCACTTATATACACAGCCATACAGGTAATAATCAGGATGAACTTCTTTCACCACGTTCTGCACACTACATGCTCATGAACATTAAGCATATAAATTATGATTGAATGATATATTATAATTTTATACTGTAAATATATAATTATTGGAGGAATGTGCAACGTAGGTGGATGATCATGCAGGGATGTCTAGTGTAGAAGTAGAATCTAATGGTGGTTTTGGTTTTTATTCAGGGTCGTCTTTGTTAGGTTGGTGGTTTAGTTATATCTTGCACGACTGCTTTGCATTATTGACTTAAATTTCTATTCCTCCTTTCTAATGCCTAAAATTCTTTTTTTGCGGGGGATAAGTAGGGATGTCTATCGACACCAAACCTGAAGTAGGGCCGTTACATGAGCCAGCCGCGCTATTCGGATTCTGTTCGGCCTCAATTCGAAAAAAAGTCGATTTAATATCGTTCAAATTTTAAACTAGTCGAATATAAACACATTTTAAAGTTTATATAAAACTTAGGTCAGGTTTGACTCTTTCTTAGAAGTTCCATCCACACATTTGAACTTTTAAAATTTGTAAGCATCATTTTAATTGTTAATTGAGAATAGCTTTATTGGCGTAAATATTCAAATTATAATAGTACAAAGAAAGTTGTTTTATATTGGCTTTCAAAGCGAAAATGTTGTTTATGCCTTTTGTTCTAGCGTGAAAACCCCAACTCCTTGGCTTAAAAATGATGTTTTTACCAAGTGTCAATCCGTAGACTCAAGTGTTCAATATTGATAAGTTTTTTTTTCTTTTCTCTTTTTTCTTTTCCGTTGCCAAATAACATCAATTATGTATTTTTTAACATGATTTAAGCTAAAGAAAACATGTTAGGAATGTTGAAAATGAGTTATTTTGTAATTTTCAATAAGTATGACACGATAACCGTATTAAAATTTGGTTTATACAGTTTGGATCTGTGGGATAATGTATATTACTTTTTAGTTATTTTACTTTATAATAAATAATTAAATAGGTCTCTCAAATAGTCAAGCACAACTAGGACTGTTCACCGGTCCGGAAAAGGAAGGACCGGATGGACCGGAATTTTATTATTATTTATTATTTTATTTATTTTAAAAAAAAGATTAATTTGTTTTTTCTCATTTTTTTCGCACCAAGCCTATTGCGACGAATCGGATCGAGACTTAATTAGTTAATTTTAATATTTTTATTTTACTAAAATTTTAATATATTTATACTATTTTTTTTTTCTTTTTTCTTTTTTTTTAAATATCGGTCCGAACCGGACCGGTTTTGGACCGGAATTCCTGGACCGAGGACCGGACCTGTTTATTCCGGTCCGATCCGGTCCGGTCCAGGTTCAGTTCGGTTCAAAATCCGGACCGGAAAATGAACAGTCCTAAGTACAACGTGAGTTTATATCTTCAGAATTTCGAAAGTGAGTAAAAGATACCAAAAGATGGATGTGTACAATTCTCAACCCAATAAGCTATCATCTTTCCCTCCACATAATTTCAACAACACTAAAAAAATGAAATCATTTATTTATTTTTAGTAGATTTGGACGGCCAAACCGGATAATGTCAGCTGCCAGATGTGCCAGTGACACTATCTGATGGATTGAAGAAGACGAAGAGCAGAGAGATATGCAGAGCGGTCTTCTCTACCGCTCGCACTCTACTCCATTTCACTATTTTCATCTAAATCATCCATGGCCCTCCACTTTCTCTCTCCGATTATATCCTCTTTCTTCCTGTCTCCCGGTCTTCTGCATCAAATTCCCCCGCGGAACACCGGATTCCGCCGCCGATGGTTCACGAACCGGAGTTTCGGCAGATGGAGGGCGAAGAAGCGGAATCGAGGTAGGTGGTCCGATGATAGCACAATGGAGCAGGACGAGTCGGCGCCTGGATTATGGGAGGAATTTATCGATAATATGTGGTTTTTCAAGGTGAGCTCGTTATGATTATGCTCCATTCTTCTTCCATTTTCTACGATTTTCACTTCACTTTAATTTTATGCTAGTTTATTGTAGAAATTAGGGCATTTGATTATTTGAGCTAGTTTCCCTAGCGCCTGGTACTCGAACATCGGCTCGGGGCAGACTTAGATTGCTCATGAACTCTGGAAACACAATTTACTTTAATCAGCAAAAACCTCAATTAGATTAGAATCCAATCTTTACACCTGTAATGATTTATAATTCTGATATATTAATGAATATCATCGTACAGTTAGAAGTTGTGTTTAATTTTGATGCTGCAAAGTTGTGGGTTCTACATAAATGTTGGAATCAGAGTTTAATCTTCAAGTCTCAACTGGATTTTGTTGTTGTTTAATTAGGGCAGGTTTTGGGATCCTATGGTTGGACGTTGCCAATTATTATGATATCATGGGTAGTAGCTACAGGTCCAAAGGCTTTCTTAACATCCTTCTCCATCCCATTTGGAGTCTCCATATTGATGTATGTGTTCAAAAAACTATTGGCATGGATACAAAGCAACACAGGCTACAAACCTAAAAGCGAGAACGTTATAACAGAGGAAGAAGAAGAAATTCAGTGGAATAATAGCACGCAAAGAACAAGGGTTGAATCATATTCAGCAGAGTCGATAGATGACAATGGTGTACCTAGTTTTGGTGGATGGGAGGATTTGATTGATGAGCGAGAGCTCAAAGCAAGACGGGCTCAAAGGCGAAGAAGAAGAACAATGAACCAGACATCAATACCACTTGAGAAGAGGATGAGAGAGTTGAAGATGACTGTAGAAAGCGAAAGAGATTTGCCATTGCTATTGAGAATTTTGGTTGCTGTTTTTCCATTCTTAAGTTCCTGGACTGAACTTTTGTAGCTTTTTATCATAAAAATAATAATGGTGGTCATTTTGGAACTAATGAACTATGGGTGGGTAATTGCTGCTTCTTATAGCTCTGCATCAAAGATTTGATCTTTATACAGGAATTGCAATTGTAGTTACAAAGAATAATGGTACACCAATTTTTCTGTACTGTAATGTTGAAACAAAGACCCCAAAATTTGTTTAAGATCTTAACAAAGAAACAAGCACTTGGAGGATAATGTTTTCTTTCATATAAAACTCGAAGATAACTATTGAAAATAATTGAAAGAATATCAGTAAAGGAAGCAATTCATAGTAAATCATCATCTTCTCGAAAACAGCTCGACTCTGTTTAGATAACAAGCTGAAGAAGAATCCTGAAGGCAGTTACAGAAATCGTTCTCGTCCTTGGGGAATGATACTGGCAAAGGATGGTCTGGGATCACTCCAACCTGCAGTGAAAGAAACCAAACTCGAGTTTCAACTTAACTGCATTCTGTTATAAAAAAAAAATGGATCATGAGATTAGTTTGGGATTATAATCCCCAGATAATCCTGTGTTGTCTAAGACCCATAATATTGTAAAGCATCCAAACAAATCATTTTGATTGAAGACATTTTAGGGCATAAAACTTGCATTATAAAACGTGTGTTTTGCATCCAAACAAGCCCTAAGCTTTCCACACACAAAAATTACCTTGTCAATGTCTGTGTGAGCAGGAGTCTCATAACGAGCAACTGTGACAGCCATCCCAGAGCCATCAGACAGTTCAAACACTGACTGAATCTTTCTGCATCAGAGGGTATTGGTAAACGTTGTTAGGCAAGCAAAGTAGGATGAAGTTATACCACATACGGGTTAAGGAGAACGGTGATGAAATACCCTTTTCCGTATGTTGGCTCCCGAAGAGTACAGCTCGTTTGTTATCCTTCAAGGCACCAGCCAAGATTTCACTAGCACTTGCTGTACCCTTATTTACCTAAAAATTATTCATATGATAAAATCATGGATTCAGACCCAAAAATTTAATTTAAAAGTTACAATTTGGATTTATGGAGACATTGAAGATATTCTATTACCAACACAGCTAAGGGTTCTGATGGCGCTATGGAGTTGCTTCCATCTGTATCATATATGTCTCGGACACCACGGCTGTCGCATATATACACAATCACTCCTTTATCTAACCTGAACAGTAACACTATCTTAGTATGTTAAATAGATTTAAATATGGTCTACAGTGCAGTTTCCAAGACCATAACATTACAAATCTCCAAAAGGATGTGGAGCAGCCTAAGATATCCATAGTTAATATGGGCTCCATTCAGGTGTAAGCAGTGCAAACGAAAAACAGGCTTTCGAGATTGAGAACTATTCTTGAAAGAGTATGGCTGAAAAGATAAATTCTTACCAAAGCTTGGCAATCTCAATTCCTTCAGGAAAGAGGCCACCACTGCAAACACAAAAATAAGCCAAATAACCTACTTCATCTCTTTATATGAATACAAGTATGATCAATGTCACCTATTGTCTCGAAGATCCAGTACAAACGCATTCACGTTGTTACTTCTCAAACTTCCAATTGCTTCCTTTAAAGCACCTGCCATGAATGTTAAAATTCAGCAGAAATACACAAATAAAGACATCTGAAAACCACGTCTCACTTTTAGTACAAGACAACTAGTTGAGGAAAAGTTGCTCGCGATTATAAAGAAAAAGATATCAGATTATGAAGGTTTTATTTGTTTCTAAAATGTTTTCAGTCAAACCAGCACAGTTGATGTATTGAAATGTACAACTCTCAAGTTGAAATTTGATGGTACTAACTAAAACGTTTTCAGAATTTAAAAGGGATAGATACAGAAACAATGTCCAACATACCAGAAGCATTTTTGGGTGAATGAAGCTAACTTGATGTATCCTATCCTGGAAGCATCATTCCCTGAATTTGGAATCTCACATAATCTCGATTTTACTGGGTTCAGTGTAACCTTCTCCCGTCTGTCAAACAAAGTAGTCAACTCATTCTATCTTGTGTTTATTTAATAGAAAAAAATAATCTTCCAAACCTAATCAACTCCTTATGAGCTCATTATAAAAGAACGAGTTTGAGCCAAATGAACCCTTAAGTAAGACCTCAAAACAGTTTACAGCATCTCAAAAGATGAAAATTTAGCTCAGTAACATAATGAAGTGAAGCTCTTTTGATCTACCCCAAAAAATGTAGAAAAGGAGGAATCCATCCTTATTAAGTGCCAACTTACATCAAATCCAAATGCTTTATCTCCCTCCCCTCTGCGAATAGTCAGCTGCACCGAGCTGCTTCTGGTCCCCTGCATTACTCTTTCAAAGTTTTTAACTGACTCAGCCAACAATTAAAAGGCAAGAATGGAAATTATTAATTCCAACCTGCTCACAGGTGGCAATATTCACATATGAGGACCACAAATATATGCAAAAATGATGAAGTGATTGAAGCTGAAATTGAATGGCTGCATAAAACTATAGGAAAATTATAAAACATAAAGCAATGTGTATAAAGAACTCACTGCAAAGTGGTCTGCTGCATCATATATGGTCATGTTATCTGTACTCTCGTTGTCAATCTCCAAAATTACATCTCCGGATACTATACCAGCCCTATTCGCAGGACCTCCAGGAGCAGGTGAGATAACAACAAGGCCATTGGATGCTCATTAATGCCTGAAGGTATCCAATTGACAACCCTACCCCTGTAAGAGATCCCTGAGTTCCAGACTGCTTTCAAAGAAGAATTAAGTACTACACTATTTCTTGAAACACACCACTCAATATTTCAAGCAAGATTCTTTGATAGAGTTATAAATGCTTGTCTATAATATAAAGAGATTCAGAAACATATGATGAAAACAGAAATCAAACTCCTACCCGCAAACTTTTAAATTCTTCAGGTCCCAAAAAGCGTGTGAAAGGATCATTGAGTGTAGCAAGCATCTTCCGGATAGCCACATCTGTGAATAAAACAGGATAAACTTCCAAAGACTAGCACATCAGGCAAATATCAGTGAAATCATGTGCTATTTTCACTCCAAGTCATCACTAGGATGTCAAAGGGCAGCAAACACATTTTTCCCACTGTCCAAAGACCAGCTCAATAATCTACTAGAAAAGTGCAATACAAAAATACTCGGTTGTTCATAGGCTCATTTCGTAGTGCATTCTCTCTGTAGCGAAACCAACTTTGGCCATTAAAACTCTTGTCAACATAAGCACGGTCAATTGTTCTCCATGCTCCAAAAAAAGGAGATTCTCTTCCGTAAGAGCCACTGAAAAAAAGGATTTCAGATGACAAATGTCTAAGCTTTATAAAATCTCAGTTTTCCTAAGCAATTCTTCAATTGACAGTTCCAAGATGAAGTCAAGCTTACATGTAGGACTGTTGCTAACAGCAACAGAAACCGTCACGAGCAGCACCATGCCAATAAATAATCGGATGAATATTGCAGATAAATTGTTTTTAAGTTTATCAGAAAAATCCACCATTCTTCCATACTTGGCACTACACTTTTTCAGCCTTTGTCTTACTTGAGGAAAACCACTTAGATACAGGAACAATTTAGGAGGTCTCCATGTTGGTCTAAGACAGGAATGGAATGTAAAAGATACATCTGAAATGCCACGGAAATCACAATTCATCAATTGATTCCTGGTCGATAAGCGTCTCCCTATTGTATGTCCAGCATGAGTATTTTTCCATGGAAAGACCTTTGAAGATGCAAAAAGGGTCTCTTTGTACATGTAAACTACAGATGAACGAATCTGCATAAATTGCATCCAAAAGCATGATCAGAAAATGTTCCACTTCTGTAACAAAGTTTCAATCAATACACAATTACACATGAATTGGTGCAAAAACTGAGCGTCAGTGAATCAGTGTATCGATCCAAGTTCATTATTTACACTTATAGTAAGCACAGATGGCAATTACACGCAGAAAGCTCAGTAATCAGACTAATAAAGAAAAAAATTTCAAAAATGAATTGAAAGATGCCAGAAAATCTGTTATTCGACCAAATTGCAATGTTGTACAATCAACAGACAAAATTTCCGCAGCCAGCCATGGACAACTTATCAAGGTATGCAATTAGGTTAAAGTGGTACCTGGAAGTTACAGAGTAATAGGGTGAAAGGGGTCTTCGACATTGATTAGAGAAGGGAAGAGTAGAGAAAGAGGAGTTAGGCAAGACCTCCATGGCAATCTGAATGACCCCCATCTCCAGGACCTAACTACTGACCCTTCCTTTCTCTTTTCTCTTTTTCTTTTTTTTTTTTCGGAAAAAAACTATATTCAATCATTTTTTAATAATAAAAAAGGGGTAACCTTATCGTTGGGCAAAAGCAAAAATTGCAAAACTAGACCAATTTTAGTTGCATCTAGTGGAATAAACTTAACAAATTCCTAAAATATACCCTTTTATAGTATAATATTTGTCTATTTTAGACAATTTTTCATCACAAATTATTTGATTACATTTATAATTGTAAAAGTTGTTTGTAAAACAATTAATGAAAGTTTTGAAAATGAAATGTATATTTAGAAATTTCTGTTGTCTTTTCTTTGATAAATATATAGATTTTCAGTCTATCTTATATTTTATAAATATACATATTTCGACAAAACTATATTTATAGTTTGTCAATTTGATTAACAAACGTTGATCCGTCCAATGAGAAAATGATTTTTTTTTTTCTTTGAGGTTCAATTATGTTTACGTCTCTTATATTTTTCAACAAAATTTATAACGTTGTGACGAACTTGACCACATTGTTCATACTATCGATCATAACTGGTCCATGAGATTGAGGGTCGCATCAATAAAGACGCGCTGTATACTGGTGTACTTCGAAGAAGTAGTCATGTCTTCTTTTTTTTCTTTTCCCTGGGCATTAAATAAAACATTTTAAAGTTGGAGTCATTTTTAGGAAGAAAAAAACCCTTGAAAGATTGGGCTATGTTTTGCAATTTCAAAGAACACCGGCGGTGACGAGTAAAGACCTAAGCCCTTGAAATTGTCTTTCTCTCCCACCTCAGACTCATCTTCTCTGCACATCAATGGCGCTCTCAAAATTAGCTATCTTCTCCCAACTCAAAACCCTAACCTCTAAATCCGATTCATCCCCTACCACCACCACGCGTTTCCCTCCGATACCTATCCTTCGCCACTGAAGATGCCGCTGCCGAGCGTCGCCGCCGCAAACGCCGCCTGCGTATCGAACCTCCAATGACCACCGTCCGCCCCAACCAACAGCAACCTCGTCCCCATCCCTCCCAAAACCCTAACGTCCCAAAGATCCCGGAGAGCGTCACCGCCCTCACCGGAAACCGCCTCACTCTTCACAACCGAATCTTAACCCTAATTCGCCAGAACGATCTCGACGAGGCTGCACTCTACACTCGCCACTCTGTATATTCCAATTGCCGACCGACTATCTTCACTTGCAATGCTGTCATGAATGCACTCTTCCGTCAATCCCGCTATTCAGACTTCTCTCGCTTCATCGGTTCATTACTCAGGCTGGAATCGCCGGTAATGTTGTCACGCTTAATCTTCTGATTACTGTTTATCTCGAGTGCCGGAAAACTGATACTGCTGCTCTTGAGTATTATAAACAGTTGATTAATGATGCCCCGTATAATCCTTCGCCGACTACTTGTAGGATTTTGGCTAAAGGGTTGGTGGTTAATGGAAAGGTTGAGAGGGCAATTGAGATTAAGGATGAGATGTTGGGTAAGGGTTTAGCTGCTGATCCGATTGTTTATGCTTATTTAATGGATGGATGTGCGAATAAGGAGGATGCAGATGGGATTTTCAGTCTCTATGAGGAGTTGAAGGAGAAATTGGGCGAAGAGTTGAGTGATGGAATTGTTTATGGTGGGTTGATGAAAGGATTTTTCTTGAAGGGAGAAGAAGAGGAGGCTATGAAGAAGTTTAATGAGGTGATGGAAGAGAATTCAAAGGGTTAAGATGGGGGCTTTGGCTTATAATTTTGTTATGGATGCTTTATTCAAGAATGGGAAGTTTGATGAGGGATTGAAGTTGTTTGATGTGATGAAGGAGAAGCATAATCCTCCAAGGACTATTTCGGTGAATCTCGGTAGCTATAATGTGGTTGTTGATGGATATTGCGCAGAAGGAAGGTTTAAGGATGCTGTTGATGTGTTTATGAGCATGGATGAGATGAAGTGTAATCCCGATATCTTATCCTTTAATAATCTGATTGAGAAATTGTGTAATAACGAGTTGTTAGCTGCAGCCGAGGAGCTTTGTGGGAGGATGGGCGAGAAGGAAGTGAGTCCTGATGAGGTCACATATGGTTTGTTAATGGATGCATGCTTTAAGGAGAATAGACCTGATGACGCAGCTGGATACTTTACAAAGATGATTGATGAAAGCTGAGGCCGAATTTATCTGTTTATAACAGATTAGTTGATGGGTTGGTTAAGGTAGGGAAGATTGATGAGGCGAAATCTTTCTTTGATATGATGGTGCAGAAGCTGAAAATGGATGCAGCGAGCTACGAGTTCATATACAAAGCATTGTGTGATGTGGGGAAGTTAGATGATGTAATGAAGATGGTTAACAATATGCTTGAGGATGGCGGCGTTGATCTAAACTCGGATATGACGGAGATAATCAAGGATGGTTTAAGGAAAGCAGGAAGAGAAGAGAGGAGCTGCCGAGACTGATTGAGCAGAAGGCAAAGGAGAAGGAAGAAGCTAAGAAGAGGGAGGCTGAAGAGGCTGAAAGAATTAAGGCGAGTCAGAAAGCTGCGGTTGCATCTATACTTCCATCTAAGTTGTTTGGTAAGAAGGAACCGGGAGAATGAACCGTCATTGACCTCGAGCGAGGCTTCTACAAATGCAAACGTGGATGAGGCAACAGCTGAGCAGAGTTCTGTGTAGGTGGTTCACACTTCACAGGCCAAATGGTAGTGTTTTTTGATGTCTATTACGATGGTGATAATCTGGTAGCATAATTTGTATTGTTTGGTTGCCATTTGACTAAGTAGAATATGTTGATGATCATTGTTTTGCTGTGGAAGCATTGCCACCTGGCTGTTGTATTGATGCAAATTGGAATCAAAGTGATTGATTATACCAAAACAATGAATTGATACACATCAGAACATAACATGATTTAACGGAATTAAGTGAAAATCATCAATTGGGAAAAGGAAATGTAATTCTGGCTGTTGTATTGATGCTAATTTGAGGCATCGTGCATCCCAGTGGCCGTCGATCTTATCGTAACAAAGATAATAACATGACCTATAACATCTGTGTACATACATATGTACTTTTAATTCTTAATTCATTTCGATTTCTTTAATCAAATGTTTGTATCATAATATATGAAAATGAAAAATAGTACTTATAACTATTTTGGTAAAAAGAAATATATATTTGTTGGTCGGAAAAAGAAATATGTATGAAATTATTACATACTTTATTTCCGTTTCTCGCAAAAAAACTGTGAATTTATTTTTGACATTTTTTGGCACCTAATTGATGCGTCAAATATGCGTATGAAACACATTAGTCCTTCGATTCATTCTCTTTGTCTCGCCATTCGCCATTGTTCCACTTCGAAACGAATTCTCGCCTCTTGGTTTCTCTCTTTAGTCTTCCATACGGAGATTGGCTTGTCAATTCGCTTTATTGATTGCAAATTCATTGGCGGCAGCAGCATGGCTCCGACAGGACCGATTCCGTCATTTTCGGTGTGAGTGAATCTCCTGATCGTCATCTTCTATTGCGTTTCATTTTTCTCAAAATCTAGGTTTTGATCCGGTGCTTTTTTATTAAAAGTCGATTCGGTATTTAGGGTTTTTTTTTTTATGGTTAGTCAGATTATTGAGGATTGCGTGGTTCTGGATTGAATAATTGGTGAATGTGTAGTTTTGTTCAGCCTATAGAAAGAATTAAGGCGAAATTGAGGGCTTCGAACATGTAAGATTTAAGTGAGGTGCTGCTATGTATGTAACCTGTCTACTTTGGATCGTAATTTGGAACATTGAAGTTCAGTTTGCGATTTGAGTTCTAACTTGTAGTTGATATATTGATTAATTTTGCTCCATATATAGTCTTTGAATAAGTCCTCCTTTGAACTATTACAGGATGGTTCCCTTGCAGGAGCTTATCAGACATCAAGCAAAAATATGGACACTATGAAGATGCTTTTTTTAAGACTGCTAAAGGTATATGCTAATGAGAAATTGTGAGAGGAAAGGTTCTTACTAATGTGTTTATTTTGTCTTTGTAAGGAATCTTCTCCCCACTTTCTGTACACATATGAGCTGAGGCGAAATCCTTTTTCTGCATAAGTTCATATATATGCATGGGTTAGTTTGTGTTTCTGGTTCAGTTTCGTAACAGAAGTAAATGACATTGATGTCCTTTCATTCATAGGTCCTTTAGCTAAAATTTGTTGTTTCAATCATGAACGGTTTGATACTAATAGTCTAATATTTGTAGATTCAGGAAATCATTGTGTTGGGGACCTGGGGGTATGTTTCTGGTTCCTATAGTGGGCCGGGAAACCATTGTGTTGGATACGTTCTAGAATGATAAGTCTTTGATTCTGATGCCAATCCTGTATTACTCGTGTTTTAGGTGAAGTCCTGAAAGCAAAAGAACACCCAGCTATCGTTGCAGGAGTTGCTGTTACAGCAGCATTCACTCTTATGAGAGGTATATTCAACTTCATCAAGGAAATCCTGTAACTTTGACAACTTCTGCATTTATGTTCACTGTTCAGGAATGTTCAAATTCTTTTTATTCTCTTTTTCCATTTAGGAAGTTACTGTAAACAAAATTAAGAATAATTTCAGCAGTACTGTGTGTTTTAGTAAAGTGTAGTTTGTGGTATGCGATGAATATTTTGTATTTACTTTGGCCTGAAAATTTTATTCTGGTGACAGAAATAGCGTTTGTACTTTTTGCATTGAACACTTGAATTGGAAATATTAAGGATAAGAGAAATGAAGGTTCAAAATCGGAAATTGCTTAGCTAAATGCACTAACATGATTCTTGCGGAATTATTAGCAGTCATACCTTACAATCTAGGATTTACAAAGTTCTTTAATAACTGGAAACGGTAAATCTAGTGTATTACCTCAATTTATTAATCTCTCTGTTGTTGTTCTTGTTCCTATGTGCTAGTCTCTGCTCTATTCCTCCATTCCTTTTACTCGGGCACACACCTAAAGATTCATCTCCTTGCTGACATTCTAACGCTAACTCCGAATTAGTTGTAGGTGTATTTCTTCTTTAATTGTGTAAAATAATTTTTGTCCTAAGGCTCTATTCTGACTTCATCTTTATATTTGCAAAATTTTGGTTCTGCCTTTAATTTTTGGCCTTCATTATGTCCCTGTCTTGGTTTCCAATGTTACAGAAGCCCAAATGATTTTTAGTGATTAAACCTCATGAAATTTGCAGGCCTAGAAGGTTCTTGATACGCAATACTCTGGAAGATTTCAAAGTGAGGAGGTAATGTTTTTCTTGCATGTATTCGCTCAGTAAACAAGCAGGTATTCGCAGGCTTATGCTGCAAGCCAGTACAATTTTAGTCTATTGCAATCAGACTGGTAAAATGCATTACAAAACAATAGTAGTCCACTGTTGACTTAGATGTATGAACCAAGTTGATTGTTTTTGAGATGTCCCTTGCACTTAAGATAAGCCCCAAGCGTGCAAAAGAATCATATTTGCTTGTTGATAGGGCTATGAGTGAAAAATAGTGTCTCTAGTACATACAAAAAACATCAAATATGCCATCTTTTATACAGAAACAAGAAAATAAAAGTATTAATCTTTAAAAGTATCGCTTCAAATCAAACATTCTTCTGTAAAGGAATGTTTTTATGCTAGTTTGGCGTAATTGTGTATATGATCATAAGTTCATGCTTTTGTTTTATATGAATCTCGTTAAAAATTGTGTCATAGTTACACTGTATAGGGTGTATCTTCTATTTTTCAATGCAACCTGATATTCCAGATGCATCTATGCAACTCTTGAAGGGTTCCATTGGTTTATATATGCAGACAAAGTTTCTTAAAGCAGAGAAGAATGTGAACGAGTTAAAACTCTCCATTGATTTGACCAAAGGGGAAAGTAAAAAATTGCTGCAAAGGGCTGCTTTCGCTGAGAAAGAAATGCAACAGGGTCGCACTGAGCTCATGTATGCTTTAGAACATACCAAAAGTGTTACATTGTTTAGGTCTTAACTAGCAGCTTTTGCTTATTGTGTCGATAATTTTCCAGGAATGCAACAAATCATCTCCGAAGATTAACTAAATCATTCCAGCGGGCTGAAGCTCAAGCTTCACGTATGTATTTGTCGATTATAAAATGCATTTCTTTAAGGAGGCAAAAACATCAATATTTCTGTTTAGATTTTCTCTGCTTTCTTGCCTAGCTACTGTTTTTTCTTGTTTTCTTTATATCATGCCCTCCATATTGTTGAATGTTGAGCATTTAAGAGTGGCTCTCATGCTGAAAGTCATTCTAGACAAACTAGTCTGAATTTTGATGGTACAATTTTCTGTGAAAATGCATTGAGGCTAAATGATTACATTTTCTTATGCCAGATTTGATGGAAGAACTGAGAGAACTTCCTCTCAGGGACGCCATACGCCTCCGGGCAGAGGCAAGTCCATAACTCTATAGTCTATACTACTTGCACAGTTGCACAAAAAATCATAATATGCATTCTGATCGCGCTTTTATCCAACAGGTTGCCTCTACGTCATCTCTTCTCAAACAGGAAAAGAACAGCCTCAATAAAAGGATGACGAAGTATCCGATATGGGAATAAATGTCTGATCAATGAGATATATTATTCCATAGTTTGAAATCCCTTATGTGGGTAATAATCTCTATCCATTTATCTGCTTTCTCTATACTATCAAACTCTTCATGCTAGCGATGCTCTGATGCTTCAAAGTCACTCAGATGCTTGTTTGTGCGAAGTTGTAACTTTGCCTTCTGATTTTTGGCCCTTTAGTGAATGAATTAGAACCAGGTTTTGAAATGCTCACATATACAACATTCTCTTTTTCATTTCCACAGTTTTTATTTTTTTTAGTGATTTTATGAGTTCATATTGATTTTGACAGCACTATTTTATAAATGTTTTGACAACTCTTAGGGGTCGTTTTTAAGGCTGTGCACTTTTGGACCAGAAATTTCGGTCCAGTCTTGGACCATTGCTGTTGGATCTGGTCCGGACTTGGGCCGGAATATTTGGTCCAGTCATGACCGGTTTCACACTTTTCATATAAAAAAAATGAAAATAAAAAATAGTAACGGACCATAATCAACCCATACAATTAAAAAAAAGAAAAAGAAAACGGTCTGGGCCATATTGGACCCATGATGATCCGGTATGCCGGACTGTGGCATGCCCCAGTAGTTCGTTATATGGACTGTGATGATCCGGTATGCTGGACTGTGGCGTGCCCCTAATCGTTCGTTATATGGACCTGTGATGATCCGGTATGCTGGACTGTGCACGCCCCTAGTCGTTCGTTGTATGTAGACCTGGGCAAACGCAGGCAAGCCCGCCCGCACGTGAAAACGGGTAGGTATGGCATAAGGTAGGCCGGGTAGGGCCGCTAAGCCGCGAGCAGGTACGGACAATGGGTGTATGCCTGTCCGGCCGCTAAACCCGATCTGAAAGTTCGTTTTTTTTTTTTAATTTAAATATGTAAAATATATGTATGCGAATAGTAGAAATCAAACTCGATACCTCAAGATAAGATTCAAATGTTCACGACCATTGAACTACTTTGAATTATATATTATAATTTTATTTATTTTATATTTAATATGTATAATTTTTATTTTTTTAAAAAAATGATATAAAAAAACGAGCCCGGCCCAAAGCCCGCTTCGGCGGGTGACAAGACCTTAGGACTGAAGTCCGGGCTTGACCGAGTCCGGCCCGTAAAACGGGTAAAATTTGTATGCGAGTCCGGACCGGGATGTCCAAGTCTAATTATATGGACATGTAATAATTATAAAATATTTGGAATGCTTATATATGCTCTTTGATATAATAACTGATATCATACAACATATCACAAAATGTAGATTGTTACATTAATGTCCTGTTGCTGTGATATTTTAAATAAAATATCTACTTGTCTAATTTTAATTTATGTGTAAATTATACTTTTAAATTATACTTTTTCTGATTATTTGCAACGTTATTAATGCAAATTTTGAAATTAAAAAAGAGAAGCTACTTTTAAAAAATCAGACAAATATGACGATTGAATTTTCAAATGAATCAAATGTGACTATTGGATTTTTTTTTAAAAGCTTACTTTCTAAAAAAAAACAGAATGTTATTGGACAGTGGACACAAATCACACAATATAGTCAAAGCCGTAAAGTATAATCTTTATAGTTTCAAGAAAAGAATCTTTTCTACTATGATCGAAAGAAAATTATCTTTTTTAATGACATCCTAAAACCTATGATGACCAACAAGTCGACAACCACAATTTCCGTATCATCGTATAATATGAATAATATGATATTAAAACAATTCAATTAATATAAGAAGGAAAAAATTGTAAATAGAAAAGGTTCGATTCTCAAAAACAAAGTTAGTAGTTTCAAATTAAACGTTACAAGATGTAAAACTAGTATCAATGGCCATTACTCATTCATTAAGATAAATAAAAAATCGAATAAAAAATCATATGTATCTTGATAATATCATAAACTTCTTTTAATAACAACTACAATTGCAAATGTCATTAAACTTTCTCAATAAAAAAAAAAAATTTGTATAAATATGTTGTGAGCCCAACGATAATAAAGCTGGGTTATATTATACATGCACCTACACTTATCATTAATGACTTTACATTAAAGAAATGACAAATTCTCACTTAATTTTGGTTACTTTTTACTATAGATAGGCATACACTATTGCAGTGGAAAAACATGTGAATCAATGGACTACCAAATGTTGTTGACGATTCAATGCTCTTTTTATTTGTCCATTTGCAATATATAACAACCACTTATTGTACATCCTATTGGTTCCTTTGTGGAGCTACTATCACTTTCATCATCATTATCATCTTACAGACAAACTCGTCACTCTCAATACTCAACCATATTTTACAAGGGCAAGTTATAAATTTTATGAAAATATAGCCCTTTTAGTAATATAAGGATTTATATTGCTATATGCTAAAAATCTTGAGTGAGGGTCGTGTGCCGAGGAACAAAACTTTGTTGGACGAAATGAGTATTTATAGAGGAAAGTACTATGCAAACTTATTAGTGAATTGAGTGATCACTAAATAAGGGACATGTTTATATACTAACAAAGATAAAAAAAAAAAAAAAGGATTTTATTAAGTAAATTTCTTCAACTTTTTTGGGTATTTTAAAATTTTGGTCGAAACAAAGGGACGTTATGTCAAGCTTTGATGAGTAAATAATGTTTAATTATATACAATAATTTTATGTACACACAAATATTAATATTATATATCTATAGTAAATTTTTTTTCTTTGGTACTTAAGATGTTAAAATAATATATTTTATTCAATTGCACATTTTTAACCTTGATTTTTATTTGTAACTTTTTTTAATTGTATTTTCATGTTTTAAATTTCAGTGAATTTTACTTTTATTTCGTTTTTAAATATTCGTTTTATAATTATATATAAATAGAAAATTTATAATTATCATACAACTACTTTAAAAAACCTTAATTCTTAAGTAATTTGTTAGATATTGGGCAAATTGAAAGAAATGAAAAACACTCTTTGGATAATTTCATTTAAAAAATAATAAATGTGGGGTGATTAAGTGAATTTATTACAAACTATGTGAAAATAAGGGGTATTTTTGCTATTTTTGTAACCTCAAACTATAATAAATTATTTTAAGAAGAAATTTATCACCTCACGAGAGTTTTGTGTCCTTGTCACGTAGTTAATAGTTATATAATAAGTACAAAGACAAAACGTAAGGGTCACGTTGAAGTCTCCATAAGAAACCTATCTTAATATCTTTAACTTCAACCACCCAAATAAAATCACCAAAACTCAGAGTAACATAATTCAAATTTACATAAGTTAGTCCCACAAAACAGAATAACAAATCACAAACTTAATGTTACTTAATATCCCGTGTTTTTAGTTATTCCTCGATCCGAACCCATCAGACTCGAGTTTAGCCATTTGAATCCCGTGTTTTGTCGAAGAAGAATCTCCTTCTTCGTACGAGTATGCAAATCCTCCATGTCGGGTTAGATCCATACCCGACATCTCATCGTCGGCCGAAATTCGAAGAAGATCTAGTTTCATGAGCATCCAAAACAACGGGCCCATTGTTAAACTCACCCACCCGATAATTGTCGCGATTTGCACTAAATGGGCCGCGAGCAACCTCCATCCACCACCCATGAAAAGCCCGTATGGCCTATTGGGCCGACCCGGATATACTTCATTCACGTACTTCCTAGTTGCAAACAAGGCTGTGAAAATCACTCCCCATGCTCCACACCGCCATGGAGTTGAGCCGCCTCTAACGGGTCGTCGTACTTGACCCACTCTGCGAGCTTGTTGCACCGAGAAGCACAATGGCAGCTACAAAGCCGCAGATGATGGAGGCCCATGGGTCGACTACTGAACAGCCCGATGTGATGGCTGCGAACCCGCCTAGAAGCCCGTTGCACACATCGGTTACGTTCCAGTGGCCCGATAAGGCCCGTTTCCCAAATAAGGTGGTGAGTGCGGCAGTGCAGCCTGCAAGAGTGGTTGTGACGGCTGTCCGGCCTACGGCACTCCACTGGCCGTAAAAGTTATCGGCGGCGCTAGTGGAGTAAGGGACTAGGATTTTTGTGAATGAACCCGGGTTGAACCCGTACCACCCGAACCATAGCAAAAATGTGCCTGAAATTCATAAATTCACCTCAAATCTTATTCATTTTTTTACTATACTATGATTAACCTCTAGATATATTCATAAAACTATCAGTAAAAAAAAATCAAAATTGATACAAAATTTACACATCATTAATAAGAAATTAGTTGAGATATTATAGGATTGAACTAATCAAACGTGTATACCCACATACCATTAATAGCTTCCTGATTTTATGCTGCACTACCATTTACGTGTAATCGCATGAATGAAAGTAATTACGCCATGTCGAGAAATTCGTTTCGAACTCATTTACCTTCTAAATAATTCTAAAATAATTAAAAAATTTAACCGAATGTTAAAAAAAAAAGTTTGAATCAGACTCCACTCAAAAAGTTTGTTTTAAACTTACTTTTTTTCCTAAACAAACCAAAATAAATACGTTTTAAAACTCGGTTTAAATTTAGATAAAAAACCAAAAAAGTAATGCAATGATTATTCCGTATTTACATCTATTATAATCATTAAAAATTACTATATTGATTGTATAGAAAAATCATAGGGATAGTTTTGTCATTTTATGGTTCAATACATTTTGCACTAGGGTGATGAATGATTAGAGGTGATAAAAAAAGGTAATATAGCAAACAAAATTAACTGAACGAAACCTAACTTTAACAAAAAATATTGATATGAATATAAGCGTTACCAAGAACCACTAATGAAGCACTATGGCCTCGAAGCGCAACAGACCGGCCAGCGTGATCGAACGGCCCGATTCTCGGCCTTCAATCAAAGCTCCCAAAGACCCGCAATCCCACCCACCATATGAACACACCCGACCCCGCAAAGTCTATAACACCCGATCCAAACAACAAACGGACCCTCAGATCGAACCGGACTGGCCATCCATCAGCCGACCAAAACCAGTGAGAAACAACTGGGTAAACAAACCCGGTCAAGAACGCAGAGTATATAAGATAAGCAACGAACCGGGTTCGCTCGGCTATAGAGCCGCTAGTGATACCAGCTGCGGCTATAGCGAAAGCCCATTGATATAGAAAAGAAGCTGTAGTCGAAGTTATTGTCAGGGATGGAGTTTAGCGCGAAGAATCGGCTTCCGATGAAGCTGTTGGAGGAGCCGAAGGCGAAAGCGAAGCCGAATAGGAAGTAGAATATGGCTCCGGCGGCTGCGTCGAGGACGTTTAAAGCATGATGTTCATGGTGTTCTTGGCTCGGACTGAACCTGCGCAAAGCATAGCGAACCCGAGTTGCATTGAGAAAACAAGATAAGCCGAGAAAAGAAGGTACGTTGAGTCGACGGCGTGTGTGGTGGCTGTTAGGGCGGCGGAGATGGTGGTTAGTTGGTTGCAGATGTAGTCGGCGGCGGGCGGTTGAGTTGGTGGTGGAGAGAAGTCCGGCTAAGTCTCTGGCCGAGCAAAAAGGTGGCCGAAGACATGGTGGAAAATTTTCGTTTCTTTTTTTTTTTTTTGTGGATGAAAAGATTGTGATGTGCAAATGAGGAATTGGGTTTTTAAAAATGAAAGAATCAAGCGATGTGGGAAAAGGTGAATATTCGATTGAGAGAATTTATTATTTATTTGCATATATGAATATATTTATTGGGAAATTCAGATATCAATGTACTAGCACATACATATGAATATACAATATCTCAAGATTCATGTTTTATGTACTGAATTCTACTGAATCTGAATCTTTTGTTATTACATAGAGGAATATTCGGTAAGACTGTATGTTTATTGTCTTTCATATCTTTGATTAAATTCTAATTTAATAGAGTATTTAAAAACAGGCTAAATTAACATATAAGTATTTTGAAAAGGGCTAAAATATATATTCATAATAAAGTATTTAGTGATTTTTGTTGGGTCATAGCAGAAATAGTTGAAAATTGTAATATTAGTCATCGTAAAATGGGTTTAGGGATTGAACTCGAGCCTTGGATGTGGTTGGAAAATCAAAGAATGTGAAACCAGACACAGTTGAAACAGAGCATAGGGGTGTCAAACTGTCAATGCGACGTGAAGATTCTCCGATACCTGCTGTGAATATCCTCACAGTGAGGATGAGGCTGAATAATATTCGGCCTAACGGTGACTATATAAATTAAAACTGGGTATCACCATTAGGATTAAAAAAACAGCTTATTGGGATTTTGATGGAACACTGATACTTGGTCTAACAGTGACTATAAATGAAAAAAGTTATGATTTTTCAACGGGGACGAAAACCCAGTGAGGAACTCATGATGTATACAAGAATCAAGAATGGATAGCGTCTAATAAACATACGTTTTGTTTAGTCACTAATTTCAAATATAACGGAGGATAATCAATTTCTTTTTGTTTTCCAAAACCGTTATTCTACTTCCATACGTAGCATTGTCCAGATTCGTTCCAACTTCCATCATTTTGGTCAACTAAATTTAGTTCCACAACTATAATTCACATCAACATTACATTGTTAAACCTTAATTATTTATACTAAATTATCATGAAATAATTAATTAAATAATTATAACCCAAAATTTAATATTATCAGCAACTTAAGTTAACGGAGTTAAAACGGGTTCGTATCTAACAATATCGGGTTGGTTGTAAAGTTAACGGCTTCAGATGGCGTCGGATGGTGTCAGATGGTGTCGGACAGATGGCCTTGGGTTCAAGATTGGCGGCCGGGCAGCAACAACATCAACACGCTCACCTTGGAGTATCTTCACGTCCCGGGTTCGAGTCCCTCTCTACACATACAAGGCAACGTTACAAATCACGCAGCAAGTCGGGAGTTCGATCCCTGGTGACCACCTTGTCACAAAATAAACTCAAAGACCCAAGGTCAGGAGTTCGAGACTTACCAAAAACAAAGAGGGCAGCAAGCAAGGTAGCGTACGTTGGTCCAGTGTTCAAAGCCGGTTGTATGTGTTTCCTTAACGTAGCACTCCCGGCGTGTGGATGAAGACCGTGGTTCGATTCCATCTCCTGTAAAATCACACGCCCCGTTCTTCTTCCTCAACTTCCATCATTTCACGCAACATTCGACAAAATACATGTAGCGGTTCGATCTATGATTTTCTCATTCATGAGGTTACTACGCTCACCTTCGTCGAAGATGCTTGTGGTGTGGTTCTGTTCGGTGGAAATCCTTCCACTTCTGGTGGTTGCGCTAGGAGAAAGAGGCGGTTCTGGTGGTAGCTGAGTAATTGAAGGCAGAGAAAGGGGGAGCGGGAGCAGGCAAAGCGAGAGAGGGCAGTGAGTCGATAGTCGTGTGAGGGAAGGAGAGGGGGAAGTCATTGGTTCCGGCGAGGGTGGGACGCAGAGGAGAAAGGATGAAGAGTTTGGAACGAGAGAGGGAGGGGGGAAATGTCCGGTTCTTGGCGTCACCATCGATGGAGCGGAAGGCGAGGAGAGTAGGGCGGGAGGCAAAACTTTGGTCTAGGGTTGTGCGGACTTTTTTTCAGGCGTCGACGTGGCTTCGGTAGGTAGGGAGAAAGGGTTTGTGTAATTTGTAAGCCGGGGAGAGGATGTGAGCGAGGAAGGGTAGTCCAAGGTACTCGGGGTCGTTACTCATCTTGGCATTCAAGGCCGGTCGTCAAGGTTATCAAGTAATGGTTGTGATCAATGCCATTCTTCAATTCCTTCAATAATGTAACCATCATTGACGATGAAGGAGTCGACCGACAAAGACGAAGACGAAGGTCGTTGCAATTTTTCGCGGGCCTCTGTTTTAGGCCGTCATCTTGCCTGTTATGTTGTTCTCGATCCAATAAGGAGTAAGTATGGGGTATTTTGATAACATTGATTTATCGCCCTAGTTTAGGCATGATTTAGGTAGATTTTCCCTTTCCGCATTCATGTTTAGGCCTTAGTTTGTGTCATTTACACTTATTTAGTTCTACTTTGCAAGAATAGATGTCTACACACGCTATTTGTCTATTTGTAGGTGATTTGGCGCATTTAGGAGCTTAAACGACACATATGAGGATTAAGCCTCGGAGTGGATGCATTGGAGCGATCATTCGAGCAAGGGAAAGAGCGAGGAATCGAGCTAGAAGCAGAAAGAAGGTCAAAGGAAGCATCTCGGACCGTCATCTCGATCGAGATTGATTTAATTTATTTAATTCAACGCGAGATTTACCATGTCGAGAGCAATATTGGGTGGTATCTCGGCCCGAGATCCCAACAACTCCGACCGAGATTTCTCCGACGCTGAAGAATGAAGAACAAAGCATAAAATATCGGACCCGATATTGCCTAAATCTCGGACCGAGATTGATACCGAGATTTCTTCCCTGAGCGTCATATTTTATTATTCGGACCTTTTTATCCAGCCCATTCTTTTTGGCAGAGGTTTGGGTATAAAAAGAAAGCCTGAATACCTTCCAAGGGGATGCGAAATAGAGTTAGATTCTACCCTAGTTCGAATTGAAGAGAAAATTGTTTCCCACATTGCTGTCTTCTTCCATATTTCTTCTTTTTTACATTTCATAGTTTTAGAATTAAAGATTCCGACTTTATTTTCAGTTATTGTTCGGATACACTTTGTGATCGACATTTATTTCATTTGCTGGATATTCAAGTCATAAAGTTGAGTTCGTTTCTTTTCACCTTTTCCTTTTCTATTTTATAAAGTGTATGTCTTTCTTTGAATTAATTGTTGAATTTGATATGATGATTGTTGGCTAGAAGCTTTGTGATTCTAAGGTGAATAGAGATTTGTTTATGACTTGGACTATGATGAATTAGGTTGTATGTTAGAATTGGTTTGAATTAGCTTGAAACCATAATGGTTGGTATGGAATGAATCTAGGTTAGAATCTTCTAAGCTAGCAAACTGAGTTGGAATTGAGCCTTATCCGGTGATATTCATTTTTGGATACAGAAGTAGATTGACAATAGGTAATAGAGGTGTAAACATCTATTGGATTGAATGTGCCAGATTACTAGATGAGTTAAGTAATTCCCGAGACTTACCCGGTGAGGGGTTACTTAGTCCCAGTTAGAATCCGGTTTGTACTGAATTTCCGTCCTAGATACCTTGAGACTTACCCGGTAATAGGTAGTTATAGTAGATCATCACTGAAGAAACGTTCATCCTTGTAGCTTTTCTACCATAGATCTCTATGAGTTATCCTGAGTCCAGTTGTCATAAACAATAATCTTGAATCCTTTGAATCTATTTTTCTATATATTTGATTATCCTTTGTTTGTTTTATTTTATAAAATTGTTTTTGATTGAAATCGATATTCAATCGAGAACATAACAAAATCCTTCCAAAGCTCCGAAGGTATTTTATAAAACAAACAAAAATAATCAAATAAAAAAAACAAACAAAGGATACAACGAACATTAAAACTGATAATACTTGAAACTTCCAAATTGTTTTTGATGAAAGAAGACACACTCCATCTGTGTATGGTCTTTTTTTTTTACCGATGTGTCGGCCAAAGCTCATAATAAAGCAAATTACATTTCACTTGCATCATTTCCCAGTCATCCCACGAACATTAAAACATGCTTTAGTTTTATTTTATTAGTTACCCTTTGAATAAATTATATTAAAAATATACCAAAGAATTGTGGGTATCTTTGAATTAAATATATTTTGCTTTATTAGGAGTTCTGTAGATCACCCGATGTGAGAAGTCTGCTTAGCCTTTCCGTCTCCTTGTCTAATATATATAGACTTTACCAAACACCACCAAATCAAACTTGAAATACAACAATGCCATCAAAGAAAACTATAGCTATCGAATAAGCCTAACCAAGAGGCTAGATAATCGATCATCATTTGATATAATGTTATAGTTTCCACATTAATTAATCTTTAAGCTACCAAATCATATCTATTCATCACAAGCCACACTTTATTCTAGCAACTACATATGACTTAAACTTCAACGACACCAAGCTCTTCGATAATTTCAAGGCTTCGACACACCCGTGGGTAGACCGGGAATGGGAGCAAGCCCCGGTATCCTAGGCAAGCTCGGCAGGCTCAGACTCGGGAGTCCAGGTAAATTGGGCAAGCTAGGTAGGCTCGGATTCGAGGGGCTTGATATAGTCGGCAAGCTTGGTAGCCCCGGTATGTTAGGCAAGCTAGGTAGAGACGGGAGAGGTAGCGCTGGCAAGCTAGGTAGCTGGGGGAGCTGCGGCAGCTCAGGCAACTTGGGCAAGGATGAACGGTAGCTTGGCCGAGCAAATGGTGGAATGAACCGGATTGGCGGAATTTGGAGCTTGGGGTGTTGAGGGAGATTTGGCATTGGCATTTTGGGTAGCAGTGGAAGATCAGGAGAAGGAAGCTCATTGGGCATAGATGGCATGGTGAGTTCTTGGAGGATGCTTCTTGATGCAGTAATGTGAGTCATTAGGGTTATGATTGTAAGGTAAAATGCTATGGAAGCTACAGAGAAAGATGAAGATTGGATTTGGATAGTCATTTTTTCTATTGGATTTAGGATTGATTTTTGGTTTGGTTCTAGTGAGTGAGATATATACCGAAGAGAAAACGCGATAGGTGATGCGTTGTTGAATCAACCATGCTCGACTGGTGTGTTTCGAGTTTTGGTTGTTTTCGGGTGAGTCGGGTTTGGTGATTGTGAGGAATTCTTGATTTTGAAGGTTCATGAGGTTTTCATGGCTACTAGAACTGTACCAAACTAAAGTTTGAGATAGCATGAAATGAGAGGTGAAAGAAGTCTAGTAAAAGGATATGATTATCTACACATATGCATGTAAGTCATGTGAACTATAGTAGAATTAATGAGTGATACAACAAGTACAATGCTATGAATATGATACTGAAAACTTCTTGAATCCTGTGAAAGAGATAACTCACAACTCTTTGAAATCCATAGCGAGAATTTACGACGAGTCGTATATTATTGGGATTCATCGCACGTCTAAACGGATATGTATATTGGACTGAGTTTAGTGAGGTTTCAAACTAAAAATAATATATAATAGTAGCCCAACACTATATGTTATAAGTACTGCTAGTTCAATCGGATAAAATTTTATTTGACAAAAATCTCTATAATTAGAAGAAAAGAAAAAAAGGTATCGTCCTTTACTCTAAAAATATCTAATTATTGTTTTTTACAAGTTTTATATGATGCATAGAGTAAGTTTATTCTCCAAAGTTTAATTAGTTGAAACTTGTTTGAAGGGTGAAGAACACAAACATTGTAAAAAAAAATTCGAAAACATCTCCTCCAAAAAGTTTTAAACTTTTTTCCACAGGTTTTATGATGCATAGAGTGAGCATATTCCTTAAAGTTCAATTATTTAAGATTTGTTCTTTTTTTTAAATTGTTCAAAGGATCAAGACACGGAATTTGCCCAAAATTTCTTAAATTTGTAAATCATGTCATTTGGTGCTCTAAACGTCATAAAATTATTTTATACAAGTTTTACGATGCATAGAGATTGCCCATTTTCAAAAAAAAAACTAATTTTTTTGAAGCTTGTCGATTTTTTAAAATGTTCCAAGATATATAGTACACAAAATTTACACAAGTTCTCTAAAATTTGAAAAACCTGTCATCCTTGGTAATAAACATTGTGAAACTTTTTTGTACTAACTTTTATTATGCAGAGTGCATCCATTTCAAAACACTCAATTATTTGAAAGTTTTCGATGTTTAAAAATAATCAAAGGATAGTATACGAAATTTACCCAAAATTTCTAAATTGTAAAAAAATTGTCATCCTTTACTTCAAACACCTTGAAACATTTTTTGCACAAGATTTATGATACATAGAATGTGTCCATTTACCAAAACTCGATTATTTAAACTTTTTTTATTTTTAAAAGTGTTCAAATGGTATAATACACAAATTTTCATGAAATCGCTAAAAAATTAAATTATTTAAATCTTGCCTTTTTAGGAAATATTCGAAGGATATAATACACAAAATTATTCGAAAATCGATAAAACTCAAAAAATGTTGCATCCCCTTGCTTCAACAACCGTAAAACTTTTTTGTACAAGTGTTATGATGAATAGAGTGTGTCCGTTCAAAAAAATTCAATTATTTAAAACTTGCATTTTTTAAAAAAAGTTCAAAGGGTATGGTATACGAAGTTATTTAAAATCGATAAAACTTCAAAAACGTTGTATCTTTTGCTCCTAAAATCGTGAAACTTTTTTGTATAAGTTTTATGATTTATAGAGTGTGTTCGTTCAAAATAAATCAATTATCAGAAACTTGTTGTATTTTGAAAAAGTTCAGAAGGTATATCACACGAAATTCTTCAAAAATCGATAAAACTTTAAAAAAGACGAATCCCTTACTCCATCAATTCCGTAAAACTTTTTTTGTACAAGTGATATGATGAATAGAGTTTGTATATTCAAAAAAAGGCAAATATTTAAAACTTGACATTTTTTACAAGTTCAAAGTATATAGTACACGAAATTTTTCGAAAATCGATAAAATTTCAACAATGTCGTATTATTTGCTCCTAAAAGCCTGAAACTTTTTTTTGTAGAAATGTTATATTTTATAGAGTGTGTCTGTTCAAAAGAATTTTAATTATTTATAATTTTATGTTTTTTTAAAAAGTTCAAAGGATAGTACACGAAATTTTTCGAAAATTTATACAACTCCAAAAACATCGTATCATTTGCTCCTAAAAATCTAAAATCATGAAAATTTTGTTTGTACAAGTGTTATGTTTTAGAGAGTGTGTTCATTCAAAAAATTCAAAATTTTAAGTTTTTCTTTTTTTTGAAAAGATTCAAAGTGTATGGTACACAAAAATTTTCAAAAATCAATAAAACTCCAAAATGTCATATCCTTTGCTCCTAAAATCGTGAATTTTTTTTACAAGTACTAAAATTTATAGAGTGTGTCCGTTCAAAAATTTTCAATCGTTTAGAATTTTTGTTTGTTTGAAAGAGTTCAAAGGGTGTATAGTACACGAAATTCGTTGAAAAAACGTTAAAACACCAAAAATGGCGTATCCTTTGCTCCTAAAATCGTGATTTTTTTTTGTACAAGTGTTATGATTTATAGAGCGTGTCTGTTAAAAAATAATTCAATAATTTAAAATTTTCCGCTTTTTGAAAAAGTACAAAGGGTATAGTATACGAATTTCTTCAAAAATCGATAAAACACCAAAAACATCGTATCATTTGCCTTTAAAATCAAAAAACTTTCTAGTTACACGTGTTATGTTTTATGGAGTGTACCCGTTCAAAAAAATCAATTATTTAGATTTTTTTTTTTTTGTAAAAGTTCAAAGGGTATATATACGAATTTCATCGAAAATCGATAAAACTCCGAAAATGTCGTATTCTTTTCTCCTAAATCATGAAACTTTTTTGTACTGGTGTAATGATCTGAAGAGCGCGTTTTTTAAAAAAAATCAATGATTTAAAGTTTTCCGTTTTTTGAAAAATTTCAAAGAGTGTAGTACACGAAATTCTTCGAAAGTCTATAAAACTCCAAAATAATCGTATCCTTTGCTCCCGAAATCGTGAACTTTTTTTGTACAAGCGTGATGTATTATTTAGAAAAAGTGTTGCCGTTCAAAAAATATTCAATTGTTTAGAATTTTCCTTTTTTTGAAAAAGTTCAAGGTATAGTCCCCGAATTATTTCGAAAATCGATAAAACTCCATAAACATTGTATCATTTGCTCCTATAATTGTGAAACTTATTTTGTACAAGTGTATTGATTTATAGAGTGTGTCCATTTAAAAAAAGTCAATTGTTTAGAATTTTAGGTTTTTTTAAAAAGGTCACAGAGTATAGTATACGAAATTCATGGAGAAACGATAAAACTCTAAAAATGTTGTATCCATTGCTCCTAAAATATTAAAACTTTTTTGTACAAGTGTTATGATTTATAGATCGTGTCCTTATGGCACAAGCTGACGACAACCATGCACCACCTGTGTCCGCATTCCCGAAGGCACCCCTCCCTTTCAAGAGGATTCGCGGCATGTCAAGCCAGGTAAGGTTCTTCGCTTTGCATCGAATTAAACCACATGCTCCACCACTAGTGCGGGCCCCGTCAATTCCTTTGAGTTTCATTCTTGCGATCATACTCTCCGTTTAAAAAGAATTCAATTATTAAAAAAAAGTTGTTTTTAAAAAAGTTCAAAGGGTATAATACACAAAATTCATCGAAAATCGATAAAACTCAAAACAAATGTCGTATCTTTCCTCCAAAAATCAGAACTTTTTTGTATAAGTATTATATTTTATAGAGTGTGTCCGTTTAAGAAAAAATCGATTGTTTAGAATTTTTCCTTTTTTGAAAAAGTTCAAAGGGTAGTACAAGAAATTCTTTGAAAATGATAAAACTCCAAAAATGTTGTATCATTTGCTCCTAAAATCGTAAAAAAAATGGTGTACAAGTATTTTGATTTACAAAGTGTGTTTGTTTAAAAAAAATCAATTATTTAAAATTTTTCATTTTTTGGAAAAAGTTCAAAGGGTATAGTACAATTGCTATGTTTTTAGAGTATGTCCATACAAAAAGTTAAATTATTTATAATTTTTAATTTTATTGTACAATTGCTATGTTTTTAGAGTATGTCCATACAAAAAAGTTAAATTATTTATAATTTTTAATTTTTTGAAAAAGTTCTATAGAACACGAAATATTTCAAAAATCGATAAACTCCAAAAACATTGTATCCTTTGCTCCTAATATCGTGAAACGTTTTTGTACAAGTGTTATATTTTATAGAGTATTTCGTTCAAAAAAATTCAATTATTTATAAGTTTTCATTTTTTTAAAAAAAGTTCAAAGGGTGTCTCGTATACGAAGTTCATCGAAAATTGATAAAACTAAAAAAATGTCGTATCATTTGCTTATGTTTTATAGAGTGCGTCCGTTCAAGAAAATTCAACTATTTAGAATTTTCGATTTTTTGAAAAGGTTCAAAGGGTACACGAAATTTTTCGAAAATCGATAAAACTCCAAAAATGTCGTATCCTTTGATCCAAAATTCGTGAAACTATTTTTGTACAAGTGTTATGTTTTATAGAGTGCGTCCGTTCAAGAAAATTTAATTGTTTAGATTTTTTGATTTTTTGAAAAGGTTCAAAGGGTACACGAAATTCTTTGAAAATCGATAAAACTCCAAAAATTTTGTATCCTTTGATCCTAAATTTGTGAAACTTTTTTTGTACTTGTGTTATGATTTATATAATGTGTCCATTTCAAAAATTTTAATTTTTTAGAACTTTCCGTTTTTGAAAAGGTTCAAAGGTTAGTATACAATATTTTTCGAAAATCGATAAAACTTTAAAAATGTCGTATCTTTTGCCCCTGAAATCGTGAAACTTTTTTTGTACAATTGTTATGTTTTGTAGAGTGTGTCCGTTCAAAAAAGTTCAATTATTTAGAATTTTCTGTTTTTGAAAAACTTCAAAGGGTATATAGTACACAAAATTTTTCGAAAATCGATAAAACTCCAAAAACATCATATCCTTTGCTCCTAAAATCGTCAAACTCTTCCCATATGTGACCTATTCCATGCTATGGCCATGTTGAAGGTGGGGGATGTCTAATCATGATGGTGTTGGTCACGCTTGGTTCTCTTAGTTCCCATTTATTGATGGTTTTGCCGAAGGTTGATGGGCCTTTTGAGTTTGATCTAGTTGATTATGAGTGTGTGAGCTATATGTATCATTTTATTACGGGTATTCGGTTCTGATCGGGGACTTGCATGTCCACATTGAGACCTTGGGTGTGGAGATTTTATTGTTTTGCGTCGTAGACTTCATGTATGGGCACCCACTATATAGATCTTGTTACTTGTACACATAAACCATATTGAGCTTATGAGAACTTTTGTTTTCCGTGAATATACCTTTACCCGCTAAAATCATGAAACCTTTTTCAAAAAAGTTTTATTTTTATAGAGTGCATCCGTTCAAAAAAAATCATTTAGAATTTTCTGTTTTTTGAAATAGTTCAAAGTGTATAGCAAACAAATTTCATAAGAAATCGATAAAACTCCAAAAATTTCTCACCGTTTAATCCAAAAACCGTGAATTTTTGTGTACAAGTGTTATGATATATACTTATATAGTGTGTCCATTCAAACAAATTCAATTTCTTAAAACTTGCATTTTTCTTTTAAAAAATTTTTATAAATCTATATTGTACACAAAAATTTTCGAAAATCGATATAACAAAATTTTTCGAAAATCGATATAACTTCGAAACATCATTTATTTTGCTCCAAAAACTGTGAAATTTTTTTGTTCAAGTGTTATGACTTAAAAGAGAATGTCTGTCCAACAATTTTCATTTATTTTGAACTTTTCAGGTTTTATAAAATTCAAAGGGTGTATAGACTGTATAGTAGATGAATTTCGTTAAAATCAATAAAGCTTTAAAAATGTTGTATCCTTTTAAACCGTGAAACTTTTGTCATTTTAAAGTTAGCACTCTAGCATCTTGTAAAATTTGATAAAGCTTAACTAAATTCGTGTTTATTTATCTACGTTTTGGTACTCACGTGTCATCTGAACATGCAACTGAGTGAACTTGGCATGTTATGCACTTGGTGATACATCTTGTAAATTTTGCAGTGAACTTGTTTGTGCACTTAATTTATATTTTGGTCATTTGCATTCTATTAATCGTTAATTTTGTTCTTTTATTGTTCATGTAAAAAATTGAAAGGCCGAGTTTTAGGACCGAGTTTGCTCAAAGAAATGGCATAAAGCGTAAAACATGTATGTGTTCTGCCATAATCTAAATCAAAACACAAGCCATTGATCTATGCAAAACACCAAGAAATCGCTAGACATAAGTTACAGAAACTAAGATCCATTGCTCTGCAACGAATCTAAGGTTCATAGAAGAAGACTACAGCTGAAACAGCAAGCGACTACAAGACGTTAAACGAAGAACAAAACTGTTACCGCGTAGGGCCATAGTATACTCTATTCAGCACTTTCCTTTCGCCTTTTCTTCATATCTCTCTTCTCTACGCGAAGACCTGTAAGGAAGTAGCCAGACTGAACAATGAATACTCTGTACAAGAAATAAGGTAAATGAAAGGATGAAGATGGTTGATTACGTTTCTTCTTCTCTTTCCGTTTTCTCCTAAGGTTCTCCATGTTCCTTTGCTTTTCAGCAAGTTGCTTCATGTCCATAACGTCCTAAACAAGTTCAAAGGTGGAAATGGAACTTAGAACTTCATAAACAACTAAAAGTTATGATTAACTTTAATTTTATTGATTATTGCACACTTACCTCGGGTCCAGCCTTTCGAAGAGCCTGAAGTGGTTCAATACAATTCTGACCGATTACTACCAACTTCCCTTTTCTGCCTTGTGCTTGATCTTTGTTATCGAATTTGGGCTGCCGAGCCAGTTCTTCTAATTGTAGTTGAAGGAGAGGTGAAATACCAGCCTAATTATTAATCAGAGGAGACATGATCAGACTTAACAAAAGGGAGCTATCTAGCAAACATCAAATTATAAATCCTAACAGTTATCTTATTGTGTTCAAGGCTGTTCATTTCAACTGTCCCAAAATTTATGTTGGGCTGTACAAGATTCTGCTGACATTTATCCTTCTTCTAGCTATGTCTACTGTTATCGGCTAATACCTGTAAATCTACAGCCATCTCTCTTAGCAGATGGTATTCAACAGTCATGCAGATTATTATATAAAGTTAATGCAAAGTTAACTACTGATAAAGAATACACTGAAACTATTATGCTTTGTCTCATGATATCTTGCATAAGAACTGAAACTTACACCGGCCAAATAACGGTGTGAGAAGGTTTGTGGTTGCAGTGGACGTGAGAGCAGCGTATTCAATTCCTGCAATTTTTTCAATCACCGAAAGGTCAACAAGAATACGGAGATCAGGGTATGTAAAGGTGGATCCAGCTCGTGCTATAACAAGTATGTTGGTGAAGGAACATAAGACAAAGCAGTGCATCATATTACCTGCTGAAGTTTATTAAGATGCAGGGAGCCAGCTTTCTTTCGCTTGTGAGTGTTCACTCTATCTTCTTCACTGTCACTATCATCCATATCTCGCTCAATAGTTTCAGCATTTCGTTTTGTCCAGGTTTCATTCGCCTTTTCCTAAATTAGAAGAAAACAGATTACACCCACAGTTCCTACTACTACTTTCAATTGGCTTCACTATATTAAGATTATTACATTACACCCACTGTTCCAAGATCAAATATTTACCTTGGACTCCTTCTGCGAAATTTTATCAATTTGCCGTGCAAGAGATAACCTTTTCTTAACCTCTTGCATATATGAATTTTCAACAGGAAAACGTTGAAGAGTCTCCTGCATTTAGAGAGAAGGAAACAAGATGTCATCAACAAAATTCTGAAGGAAGCCTGCCTTGCAAAATTTATAAAATTGTTATTTATTTTGAAATCCTAGAGCAAATTGCTCTCAGAAACTCTATTAATGAACTTGCACAGAACACAGATGGTTGCAACAGAGCCTGCATTTAGCCATATACAACCATATAAGTAGTTACTGACCAACCTTGGAGAAAGATTTGCACAAAGGGGCAAATTTAGATCTATCATTTGGTGAAATCAATGCCACACTGCATCCATCACGAGAAGCCCTGGCAGTTCTACCACATCTATGGACATAAACCTAAAGCAAAGAAGAGATACATTGAAAATAATGTATTTAAAAACAAGAATCTTTAAATTTCAAACTTGAAAATGGTTCCTCACTTCTGCTGAATGTGGAAGTTGATAGTGAACAACTGTTCGAACCCCAAGAATATCAAGACCCCTAGCTGCAACATCAGTAGCAACAAGTATGCCATTTTCATTCCCACGAAATCGGTCCAATGCCTGCATTTGATGCAAAGAGAAAAAGGCATATTGGTTATAGTAAAGATGAGGCATTCAGACACCCTTGACGTAAACCAACATGAAAATCACCTCAAGGTATAGATCAACTGCAAATTTTCTAAGAAAATAGGCTAATATCTTTGCAAACGACAATAGAACTAACCTTTAAACGAGCTCTCTGTTGCATTTCAGAATGAAGAGTGCAAACGTTGATGCCGAGAATGCGCAGAATAGAAGAAATGTGACGCAACCCACCAAGTGATGAGCAGAAAACTATAGTGCGGCCTTGTCCATGAACAGACAATATGTAATACAAGTAAGCATCTTTATCTTCTTCTTGACATCTGCAGCAATAATCAAATTCATCAATTTTTCTCAATTTGAATTTCTCAACTAACACCTGCTGTTTGTTTTAACAAACTGCAGGGCAAAACTTGAGATTTATAGACAACATTCTACTCCAGAAAATATGAATAACTGAGATAAATAACCTAGACCTAAAGGTGGAAGATTATTTCAGAATAGTATGGAAGCATACTCGAGAAATGACTCCTCAAGCTTATTTGCTACTATAGCAGCATTGGTTAAATTAACAATAGCAGCATCAGCTCTCACTCCTGCTCTCTCAGATAGGTTTTCAATAGATGTCAAATCACCATCAGTTGAATGTTTTGGTCTAGATGATCCACGCTTTAACTTCTTACGAAAATCTGAGGAGAGTGCAATTGTTGCTGAAAAAACAAAGGTCTGTCTCTTCTTTCTTTGGAGATTAGATTCCGTTACACAATTCTGTGCTCCCTCAGGTTGCTCCCCTGTTGGGGCACCATTCACAGGAAGCAAGTCAATTATCGACTGTAATTCACGAAAATGTCCGTTTTCTATCATCCGATCAGCTTCATCCAGAACAAAGAAAGATAAAGAATGTAACTGCAAGTTCCAAAAATATCATCACATCAGTACCATAATTAGACACACCAAATGCTTATTTGGCAATTGAACACTTAGAAGAAAGGTCATGAACACATCAGATTCTACCCTTAGAATTAAAATGTAAAATGCTCAAAATGCCAGAAACAGATAAATATTTACAGATTGAGACGATTGATGTTACATACAACAGCTTTCTCCCTTATCTATTTCACATCTCGCCATATTTATCAAGACCCGCCCATTATAAGAAGAATAGCTAACTCGTGAACACATCAGATTCTACCCTTCTTATAACTAGACTCAACTAGTAACTACCTATATACAGGAATAAAATTTAGAACCCATGGTAATAAAATGTATAAGCATTTCAAAGTTTTAGTTTATTTTTAAAGAGTGGTTAGTATTTTAGTTTGTTAATTAATTAGTGGTTGTCAGCGTGGATTAAAATTTTATCAAGTAAATTTGTTAATTGGTCTGTTTTAATTTGATGAGTTTATGGAAGCAGATATTGGCATTATATGTCATGGTTTTAGGATAGTTAGGTTGTTTCTTTTATCTTTTTCAAGAGCATTGTAATCGATCTTTTGAGCAGTAATTCAATCTTTATTTGACCCTCAAGTATCTTGTTTAACCCAACAACAATAGATTCATTGCAATTGCAAAGAAAATTCAATAGAATTCAGAAAATCTTTTTAAAAATACCATCTAGTCATATGGAAGAACAATAAACTTGCCTCGACTAGATGCTGTTCACCTTGTGACATAAGTTGCCACAACCTTCCAGGTGTCCCAATGATTATTTCTGGCCTCAATTTTAAAAGCCTCTCCTGCTTTTGTGTTGACATCCCGCCAACAATCGGGACAACTCTAATATTCGTGCATTTTGCTGCAGCTTTCATATGATCAGTCACCTGCAGATATGATGTGTGCAATCAGCCCACATAAGACCTCTAGTCCAATACTTTTATAAGAGTTTATTTATCAGCAAAGTACATAATCAGACATCATTCTACCAAGCAGAACAAAAGTCAATAGCCAGTGCCATACATTCCCAACTAGCAGAATCAAGGTGCAGATGTCACAGCAAAAATATTAAAATAATATAAAGTCCGAGGATAGTCCAATCAGATCACCACACTTCTTCCGGAACTAAGAAAATAGAATTTATAAATTATATGGGTAGAAAATTTACAGAAGAATGAGAACTAATGGAAAACGAGCTGTCTTTTCAAAATTTCTACATGCCCAGTGTATGCTACATAGGCACAGTCATTATTGATAGTGATATTCAAATAGCTTAACAGAACAGCGTCCTTAAAGGTTAAAGCTGATCTTGAGCTTCTCAGAACACGTGAGATTCACTAGACAACAGCTTGATTAGCTTACAAGAATTTGTAAGGATCAGACTACGCAGGTCAACCTAAAGATGCTAATCAAAAAAGGAAAGCCTAATTCAAAGTATATTAGATAAGCAAATATATATAGAACCAGGTTACCTGAAGAGCAAGTTCCCTAGTAGGGGTTACTATCAAAGCACGTAACAAGCCTCTTGGTGCAATCCTTTGAATAACTTCTGTATCTTCAGATAGCAAGTTTGTAGCCTTTTCTTGTTCATCAAGAAGACGTTGCAAGATAGGCAGGCCAAAAGCAAGTGTTTTTCCAGATCCAGTCTCTGCAGCACCAATCACATCCTGCAAAGAAACGAGAAAGCAGATAATATAGGCAAGTTTATAAATTCAAATTGCTCCTAGAGTTGTACATCGAAACCCAAAAGGCCAAACAAACCTTTCCCTTATGAGCAGCAGCAGGAATACATTCTTTTTGTATAGGTGTTGGCTCCTCAAACCCAAGTCTGTAAATTGATTTCATAAGCAAGGGATGGAGCCTCAACTCCCTCCATGCATAGAATTTATCTTCATCTACTAATTCCTCCTCATTATCCTCCTTCCTGCTATCTAAGGTCAAAAACAAATCATAAATAAATTATGTAACACATACTATTTTTTTATCCATTATTATGACTCTGTGAAGGAGGACAAGCAAGACCTTGTTACAAACAGTACGATAAACCCTGGTACTTTAAACACACATATGAGTATATATTATATAACCATAACAGCCTAGAATAAGACTTCAAGACAGGAACCATCTTGCTTACCATAGATTTCATGAGAAATTAAGAAGGCAAATAATTGTTAACTTTCACAAGCCTACTAGTTATAAGTTATGACTTATAATCATGGGGTTTGAAACGACCTCTTCTTGATATGTAAAACAAAAAGACAATAGTTATCTCTTTCATATTTAAGACATTCTATGATATGAAAACTATGGTACTAACCATCAGCTAAATCGTTGTTAGTGGACTCTCTACTTGTTTTCTTCGCCTCCTTTTTCCTCTTCTTCCTCTTATCATCCCTTTTCTTCTTCTTATCGTTATTCTTCTTTTTCTCCACACTACCATTCTCCTCCGGCACATGTCCAGCATCACCTTCTTTCCTATCATCATCACCTTCTTTGCTATCATCGTCACCTTCAGCTTCTTTCTCAGTGGCTTCCACTATTTTCAACTTCTTCTTCGGCTTTTGAGAATCTCCTGAACTTTTCTTTCCGCTCCCTTTCCCCGTATTGGGAATTTCCAAATTGTACTCGGATGCATCAATCTCTTCGAGCGACAAGAAACCTACATTCAACCAAACACGTTTGAATTCCACATAACATAAACCTTAACACGACAGGAAAAGAAAAAAAAAAGAAGCAATAATCAATATCAGACCTCCATCTAGATCGTTGGAGCCAGTAAGGAAGGATAAATCGTCGTCCTCTTTAAAAGAAGAGTTCCATTGAAGGGATTCGATGTGGTGGAGCTCTGAGTTATCGCCGGCGGCGGAGTTTCGTCTCCTGGGCCTACGCATCTTGGCTTATCCCTTAAACGGTGAAGGACCAGCTCTGATAAGCTCCAATGAGGTGATTACTTGAACAATCGATATTCGCCGGCTACAGGTTGCGTAATATGTTCAGGCGGCGGCGACAGAGAGGGTCGAACTTCGGATTTAGGCTGTGCCGAATTTATTTATTCGACGGCGAGGGTCAATAAGAAATTAAATACATCTAATGAAGAAATGTAAAATTACAAAGTAAATAAATTGGGCTGGGCTCAACTTGTTCAGAACGGAAAGCCGGAGAAGACAGTGCGATGAGCTGGAGAGGACGGTGGACGACGAACCGGAGAGGACGGTGGTTTTATGGTTGCGGGTTGCGGCTTTGGCCTTTGCGAGTGAAGACGCGAAAGAGTCAACCCTAACTGCCGTCTCCCAGCAGCTGAAGGCTGAAGCTCTTTTTTTTTAAAGTCGAAAAAAAGAACTTTTTCGGATTTTTTCCCCTCGGTTTTTTTCTTCTAAGTGGCCTTATATTTATGTAATTTTTCGGAATATGCTCAGAATCCGGTTTAGTGAATAAATAAAGATATAAAAACTATTGATTTAAAACTTAAACATTCGGTTTCAAGAAGAAAAAAGATCATGAAACCATTACACCTATCTTCTTCAACACCGGTTTCTCGTCTATTTTTTTTTTTTGATAAGAGGTAAGGAAAATGGGTGGGTCAGCTTCTAGAGACTGATCGACCTACGGCATCCAATCGGATGAGGTGAATAACATCATCAGGTAGCTCCTCATTTTCTGTAGAAGCATTGTGCCCATGGAGGGCGAGCTTGTCAGCTACCGTGTTGATTTCCCTGAAGATGTGTACGACACTGGATCGTGTGAATCTTGATATCAAATCGGATATATAAGATATGATCATTTCCGTCTCCCAAGGGGGGATCCAAGACCGCTTTATTGCGTTGATGAGCATCAGCTTATCTCCTTCTATCTCAATTGACGTGATCCCAATCAGCGTGGCCTTTTTTAGACCTTCCCGAAGAGCAAATGCTTCTGCCTCAAGGACTGACTCGGCATTGCATCTTCCTTTTCCTGTAGCCAGAGGACAACCAGAATTATTACGAATAATGAATCCGAATGGGTATTGGTTATTGTTGTTTCTTGATGCATCGGAGTTAAGTTTGACAACGTTCTCTTTTGGTTTTTGCCATTTGATGTCTTTCCTTTTCCTTCTAAATTTTGTTCGAGGGGAGTTATCTTTTGGTTTGATATGAGCTTCATCCCAATCAGCAATTTGCTTTAGAGTAATTTATTTTATATTTGGAGCAGGTTTTTATTTTGAAAGATAGTTTGATTTCTAGTCATACAGATGTTCCACCAGATCATAACTAGTTGTCTGAACTCTATCGGGGATAAGGCTTCTTTTATTTGTATCAGAGAGTCGTGAATGTTTTGTGCCGAGAAATCACACTCATTAATTAATTCTGAAATTTTAGCATTGTCTATGACTTGATGCGTACATGGGCAGTCGAAGAAAAGATGTTTAGCGCTCTCTGTGTGGTGGTTACAAAATTCGCAGTGCATAACTACCGGAATTTTTTGTTTGTCAAGATTTTCTTTTGTTGGAATGCCATTTAGGGCTAACTTCCACAAGAAATTTTTGACTTTAGGCATTATGCTCATTTTCCAACCGATTTCTCGTCTATGAATGTGAGATATAAACACTCCCGGGTCATTTGTTATCTGGATATATGTATCACTCATACTCATACCTATTGTTTAGTATTTTAGATATCGTTATCAAAATGATAACTTTATCAGAATTTTGGAGGTATCGCTTCCTTCTTTCCTCCCCTTCTCTCTTTCCATTGGATTCTCTCCCTATCTCTCTTCCTTCATTCTCGTCGCTGACCGGAGCAAGGTTGTACCATGTTTGATATGAAAGTCAAATTCTCAACAACTAGAACTGAGACTTTTTCATACTTACAAAGCAATTTTACTATTCATAAATCTAATTAGGGCTTGTTGTTTTGGTGGATTGGATTCAAAATTGATTGACTAGGGTTTGTTGTTTTTGTTTGGTCTGGAGACATCGGAACTGATTGATCTTCATCTATGATTTTGCATTCAGTTTTCGTTGCAATTTCAACTGGTGAATCTAGTTTATAGTATGAGTCATTCATAAATTTGATACCCATATCTTACATCTGATATATACTCTTAATACCAAATAGAGATATCAGATATCAATCTGATACCCATATCTTGATACCCATATACATTTGATCAGGATATCGATACCAAACGACCCCCAATTCACAATCGAATTTAAAAACATGAACGAAATCTCAAATTATGTTTGGAAAATTGAAAGAAAAATGCTTTTCATTTCATTTATTTGTTTGATTTTGTTTTAGTAGTGACGTGCTTCAGCTTTTTCGAATCGGGAGAAGCTCATGAAGATGGTTGGCATAATTTGCACATGCGGAAAAGAGGTACCGTTCAATGGTGGAAAAGTGGTTTATTCTAGTTGAACGGTGGATCTGCCGAAAATATTAATGCAGGGCGTTGACAAAGACGGCGTCCCGGAACTAGTGAGACAATTGAAGCGGTCGCAAAGGAAGAGAAGGCATCTTCTTAATTAGAGCTTGAAAATCTCAGCCCTCTGATTCTCAAACTTCCAATTTGTACCGGAGTGTTTTGTATTTTGATTGCCGGTGTGCATTGGATTAAAAGTGTGTTTGATTGCAACAACAATGAATGCTAAAACAATGAAGCATTATCACGCTAAAAGTGTAAGGGGATATGTCGGATGATTTTTGAAACTGTTTGTGTTTGGTTGCACTCAAATCTAGACATGACTATTGATGTTTGAGTTTAGGATTTAGGGTTTATAAAATTTGATTCATTCTATTCAGATTTAGTAGGAAAGTTGATTAATGTTTAAGTCTAATCCAAAAGTATGCTGATTTTCTAACATAATTTGAGATTTTGTTCATGTATATAAAATTAGGTTGTGAGTTGGGGTGTTGATGTGCAACGAAACGATTTTCTAACATAATTTGAGATTTTGTTCATGTATTTAAAATTAGGTTGTGAGTTGGGGTGTTGATGTGCAACGAAACGATGAGAAACAAGGATGGAGAAGAAGATGAAAGGAGTAGTGGGTTCATGATTATTTATTTTATGAAATAGATGTTTGATTTTAATCAATGTGATTTTTACATCCTTATTCATTGAACTGGGTTTAGGGTATATTCCGGAAATTTGCAAAAGTACAAGGGCACCACTTGAAAAAGAAAAAATTATTGGGTAAAATCCAAAAAACTCATAACCACGAACGTACCATCCGGATTATCCCAAAAAAAATGTTTGAACCGCAGTTTTTGGATTGGTTCATAAACCGAAAACCAAAATTATACTGATCGCTAACCGAACATAAGGTAGCGGTTTTTGGTTCGGTTCAAGCTGAAATCCTACGCTTCGGTTCTGGGCCTAAACCCCAACCCCTGTAACATCTACATTCCTATATAGATAGTTGCGTGGTTAGGTCGTGGTTTTAAAAGAAATGTTTTTATATTTGAATTTAGTTTAAAAAGAATGTGTAAAAGCATTAGTAAAATTAGATTTAAACAATTTTTGTTCATAGTCAAAGACGAAAATACCCCTAACAACACACAATCAATTTCATTTTCTTCACGATCTTCAATCTAGACCATTTCGAAAACAGATCCTAATCATACCCAATTATATGTATTATTTACACGATTCGATATCAGATGACAATGGTTGTCCTAATGCCTATAATCACAAAGGAGGTGACAACCGACCTTCCACCGCCTCTTCACCGTCAATTACCGCATGAATCGCGCTTGCCACTGCCCAATTCATGTTTGCTACCGCAAGATAAATTGTTGATTGAAATAGTAAGGAGTCAATGGAAAAGAAGGAACATATTTAGACACAAAGGAACATTGTCGAGGAAGACACGGTCTCTGGTGGAGGGAAACCACTCAACAAGGGCGGTGCGAGATTATGATAAATATAGCGGGCAATCAACAGGGGAGAGGTCATTGTGACACTTCGTGGAGGAGTAGGCAACATAGGTTGCGGAGCCGGAGGCAAATCGGTATAGTTGGGCTGGGATGAGAGGCAATGATTGAGGAGAACGATACATCTTCCCCAATACACACAAGAAAAGAAAATTAAAAACTAAAATGAATCTCCAAAAATCTTCTTCCCAAATATTTTAAAAAACAATATTTTTAAAAAATAAAATATAAATTACAACTCTAAACCAAATTTATAAATCTACAACAATACCATACTCCTTCAATTAGATTCTTGTAAAAATCTATAAAATAACAAAAAAATAAAAAATCTAAACACTCTAGTTAAATACACCCATACACTTGTAGTGTTTATAAGGATTTCGAAAACATTGAAATAATCAAGTACCACTTTACTATTGTATTGGTTTTATGTTACATTTTTAGAAACATGTGCATGTTATCATGTATTTTCTTTTTGTTATAAAAAGATTGTTTTGTATTTCTTTCTTTACTTAAACTTTGTGGAATGTGTTCAAGAACACTTAGAATGAAGCTATAAGAGAGGAGAGAACAAGAAGATTATATTTCTAACTTGCTCTTGGTGCATTTTGTTACAATGAGAATGACCTTTATTTATAGGTCAAAAACTAGGAGGAGTCATTAACATAAAAGGGGTTATAATATGAGGAGTTACTAATAAGGTAAATTGGGGTGTTAGAAGGTGAATAATTTACCTACAATTTACTTCACTTCTTGACCAATTCCATAACACTCCCCCTTGAATATTCACCTTCTTCTATTATCAAACTTGAGTGTTTGTTAATGACTCCAAAGTTATTATACGCTTGGATGATGTTGCCTCATTAAAAACCTTGTCAGGAAAAATCCAGTGGGATAAAAACCTGATCGAAGGGAAAAAGAGTGCAGCGCGTATAATGCTCCCCCTGATTTCAACATATGTCTCGGAGTCTGTACATTCCAATCTTGCGCACAAGCTCTTCAAACTTCTTGGGGTTCAATGATTTTGTGAACAAGTCAGCAAGATTGTCACTGGAACGGATCTGTTGAATATCAGCTTCCCTAGTTTCCTCTAGCTCACGAGTGGAGAAGAACTTTGGCAATATGTGCTTTGTACGATCTCCCTTAATATGCCCTTTCTTCATCTGAGCAATGCATGCTGAATTGTCTTCGTACAAGATGGTAGGATTTTCAGTGATGGGTTTCATCCCACACTCCTTTTGTATGAACTTGATCATTGATCGTAGGGACACATTCTCTTCCAGCCTCATATAGAGCGATCAACTCTGCGTGATTTGAAGAAGTGGCGGTAATTGTTTGTTTTGTTGACCTCCATGAAATTGCCGTGCCTCCATATGTGAACACATATCCGTTTTGGGATTTGGCCTTGTGTGGGTCAGATAAATATCCTGCATCTGCATATCCAACCAAAATGGCATCTATTTTGTTTTGATAAAACAAACCAAGGTCATGTGTACCTCTAAGGTAACGGAATATGTGTTTGATGCCATTCCAATGTCTTTTTGTGGGTGCACAACTGTACCTGGATAACAAATTTACAGCAAAAGCAATATCTGGTCTTGTATTGTTCGTTAAATACATTAAGGCACCAATTGCACTTAAATATGACACTTCTGGGCCAAGGATTTCTTCATCCTCTTCGCGAGGACGGAACTCATCATTTTCCACATTAAGGGATCGAACAACCATGGGTGAGCTTAAAGGGTGTGCTTTGTCCATGTAGAATCTCTTTAGTATTTTTTTCGTGTAATTAGATTGATGAATAAATATTTCATCCCTTAAATGCTCAATTTGTAGGCCAAGACAAAGCTTGGTCTTTCCGAGATCTTTCATCTTAAATTCTTTCATCAAATACTTTGCAGTTTCTTCAAGCTCGTTAAAAGTTCCAACGATATTCAAATCGTCAACATATACTGCGATTATAGCAAATCCACTTTGAGATCGCTTGATGAAAACACATGGACATATAATGTTGTTCTTATATCCCTCTTGAGAAGATATTCACTAAGACGGTTGTACCACATTCGTCCTGATTGTTTTAATCCATACAAAGATCTTCTCAATTTTATGGAAAACATTTTTCGTGGCTTTAAGGAATTAGCATCTGGCAATTTTAGTCCTTGTGGGACTTTCATGTAGATGTCGGTATCAAGTGACCCGTATAAGTATGCAACCACGACATCCATAAGGCGCATCTGTAGTTTTTCAAAGACAGTCAATCCGATTAGGAATCTAAATGTAGTTGCATCAATTACTGGAGAGTATGTTTCATCATAATCGATTCCTGGAATTTGAGAAAAACCTTGGGCTACAAGCCTTGCCTTATATCTCATAATTTCATTTTTCTCATTTCGTTTTCTCACGAAAACCCATTTATAGCCGACTGGTTTTACACCCTTTGGTGTATGAACTACAGGCCCAAAAACTTCACGTTTTTCAAGTGATTTTAATTATGTCTGAATTGCCTCTTTCCATTTTTGTCAATCTTTTCTATGACGACATTCATCAACTGTTTTTGGTTCAATGTCGTCATCTTCAGTTGTGATGTCATTAGCCACAGAGTAGGCAAATATATCATCAATAATGATGTCCTTTCTAATCCATTGTATCTCTGTGTCGACATAATTTATAGCAATTTCATAATTGTCGATTCTTTCATCATCAGGGATATTATCTTCATTTGGAATATTCTCATCCTCATTTTCTTTGTCTTTCTCATGTTCCTCATTTGATTCAATCACTATAGCATCTCCTGCTATATCCTTTTGATTCCTTGTTTTTCTCGGTTTCAAGTCTTTTGAACCGAGTGGTCTACCACGTTTTCGACGAGTCATAGACTCATTTGCAATGGACACCTTTGATTGTCCAATGGGTACATCAATTCTTGCAGGAGCATTTGCTGCAGGAACATGTGATTTTACCACCTTCTTAGTGTCTGTAAATGCATCTGGTAATTGATTTGCAACACTTTGTAAGTGAATGATTCGTTGAACCTCTTGTTCACACATTTTTGTTTTTGGATCAAGGTGTGATAATAGCGTTGCATTCCATGTAATTTCTTTTGTACTTGGGTCCACTTTCTTCTTTTCTCCCCCTAAGATTGGGAATGTATTTTCATCAAAATGACAATCAACAAATCTTGCTGTAAACAAATCACCCGTTGTTGGTTCAAGATATCTAATGATCGAGGGGGATTCAAAACCAACATATATTCCCAATCTTCTTTGTGGACCCATCTTTGTACGTTGTGGTGGAGCAATGGGAACATAAACTCAAATATTTTTAGATGTGATATATTAGGCTCCTTACCAAACACTAATTGCAATGGGGATTGTTCATTATTTGCACTTGGTCTTATTCGGATCAAGGTTGCAGCATGCAATATCGCATGCCCCCAAGCAGATGGTGGTAATTTTGATTTCATCAATAATAGTCTAGCGATTAATTGTAATCTCTTTATTAATGATTCAGCAAGACCATTTTGTGTGTGAACATGAGCTACTGGATGCTCCACATCAATCCAATTGACATGCAAAAGTCATTGAATGTTTGGGATGTGAATTCTCCTGCATTGCCAAACCGAATTTTCTTTATTGTATAATCCGGAAATTGAGCTCTCAAACGGATTATTTGAGCAAGGAGTTTAGCAAATGCCGCATTTCTAGTCGATAATAGACTTACATGTGACCATCTTGTAGATGCGTCAATTAATACCATAAAGTATCGAAATGGACCACACGGTGGAGCAATTGGTCCACATATATCTCCTTGTATCCTTTCCAAAAATGCAGGAGTCTCACTCGTAACGTTACTTTTAGAAGGTCTAATGATATGCTTTCCGAGTGAGCAAGACGCACATTTAATATGACTTGACGGCATAACTTTCATGTTCTTTAGTGGGTGTCCATTTGAACCCTTTATAATTTTGTGCATCATCATTGACCCCGGGTGACCCAATCGGTCATGCCATAGTGTAAATTCAACTCGGTCATCCGACCGTTTGTTAGAAATCACATTAGCCTCAACCGGATGAATATATGTTTCATATAATCCGGAGGCTTGTCCTTGCATTTTTTCAAGGATCCTTTTCTTATCACATTCATGTGTTGTGATGCACAAATATTCTCTCCCATTTTCATTCATGGTTTCCATATGAAACCCATTTTGACGCACATCCTTAAAGCTCAATAAACTTCTTCGAGATTTACTCAAATATAATGCGTCATTTATTATTATTTTTGTTCCCTTCGGGAGTAGAACAAGAGCTCTTCCCGAGCCTTCGATGAGTCTAGCCACACCAGATATTGTATTCACATTGCCCTTAAAGGGTTTCAAATCCGTGAAATACTCTTTATTTCTCAAGATGGTGTTTGTGGTGGCACTGTCCACAAGACATTGCTCATTCTCATCGAGTCTTTTCTTAGAAGATTCCATGTTTACTCTATAAAGAAAGAAGCATAAATAAATTAAGCCATTAAAAATAAAATTTCATATTTTATATTAGGATAACCATATTTTAAATAGTCTTTGAAAGAAAACATTACAATGCATTACATCATATTATATATTATTATGCAATAAGGAAAAAAAAACACAAGTTCATAAACCGAAAAAACTTTAGTCCAAGGCACATGCATCGTCATTCTCAAAGTTGAGAAAGTGAGAGATATCTAGGCTGGTCATGGGTGAACTACCAACACCTTCATTTTCCACGAAGTTGGTTTCACTAGCCTTTTCGAAGAGCCTTTCGGCCTGATAAGCATCCACCAAATGTGAAGTTGTACAACATATTTTTGCCCAATGACCAGCTATGCCACATCGGTAGCAAACAGTTCTTGGCTTGTGAGAGGGTCCTTTTTGACCCGCCTGGACCTTTAGCTTATCATTCCCCTTGTAACCATAGTTACCACCTCGATTGTAATGACGACCATCATTATAGCCTTGCCTACGGCCACGACCGCGGCCACCACGACCACCACGACCGCCACGATCACCACGACCTCGGCCACGGCTATTATAGTGCCATGACGGTTGCCCACTTTCTTTGTAATTCTTGTATTTTTCCTCGGATGCCTTGTCAGTGGCATTGACTTCCGGAACTGCTATTGATCCCGTGGGTCTGAGGTTGTGGTTTCTCATTATGAGCTCATTATTCTTTTCCGCCACCAACAATACTTTCAAGAGGTCTGAGTACCTCTTGAAACCTCTCTCCCGGTATTGTTGTTGTAACAATACATTTGTGGCATGCATAGTACAAAATGTTCTTTCTAGCATTTCTTCTTGGGTGATCACATGGCCACATAGTCTCAGTTGAGAGGTGATCCTGTGAATAACACTATTATAATCAGATATGGACTTGAAGTACTGGAACCTCAAATTGTTCCATTCATATAGAGCTTGTGGGAAAAGGACTTCCTTTTAATGTCCATATCTTTCATTCAAGTTTTCCCACAACTCTTTTGGATCCTCCACAAATAAATATTCAGTCTTGAGACTTTCATGAATGTGGTGACGGAGGAATACAATTGTTTTTGCCTTCTCTTGTGGGAGTGGCGTCATTTTCATCCTCAATTGTTTTTTCAAGGCCATTTGCCTTGAGATGGGCAAGTGCATCAACCCTCCATTCGAGGTACTTTTGGCCGCGACAAGTCAAGCTTGTCAAACTCTCTTTTTGCAATGCTTGTCATTGATTACTACATAACATTATAGTTTATGTCAATATTAAGCATGTATGATAATATGAGTCGTGAATAAATAAAGTAAAGTCATTTCATAGGTGTAGATGTCATAACAATAATAGAGACACATATTTTATCATGCGACATAAGAAAGAAAACATATGGATATATAAGAGTTACGAGAGTAAGAAATTAAAACCGGTTACTTTTACCCTCTTTAAACTCCATCTCCATATTTGTTCGTATTCCAAGAGGTGAAAGCAAGAAAATTAATTAATTTGGGTCTTTGTAAAAAAAAATTGATTTTCTGGTGAGCAAATCTCAATTTTGTTTTGTTTCTTAGCATAAAACCAAACGACATAATTTTATTTTGACAAATTTATTTTAGATCTCATGTTAAGATAACGAGTTTCTAGTGTAGAGGTTCCCGATTTGGGACAACTACAGAGCATACTCCTCGGATTAAGTTAAGTTTTCTAAAAAATTGAGTTTTTTGATGTAGAGAATCCCATGAAGGGCAACTACAGAGCATAGTCCTCAAGTAGATTTTCGTGTTATAGTTTTGTGTAAAGAAAAACTAAGGAAAAGTTTAAGAAACATACCCTTAGTAGCAAAGCTCAGTTATAACTTAGAATCTCTCGTGTTGATAACGTGTTATAAAAAGATTGTTTTGTATTTCTTTCTTTACTTAAACTTTGTGGAATGTGTTCAAGAACACTTAGAATGAAGCTATAAGAGAGGAGAGAACAAGAAGATTATATTTCTAACTTGCTCTTGGTGCATTTGTTACAATGAGAATGACCTTTATTTATAGGTCAAAAACTAGGAGGAGTCATTAACATAAAAGGGGTTACAATATGAGGAGTTACTAATAAGGTAAATTGGGGTGTTAGAAGGTGAATAATTTACCTACAATTTACTTCACTTCTTGACCAATTCCATAACACTTTTTTATTTTTACGTTATTGCTCACGTCATATAAAACACCTAAGACATTCTTCATACATGATTGTTGTGAGTCATCACAAAGCTTGATGAGGTTTCTCGGTAGAGCCGTAAAGGTCATTGGTATAAACTTTACAACCAACTCTATTGTTGAGTTGGCCCAATAACTATGAAAAAATTTGACATGTTATGTGTTATGAGTTTATTACTTTTTGCTTGGATAGTTTGGACTAGGAGAAACATTAGATTATTAAGTCTCATGGCAGGGTATAGGCACTTGGTGAGGAATTTTGAAGCAAGCGATTGTTCGACTACCACCCTATATGCACAAGGGACTAAACTTATAGATTATGTGAATTGTTGGATGAACTATCTCCGAAAAGTGTTAAAGATTAAAATTGATATTGTCAATGGTGACCAATGGACCGGCCTTGTTGCGGTCATACAAAAAGAGGATGAACAAATCACAACTACTACCACTCACATACCACGAGTTGTTACCCAACTCCTCATAACAAAATTGTAGGTTGTTAGGTTGGGTTTGCATGAGTCTCTATAACGAATACTTTAATATTTCACTTTAAATTGATAATGAAAAACGACTACAACTTCGTCCTCATATTATTTGAAATTCAGGATGTGTGACAGTAGAGGTGTAACATCCTCATCGTAAGTGTGTATAATATATAGTTGTCCTTATATAATATAGCAATTCTCGACGACGGTGAACCGTCTATGTGAAACGGTGAACATCTATGTGAATAATATATAACTTTACTAAAAATAATTCGATCATTTACGTACCATTATAACAAGAAGATTTTCTTTACGAAAAAATGAATTTGCTATTTTGATATGGTGAAAATTGGTGACTTGGAATTAGCTAACGAGAAACACGTTGGACCTATGTATTTATGCAAATCGTACCAAGGAAGATAGAATTCTCGTACAGGCACGACTAGTCATAGGTAGAATTGTAGAAAGCATGTTTGGAGTGTCGTCACCGACCTCTCCCCAAAGCGCACTTCTTGGCCCCACCTTCTCCTTCACCATCGCCAGTCATCTTCCACCACACACCTCCCCCAAAATCTCGCCATTTATCGCTCTCAAATCTCCTCCTCCTCCATTGTTATGCAATTTCTCCTCCGCATAAACGATCTCTCTCCTCCCCTAAGCTCCTCGCGATGGCCACTGTTGCTCCGCCGCCAACTCCGCCGGCGCTGCCTCCGTCGATGCTGAATCCAAAGTGGAACCCTCCAAGTCTAGGTTACGGGGCGTTGTGTTCGACATGGATGGGACCTTAACTGTTCCTGTTATCGATTTCCAGGCTATGTATAAGGCGGTTTTGGGTGAGGATTTGTACGCTGAGATCAGATCTAAGAATCCTTCTGGAATTGATATTTTGCAACAGATTGATAGTTGGAGTCCTGATCGTCGGCTAAAGGCGTATGATATTATTGGCGCGTATGAGAAGGAAGGGATTGATCGTCTCCAAATCATGCCGGTATGCCGATTTCAATTCCCCTAATCACTTTCTAGTATCAGTTGTCGAGTGTAATCATTCAATGTGGGAGAAAGTATTTTGATTGAGGTAATCGTGGCCATGGAGGTCGTAATTTGATTTTTTTTACCAGAGTCTAAGATATATTATGACTATTATCCAGTCTAATCCGTAGTATTGATCTGGTATTGTCTGGTTATTGATGGAATCAACCTTGTCTATTAGGTTTGATTATGTTTTAAGGAAAATTCTAAAAGATGTTCAGTTATGGTACAGGTGCATCCGAGCTTTGTAGCTTTCTCGACTCAAAGAAAATAAGGTGATTATTAAGCTTTCTCTTAAGATTATATTCCATTCTGCTTTCGTGGTTCATATTGTCTACGTCGACTGTAAAATGTAAACTGTGGAATTTAGCTTACAAGCAATCCTCTCTTCCTGATCATGATAAATGTAGTTTAGAGATTGGAGGTGCAGGGGATTATGGACCCTCATACTAATATGTTCTTCCCCATCCATAACTTGAGGGAATTTTAGTGGTTGGTTTCTTATATTTGCATGACAAGATAGCCGTAGTTGTAGAGCTATAACTTCATTAGCATAGAAAGTACTCTGTAGCATCATCACCTAGCCGAACAAAGTCCATAAATGTGCAGAAAAATTTGTATAAGTGCAGTGACACTTTTCTGACAAATCGGCTATTAAGATTTATATTTCTGTTCACATGTTTTCCTCATCACAAAGAAGAAGATTAATGGGGGGTACATTTCATTTATATTGATGTAGCTTTAACAAAGAATCAATTTTTTTTATGATAACATATTGCTGTAAGTTGAGATTTTCTTGCGGTCTCTTTTGTGTATTGGAAAGCAACTTTTTTCTACTAGTTACATATTGAGCTGATGGAAAAAACAACAACAATTGCTTCTTATAGCTCAATCTTCATCCAAGATATAGATTACTTTTGCTTGTTGTGATTTGTTTGGTTTAATTTTTCAGGAGAGGACTTATTACTCGGAATGTCAAGGATTCTGTTGATGCATTTCATAAACAATTTGGAGTAAGTTTTCTTAGAAGTAAATTCGTAGCCTTAAATCACATCATTTCCTCCATTTGCCAAGATGTACAAACGAGAAATGGCCGTGGATTTATTGAATCTCTGCGCTATATCATGCAAGTGGATTAAAAGATAATTAAGGGTGTTTTTTTGCAAGCCCTTATGAGGGCAACACTACCCTTATAAGGCCCTTAAAAGGTATGTTGAGTGCACCCTAAGCGTGTGTCTCTAAATACTTAAGTTTTTGAAAGTGTGTAAAATTTCCTCGAATTAGTTCAACGTGTTGTATTCCTTGTTTATGTGCCTGATATCTGCTTGTATAGTTGGCTGTTTGTCCTTAGACTGTCTACTCCTTCTGTTCTGACCTATTGACTTCCAATATTTTCTGTGTCGAACTAACTGATTTTATGATCCTGGTCATCCGTTTGTTTCATGTTTCAGAAAACCATCCATTTAGCGTTTGTCCTTGTTTACTTGGCTTTTTCAATATAAGGGATAAATTGCCCTCGTGTCTTTCCTTCTGTAAATTCTTTATGTAAATAAGAGATTAGTGGTTCACAGCCTAAATGCAACACTATGGGCAATTGTTCATACATACGAACACCAAGTGCAGTTTTTAACATCTAAAATGCTTTTACACATAGTAATATGATTAACATCATGTAAGTGTTTGTTTGGTTCGGTGAACTGATATATAATTAAATTTAATGATACACATCCATGGGAGGACAATGAAATAATTTGTCCCATTTATGATTGATTACATCTACTAGTTCTATTCACTTATTCAGCTTCACCTCCTTACAAATGTAAATATTTTTTTAAAAAAATTAAGCATTATGTTGGCCTTGCTTGTAAAGCACATGCCTAAGCATCACATTTATATCCACCGATACTGTCTGAAGCTTCTAACTTAAAAGTTGCTTGCTTTGATGCAGTCAAATTTCACTCCGGCATTGAGCAGGGAATTTCGTCCTTACAAACCTAACCCAGCTCCACTATTACACATATGTTCAGTCTGGAAAATTGAACCCAGTGAGGTGATAATGATTGGGGATAGCCTTAAAGATGATGTAAGTGATCTTGTTGTTTCTTTTCCTGTATTACTTGTCATTTCTGCTATGAATCATTCTTTGGTTAAATAACTTGCAATTTTCTTCCTCGATCTCCACCTATTAGTATACATATAAAACAATCATACTTGTTAGCAACTTAGCATGCCATTTTTACATCATTTGATTTCAATCCAAACTTGGATATGTGTCATCTCAGCAAGTTCAGATGTCATATTTTGTGACTGGCCTTCATTTGCTTGCCTTGTGTAGGTGGCTTGTGGTAAAAGAGCAGGGCCTATACATGCTTGTTAGATGAAACAGGAAGGTATGACTCTTCTCAGTTGTCATCCGTCGAACACAAACCAGATTTTAAGGTTTCTTCCCTGAACCAAGTCCTTTCACTTCTGGATACGCAATTTCATTTGGCGCCATGATAATCAACGAAAAAAATCTCCATTCTACTATGATCTCAACTTCAATTGTATGTTTTCTCCTTAGCTAGTATATGAGTTCCGTAGAACTAAAAGCTTGGGAAAAAATGTTTTTCCCTCCGAAATTGCATGACGATTCCAATTGGTCGTCTTTCATATTTCAACTGTTTGATTTCCATATGGAAACAAAATGAAGAGAGAGAGAGATAGTAGAGACCATTTTAGATAAGTATCATTTAATATCTTGGAATCTATGGCAATGTCATCAATTGTCAGATTATGTAGCCAGAGGTAGCAATGTTATGTATTTTCAGTTGTAAAATTGCATCTTCATATATATGTATAAAGTAAACATGAATGGGCAAATGTACTTGTAGACTTTCAGGGCGAAACTGAATCGCTGATCTTTTTATTGTACTCGTGTTCCATATGAAACTTGCTTGTTTCCCAGCATTTGCATCGCTGTAGGGACAAGCATTATGATGTCACTGTAGTTTGTATCGATAGCAGCCATCAAGATTAACCTATGAAACACTTTGGTAAGCTTATTGACTTCATACAGCTGTGAAAGCTCCTCCATTGATGTGTTATGATGTTGAAATCTGCCCTGTTGCTATAACTTCTCTTTGTTTGTAGTGCAAGCAGTTTTTTTTGTTGTACCATACTGAGAATGTACTCGTAGGGTTTCAGGGCGAAACTGAATCGCTGATCTTTTTATTTTTCGATACTGAGAATTTGTGCACTTTGGGGAGAACTATTTCATGTTCCATATAAAACTGTCTTGTTTCTCTGCATTTGCATCGCTGCAGCGATAAGCATTACAACGTCACTGTAGTTTGTATCTATAGCAGCCATCAAGATTAACCTATGCAACTCTTTGGTAAGCTTATTGACTTCATACAGCTGTGAAAGCTCCTCCATTGATGTGTTATGATGTTGAAATCTGCCCTGTTGCTATAACTTCTCTTGTTTGTAGTGCAAGCATTTTTTTGTTTTGATTGAGATGACACACACAGCCTAGAATATGGCCTACTAATGGTTTTGGGTCCCATGCTTCATTTGTTTTGTGCAACATCAACCGTTGGAGCTCTCTCAAGTCTCAACTTGTCAATTGTGTCTGTTGGGTATTGAACATAGATTGCAAATACAGTGAAGATTGCAACTTTATTCTACATCTATACGAATAATCACATTAGTTTTGAAAATGAGTTTCAGAACAGGATTTGTTTTGTGCAACATCAACCGTTGGAGCTCTCTCAACTCTCAACTTGCCAATTGTTTCTGTTGGGTATTGAACATAGATTGCAAATAGAGTAAAGATTGCTACTTTATTCTTCTCCAGTAATACTGATAATCACATCAGTTTTGAGGATGAGTTTCATAACAGGATTTAGGAATTGATTACATATAATGGTTCGGTTTTGATTACATGAGTACACTGTTTGTTTGGCTAAAAAAACAAAAATTAGAGTTGATTAGTTGAAGGCTTATCGAACGATTTGGTTTACTTCAACAATTAGAGTTGATTAGTTGAAGTAAACAAAAATTCCTGAAAAAGAGTTATAAATTGCCATCGACCCTATTAAAAGTGCGGCTTAAAGTATTCGTTATAATCAAACAATCTACTGGAGATCATTATAAAATCAATTTTTTTGAGGATCAAGTAGTTATAAATTGCCATCGACCCTGTTAAAAGTGTGGCTTAAATTTTTATAAAATAACAATAAAAAAGAATAAGCAAATCTCTTTAATGTGGGTTTCTTTCAAATCAAATTTCCGAATTATGCTTTTCCTATTATCTTCAAGCATAAATTTTGTTGTAACTTGTATCACATAAACTGCATAAACACATGTGAAACATGGGGCATTTTTTGCCAAAAGAAGAAGTGTGGGAGTTAAGAAGAAAAAACTTGAAGGACTCAAATATCGCCATGGATGCTGACTTGGAGTACTCAACGTAGTTTTCGGCAATCCTAGAGCTTGACAGTTCTTTCTTTGCCGTGCCATGATGGGTCTCTATCACTCTTGGGGCGCGTGTCACTCAATCTCCTGGACCCCACCAAATCTGCTGTAAAAGTTTAGGCAAAACGCTTCAAATGGTATAGAGAGGTTGCCTAGTTAGGTGGTAATCCCTTCACAGGATCCTTCTTCTTTGTAACTTATTCCTTTCATCCTTCTTTGTAAATTTACAAAATGCCCACTTCACACTCTGAGTTTCTGAATCTCTTGCCCTAAATTCGATATTATATAAATGTTTGTGTGAGGTGTCTATTTTGGATATAATCATGGCTTCTCTCCAGCTGAGATTTAACACAAACCCATCGCTTCAAAGAATCCAATCTTTGAAACCCATCTCTTGTTTTGCCTCACAACCCCCACAATTTCTTGATATTTCCAACAATTCTTCAGAAGATATCAATATCCGGACCCGGTTCATCAATGCGCTTGTTTTGGCCCCAAAGCTTGTCCCTTTTTTTAAGGGCAAGAAGAAGCTTCAAAGGTTTGGCAATGGCGGTGATGATTTGGACGAGGAGAAAAGGGTTAAAGAGCAAGTGGGTAGAACTCAAATGTTGGGTTTGTGTGGATATGGGTATTGGATTCAAGGGTTTAGGTGTTTTCCTTGGTTAGCCCTTAATTTTCACATGGTTCAGAATCTCAATTTCAATCCTTCAGTTCTTCAGTTGGTTTCAGAACTCTGCTAACTTCCCTTTGTTGCGAAGCCTTTCTATGGAGTTCTGTCTGATGCTCTTTTTGGAGGTGCCATAGAATTCCATATGTTTCCATTGAGGTTAGTTTCAACTTTCAAGTCTACTAACACTTGCTCATTAATTCTGTGATTTGAGTTTAATGATATGTTTGAAATAATGGACATGAATATGCCATTTTTATGATTCTTGAGATGCTCATTTGTTATTTGTTTTTTTACTTGTTATGATATTTTGTTTTTCTGTTGCTTTTCTTCCTCTTCAATTGGCTTCACTAGGAAGCTGTGCAATGGGTATCTGTCATTTACTTGTAGAGATTACTTTACTTTCATATATTGACAATTGTTGAAGAAAGAAAATGATTTAAATTGATGTCATATAAAGTGATAATACTGTTAAGTCTGTCATTCTCCATATGAATAGAGTTCCTTATGAATATTAATGAACTTGGATTCTGTAGTCTTGTGGAAAATGGAAAGAATTCGGGCATTAACCGCATTAGAATCCGAATGGAAAACTAATTAAAGACAATACAACTCAAGATTGGTCATTCTATATATTGCCTTTAGACTTAGACAGACCTCTTTGGGATTATGGATGCTATTCATTCTTGTGTACTTGATTAGATTAAATAACTGAATATTCTGAAACCAGACAAAGTTCAAGTAGTTAATGTAATTGTCAAACATGTTTTCATACATTTTGTCGTATTCGTTGTCACTTAATGTAATTAGACCAAATTCTCTAGTCTTCTTGCAGATCATATCATGGGGCTTGTTAGCACTGAATCCATTTGTAGGCGAAGCCCTTCCTACAATCATGGCTTGTGTACTTCTAAGTAATCTCGGTGCATCCCTTACAGAGGTTGCACAAGATGCCCTTGTTACGAATATGGCCAAAAGAACAAAATGGTTGGCTTACAATCATACACTTTCATGGCCATTGCCGTGGCTGGAATCCTAGGCAACTCACTAGGTGGTGGTAATCTTATCCACAGCACATGCTAGAACCGTGTTTTTTCATATTTACCGCTTACTTCTACTCCATCTCTTGATCACCTTGATGACAAAGGAAGAATCACTCGGTCTATCTAGCCCTCCATGTCACGGTAATACTGACCAATCTGTCGTTGACAACGTAAGGAACCAATTTTATGGACTTATAGTTGCATTACAAGAAGAGAAAATTGTCAAGCCTTTGATTTGGTTGTAGCTTCTATTGCAGTAGTACCAATACTTTCGGGTTCTATCTTTTGCTACCAAACACAACATCTGAATCTTGACCCTTCGGTTATTGGTCTGTCACGCGTAATTAGCCAGGGGCTTCTTCTTTCCTTAATGCTTCTCTATGACCGGTACTGGAAAAACGTTCCCATGAGAAAACTTACCGGTATTGTGCAGCTCATTTACGCTTTCTCTCTTCTACTTGACTTAGCTCTTGTCAAGCAGATAAACCTCACATTAGGCATACCGAACAACGTCTATGCCCTTTGCTTTTCAGGCTTAGCTGAAACCATTGCAATATTCAAGACTGTACCTTTTTTTGTCCTGATAGCGAGTTTATGTCCTCAGGGATGTGAAGCGTCGCTTACGTCCTTCCTAGCATCAGCATTGTGCTTATCTTCGATCATTAGTGGTTTTTTCGGGATTGGATTGGCTTCTGTTCTTGGAATAACTAATGGGAATTACTTGAGCCTTCCTGTTGGGATTTTGTTACAGTTTTTAGCAGCTTTGATGCCTTTGAAATGGATTGGTAGCTTGCCGGATACTCAGCCTGTTGTTGAAGAGGGAAGAACAGAGGGTTTGAGAAAAGGAAGGAGAAGGCATTGGATGATTGGAGAAGTGCTTTCGTGTCGTAGAGAATGGGGACTCGGGAAGTAGGAGTATTAAAGAGGAATTGTGGATTGTGAATGTTGTCATATCTTGAGACTGAATCTGTAGATGTTCATGAGAGGATCTGTGATCATAAATAACATCAGCATAGCATACTGTTGTTTTTATATGAAAAAAAATCTGTAAAGGGTAATCTTTTGTAGTAGAAATCAATGAGAAGGAGTTTGTGTCATGAAATCAAAGCATTCAGCAATCGTTTGATTTCAGTCAGAAAACATATGGACTGAAATCCAGGCTGTGCACTTTTGAACCGGTCTGGTCTTGGACCGCCGCCATCGGATCCGATCGGGACTGTTTTATACTTTTCATGATCAAAGGGCACAATATTTTTTTGAAAAAAAAAAAGAAACTAAACGGGTTATTGGGGCTCATGGACCATTAGTTTTTTCACTTGCACGGCCTTCTCTGATTTTGTTAACGTTTATCAACAAGATCAACAAATATAAGAGTAATAAGTGTGTTTGTCAATACTACCACAAGCCCGTCTAGCTCAGTTGGTAGAGCGCAAGCTCTTAACCTTGTGGTCGTGGGTTCGAGCCCCACGGTGGGCGTTTTTTCCCCTTCTCCTAGGTTTATCCAACTTTTAGCATAGTTGCGGATTCTGCCCTAAATTATTCATATTTGCTAATTTTATAACTTTTTTAAACATGTTTCGGGCGTTTTTTTTTCTTCCTCCTAGGTTGATCCCAACTTTTAGCATAGTTGTGGATTCTGCCCTAAATTATTCATATTTTGCTAAATTTAGTAACTTTTAAACATGTTCCAAAATTTATCCTAAATCCACCAAAAAAAGCGAAAAAAATTGATTATTGTAACCACAGTTTAAAGAATTTATTGTCACTTTGCCACTAGAATAATCCGATATTATTATTTTTAAATGGACAAATTTAGAATCTTAACCACGTTATTACGAGATCAAGCCTATACGTGGACCGGTTATTTTTGTCTTATATTTTACTTGGTAGGACGAATATTTTCTTATGTTCAACTTCGTTGAAAAGGTGAGATTAAACCCAAATATCCGTTAGTTTTTGGTAAGTTATAATATATTTTGTCCCCCCCAAAAATATAGTGAAAAGTTCGAATAACTTATTGTAATATATTAGGAAACGTGTAAAAGGAAATCTACAATGTTGTCAAGGTGGACAACATTCATTGAATTAAAAATCCCTAAAGATACAAAACAATGGGCTAATATCAATCATGGTTTTCACAATATAAAATTAAGATTATGCTTTGTGAGATCAGTTTAGCACTCCAACATCATATCTCATGGTCCCTAACCTACTCTCCTAAGTTCAAATTAAAGGTTTAATTCATTTGTACCTCGTTGAGTTTATTACTCATCATAAAGATTTCGAGTTTAATATATAGGTCGGTGGATTACTATTTCGGTTATCAATTGAGTTTTATGTGTTAGACTCGAACCTAACACACGTGTACATTTATAAATGATTCGGAACACAACACTTAACATGTTTTCACACTATACATTAAATATGCAAAGAAAGGGTTACAATCTACAAAAGTTTTATTGCTAAAATAGGAAGGCACACAATTGTAATTCTAATTTGGGAGTTTTCCCTACCCTACTTATAGTTATAGGGTAAACAAATAAGAAATTTTTTAGAGCATCTGGAAACTGAAAAAAAAAAAGAGAAAGAAAGAAAAAAAAGAGTTCAGTAAAAGGGAGTTACAAAATGCTGCATAATATTAGCTTGCTTGTTTGTTGGACAAAGGGAACTAAAGTTGCCTTGTGCATCCTCTATGCCCATAGCTCATCCCACAACATGTCTTGTGATTGTTGATCACTCGATCCTTCCGAGTTCGAGGTGTCGCAATTAAGCATAGAGTAGAAGTAGCCTTGATTCTCGCCAACCATGGTATTCGGATACATAACCGTCGTGTTTGTTGAATTGATGCCGGTTTCGGTTTGAGGAGGAGAGTTAGTTGGAACTACTTGCCCATTGCTATCATCATCTAACAATAAAGACATGACCTTTTTTATGTCAAACTCGTATTCTCGTTGTTGTTGGTGTTGAAATTGTTGTTGTTGTTGAAACTGTTGTTTTCTTAAAAGTCGAGCTTTTAACTTCTCTGTGTTGTCACTGGAGGTTTTAGTCTTCTTTTTGAAGTGGGTTCGCCAATAGTTCTTGATCTCGTTATCAGTTCTTCCTGGTAGGCTTCGTGCTATCGTAGACCACCTAAAATAAGTTTTTGAAAAGAAAGTTAGACAACTTTAACTAATTAAGCTTATTTTCACTAAATATCGAGAAAAAGTGTAAGTTTGATCAATATTTACCTATTTCCCCATCTTGCATGCAACTCGATTATAATCCTCTCTTCATCCGGAGTAATTTGACCTCTTTTCAAATCTGGCCTTAAATAGTTAACCCATCTCAATCTACAACTCTTTCCGTTCCTTCTTAATCCTGCATTTGAAAAAAGTTCACAACTAACATTAATTCCACTACACATAACAAACCCGCAATTTTACCATGCAAATGCAACATGTTACGTATCATAATACACTAGAAACTCAATTACTATTTTAATATTAATTGAGAATACAAGAGTATCAACAAACCTACGTGCCATCTTTTATATAATCGATGTGAGATAATTTTCGTAGAGAAAGACACTAGCTTGCTAACCTGTGAGCCGAGCAACAGAGTTCCATCTTCCATCACCATGTTGGTTAACATATTCAATTAGAAGCCTATCCTCCTCGGCGGTCCACGGACCTTTCCTCCACCCGTCATCCATGGATGACCACCCGATTTGAGTAGCCATCATATTACCTCCCCAAGAAGAAGCCATTGAACAACAAAACACTTTAGGGTTAGGGTTTTGATGATCTCAATTCTCAACACTATAAACCCTTGTTCTTCCTCTAGTGATCTTTGTGTTTCAAATTCTATGACATTTTGGGTATTAGAGTGCAACATATATATACAAAGACAGATCACCTAAGATCATCTTCCTTGTATTTCCTTCTGTCCCTTTCATTACTTTATGAAGAATCGATCTTTAAAAGGGATTTTCCAAACATATATTAATATTATTTTCATTGCATTTTACTACTATATTGGGTATGCAACGTGTACATAAACACGTAATATTTTAGTTTGTAACTTTGAATTACTCAGCAATAATCATGGGTTTATGGGTATATTATGATATAATCATAGTTATTTTAATGAAGATTTTTTTGTCCACAATATGCACCATTTTTCCACATAGTAAAAGAATGCCAAGTCATTGGGTGACATGCTTTCGTATGAAGATTTTAGATCTACACCACCTTATAACTATATAAACAAATATTTTAACAAAGAACCGTATAAATATAATGAGTGATGTTAGATAGATCCATGGAAGATATTTCCAAATTTAAAATAATCTATGGCTTAAAACTGCATACTTTCTAACTTTAAATTCCATTTTTAACTAAACTAAATTCATCATGGTCTTTTTAATATATGTCTTTTAGTTATTTTTTTTAAGACATCGAAAAAAGTATTTTCTATTGTATAAACTCATTAAAATTAAAAAAAAAATGATGAAATTTTATTAGATATGGAATTCTAACTATATCCTAGAACATAATTTAAGAAAGTCGATAAATTAGTTTTTTTAAACATTTTATTAGTAGCGGTTTTGTTTCATAGAGTTATTCTAGTTAGGGTTAATAAGCCCTATATAAATGAATAAAAAACCGAAAATTATATAGTAAAAATACTTTACTGATCAATAATATAAGATATTATAACATCTAATGCAATTTTAACAAACGTATTAAATAACAAAAAAATATTTGTTTTTCATTTATTTTTATTACTTATTAATCATTATATTATCATCATTCCCACCAATAAAAATTAAAAATTACATAATTAATGAAATTCTCATAATTTATCATATAGAAAATGTAAAACGGCTTATATACATGATTAAATTCTAAAGGCTAAAATGCATATACTTGATCGGAGGGATTATTATTCAAAGGCATAATACTTTCAATATTTATCTTTAAGGTTTAACTGAATGTCGAGATTTTAACAAAACTATATATCCATAAAGCATCCCTATAAAGCGAGCCAAATTTTGGAATGTTTATATTTTGATCTTGAATTTTAATTAAGCTTTATAATTGTTTTTGGTTTTAGTAATGTGAATAAGCTCAAATTGAAATTTTCAAATCAAATTCCAATAACTTTACTGAAAACCCGTCAATAGGTTAAAAATATTTTGATTATTCTATAAATAAAAAAAAATTAAATAACTAAAATGAAAATATTCCCAAATCGATATTCTTCCTAATATGTGCAAAGAATATGCTAAAAATGCGATAAATAAAATAAAATAATTGTGCAACAAGACTATGGATTGCTGATGAAAGCTAAAGTGAAACAGGAATTGCACGGTTTTAAGCCACGTATAACATTAGGTTTAATGCCCCTAAACCCAAAGGTAAAAAGAATTAATATAGTTAGCTAAGCTATAATCACCACTAATGACAAGTTTAAATATAAACTAATACTTAAATCTCATTAAAATAATAAAAGAATTTAAGTGGATGTGGTGTTTGTGTTGAAAGCCACCACTTAGCCAATTATGATCAACCACCTGGTTATGCCTCTTTGAGCCATTACTTACATAATAATCTTCATCAAATCTCATTTACATATTAATAATATTATTTTTGTAATGCATGCCAATTCTATTTTGTTGCTTTTTCCACCTCTTAACTTATTTGAAGCATTAAATAAAGAAAAAAGGAAGATTATTATTGGTTAACTATTAGTGAACTTGTCCATAATTATGTTTATATAAAGTGACGATAGTTTACTTAAGGTTATAATCAATGTGGAAGCTTCATGAGACTTAATTTAATCAAATATACTAATTAATTGTATTGAAAATCAATTTTGGAACCCAAAAAAATAAAGAAGAGAGTTCTAAATTGAAATATATAAATGATTTTCAAAGAAAAAATGAAATATATTAATAGTTTCAAAATAAATTTCCAATTTGTAAATGAGTTTAATGAAAATATTTTATTTTTAATTATAGATCAATTATTTCTTTTTATTTTTGGATTATCTTGGCTTTTTTCTCCAAATAATACATTAATTATAATTTTTAATGAATTGTTTTGGGATAAAACTACACGTTTATTACTATTATCGTGATCTATATAAATAATTACAAAAGAACAATAACAAATAATAAAACTCTTCACGATATGATCGGATCTAAACTATCCTTAATAATATGATAATAAATTGGTATTCTCAATATATATGGTCACATTATTGCATAATAATATCTTCATAGACACATGATTCTACTTTTTTTTTCTTTTTCTCTTTTAAAAAAAAATAAATTTTAAGAGCTATACAATTAAGATAAATGAGAAAATGATTTATCTTATCATCTTAATCAAAATATAAATCATAATCAATAACTCTACTAAAAGATGTCACTAGATCAAAATGATATCTAAACATTGCCATAAAGGAACAATTCTTTGACAAGTTGAAACTGATCGAGGAATACTCCGTACTAATGATGACGCTAATACCCCTTAAAGTTTAAAAGACCTCATTTGGAGGGAACCTCTTCGTCGACCGGTTCATATGAATCATATGATGTTTGTGTTTTGAAAGTTCTCGGATTACTGATTTAACACTTTTTTGAAAGTTCTCGCTGCTGCTCTTTAATTTGAATGCGGAGATTTTGACTGAAAATATATGAAAAAAACTAGTAATGAGAATCTAAAGTAAAAAAAAGACAACAATAGAAACAAGCAACAAAATATTATCGGTCCAAAGTTATTATTTGTGCAGTATGGTCAAGTGATAAACTACTATAAATTCGCATTTCAAACAACTAACATTGATCCAAAAAAAAGAAGGATCCAATCGCATATTTACATCACAAAGTCCACCAACTTAGAATAATACAACCGCTAACATTGATCCAAAAAAAGAAGGATCCAATCGCATACTTGCGTGTTGGAGATGGTAAAACGATTAGATTTTGGAAAGGACCAATGGATCACATAACAACCACTTCAAAACCTAGTGAGCAACAAAGCCTTGAAAAAATCTACAGAACTAATTTGTAGTTATATCACGGATAAGCGATGAAATTATCAACTCGTAATCCAATTAGACACACATTTGTTATGGAATGATCCAACAACGGAACGTTGGAGTAACATCAGGAAAAACTTGGATTTTGGAAGTTAACATTATGCCTAAAATTTTAAAAAAATATATGAAAACTTTTCCTTGATGGAATTCCAAAAAAAAAAAAATCTTGACGAGCAAAAAATTTCAATCATGATGCATTACGAATTTTGTAATCATCATACAAAAAGTGTTAAACAACTCTTCTTTGTGTGTCCATACACTCCACAAACTATTGATAATGAATGCTGCAAAACTATGACATAAGAAATCGAAAAATAATTGATATCATCACTGAAATAAAAGAAAACACCTCCTCCACATAACTAAGACAACTAGTGGTTATATGGTGGAACATCTGGCTGGCTAGAAATCAAATTATATTCAATAAGAAAAGGATATCACAAAACCTTAAACAAATTGTACTAAATCAAATAAAAGAATGGAAAAAGGCCAACATGAAACTGGCTACAAATTAACAACATCAACCAACCGAAACAAAGAAGAAAGACAAAGATATAATAAATGGCAAAAACCTAGATAAGGATGAGCATAAATCAGTTTGGTTCAGTGAACCGAAACGAACCGTTAGGTTTCGTTTCGAAAACCATATAACCTACGGTTCGACTCTCGGTTGGAATGAAATAGACTTTCAGTTCGGCTTATGCACCGACCAAAAAACCGCGGTTCAAACCGATTGTCTTAAAAAAATCCGAAACACTGACGCGGCTAGAGTTTGGTTGTATATAGTCCTCAGTTGCATGAAAAGGGTGAAACCCTAAGTTTGGCGAGGTTTCCTCCCGTCCCTCCCATCTTCCATCTTTCATGCAGTCGTTCTTACCTCTTCTCTCCTTAATTTCTTACCACCGGCATCAATAGAGCTTAGTAAGTAGAGGTGCCAATTTAGGCGACTGGATGCGGCGACTGGCGGTCCCTAACCACTGTTATACAACCTGTCACTTCTCTTGTTTCTCCTGCAAACTGCTCATTCCTAGTTCAGTTCGTCAACGGCGAGGCGGCGGTGCGACATCAAGGCCCCTCCGGTTCGGAGTTCAACGTTCCTAGTTCGGACATTGGCATTTGTTTCGAATATAACTTGTTAAATGTTCCAAGCGAACAACATCCATGATGTCTATATCTCGAATGTTGTTCACCTCATATATGTTCCAATTTCTTGAATCTAGACATGTTTAATGTTGACGAATATGTATCAATGTGGATCTATCATCTACCTATTTGTGGCTTTTGGTTCATTTTTTGGGTTGGGGATGATGTTTCGAATTTGTGATTTTTGTTCAATTTGATCTGTATTTCTTGTTTTTTTTTGTAAATTGTGGCTTACGATGTTCAACATATTTGGTTTAGCCAAACCGAACAGAAAATTTTCGATTTGGACCGCAAACCAAACTGAGCTTTTCAGCCCAGGTTTTTTCAATTTTCAATTTTCGGTTCGGGTCGGTTCGGTTCAGTTTTGAACCGAAGCTCAACCCTAGACCTAGAGAGGGATTTGTCAAATTAAACTTCGACGCCTCAAGAAACTCGTCTAACCAATATGCTTTTAGATACATTATTTGAAACAACCTTACAATTCCTTTGACTGTAAGCAAAGGAATTAAGATGCCATGTTGACTCTATTTTAGAGACATAAGCTTTTGCTCTTCAAGAGGGCCTTTAAAAGGCTGCAAGTATAGGTGTTACATCCATTGAGATTGAAAGAGACAATTTGATGCTCATTAATTCGATCAAACAAGTCTGAAAACCACCGTTGGAGACGGACATGAGTATCTCAGATATCTCCTCCATGATCTCGGGCTTCATGCACTCTGGCACGCATCATATTTTCAGAGAATTCAACATTGTTGCTAATAGTTTCGCTCTGCTTGGACACAACTCAGTCACAGATAACGATGTCATACCACACGATATTAAAGACCTCATGCAAAAGATGTTTTAGGACGGTCAATGACCACCTTATTTTTCTTACCTTTGTATATATAAAAAAAAATGTAGTGTCATTTAACAAGAAAAGTATTAAAGTTTAATCTACGTCACAAGAATCTAGAACAAAAGTATAAAGATTACGTGGCATTAGGGTTATGTACAAATACATTGTATATTGCCACGTGTCGTATTAGAAAGTTGGGACCATTCTCATAAAATTTGTTGTTGTTGAGGCCGTATTGGTAATTAAATAGCATATTTTTTTATTTGATAACGCAAACAAAGTTAGAGAGTCATGCCACATGATTTGGCTGACGAAACTTAATTTTGTCACCTAAACATAAATTTATGAATAAACTATTTTATGGCAATAATTTGAAATTTGATCACCCGAAACCAATAATTATTCGCAAGTGAGAATCAATATTGAAAAGGTTTTTGATTTTAATTATAAAATATTTGATTTAAACGTAAAACACAATGAACAAGCGAGTTAAAGAGTTAGAAAGGTGGGGAAAAAAAAAGATATATATTTTACGTGTTTGTATTAGTATTCGTATGTTTAATGATGTTATATTCTATATATATACAGCGAGTTAAAAGATCAAGTTAATTAAAAGATGGAAAAAAGATATATTTTATTTAGATAAAACTAAGCTACTATTTATGTATTATCTTGTATTTAGGTTAGTTTATATTTATTGTTATGTTTGTTATTCTTAATATAATCCTAATAAATGTTATTATAATAATATTAATAAACTTTACTATATTTTTATGTATATTAATGCCATTTATTTAATTTTAGGAAAATATTAACAGATTTAGACAGACTTTACCGTATAATATTCGAATATGGTCCGAGTTCGTCCCGAAAAGGGGACAAGATTTTGCTAAAGCATGGTTGGAGTTCAAAAAGGTAGAACCATTATACGAGCTAGCAAGCTTGATTTGTTTATAAACGATTCGAGCTTAATTTAATACATTCTACTCATTTACAATCTCAAGTCGAGCTTTTATAAGTCGGGTATGAGTAGCTCGATTAATATAACATGTACCAATTAGACTGGGACCGATTAGGGTAATGATGACATCGAAAGAACTTGAGTTATGAATCCTTTCCGGTCAATGGACTCCGACTGGCGGAGTCTCCAGATTTGGTGACTTCCACCTGTTTCATCACCATAAAGGTTAAGATTTACATCCATTAATTAATCATAAAACTTAATTAAGAAAACTAATTTGAATTTTGTAATTTTAACAGAAAGTGTACAATCATACTTCTATTCGAGATCTCATTTCTGACAAAAAAAATTTTTTTTGTAAAGATTGATATCCACAACCATGTGGTTTCAGATGTCTTTAGATGTTGCAGAAAAGATAACGAATAATCATAATCGTTTCAAAGAAAATTAAACTATCAAATTATAAAAAGACCGAGGAAACAACGAGCTGCGAGAATTAACGGAAAAAAAGAGAAAAAACAAACATACACGCTAGAATAAAGTCCAAATTATAATCCCAACAACATTCCATCTCAAAACTAATTCACCGATATAACTAGTCTACTAACTATATATATATATATATATATATATGATACTAATAATTTTTTAAATATAGATTTTTTCAACCAAAATTTTTCAATTAAACTTTATTGTTGAGGTTATGGACTAGAAAATTGTAAAATATATTATATTATTTTGCATGGAGACATAGCGTATTGATTGTGTGACTTGTTTGTTTGGGAGTTAGTAAAGATGAAGAAGAGAAGTAGGGTACGATATCCAAATATTTCACTTTCTTTATGTTGAAGTGTAGAGCTAGAAGGTTCGATCCTATAGGAATTAACCACGGTGATCGATGCTTATTTTTTAAAATACTTTATTCACTTGTCATATAATAATCTATTATAATGAGTTAATGTTATAAGCTAGTCCGGTCAATTAGTGATAGGTTCTTTGAGTAATCTTATTCGGACGGATTTTTTTACTAACGAAATAAAACGTCCGGTCTCGGTTGGGGGATGCGGGATTCCTACTCCGGCAACCGCAGCCCTCAGTAATCTTCACAAAGTGCCCAGTCCCAAACCATCCCGGATCGATAGCTTTGTTGCGGATCGACGTAAATTATATAATAACAATGATAAAAATATAACTTAGCTAGTTAATGATAATAGTAATAATAAAATATGTATGTATAAGCTGTAAAGACGTTGGCCTATCTACAACCTTAATTCAATAATGCTCATTCCAAATATGTACTGCTCGCAAAAAATGGACGTCTATTTCTTTAAGACCGTTGATATTACTTCGTCCAGTCAGGAGATCTTGATTGTACTTCATCGTATGCACCCATAAGATTCGCAAACCGTCCAAATCTTATACCGAGCAGTAGAGCCGATACTTTTTGGTTTTCGATAGGATCGAACCGGACTTCTAGTTTTTTTGCCTGTTTGTTCGAGCTGGTTCGGGTCTGAGTCAGGTGTCGGGCTTGGACTCATGTACGTGCTTGTCCGAGTTCGGGCCGAGAGTACCAGATGGACAACCCTGCTTTTTCTTTTTTAATATATAAAAATATAAGTTGTTGTGTTTTTAAAATTTAAATATAAATAATTATGTGGTATTATATACATAATATTTATATAATTGAATATGGTTAAATATTGGTTCAAGTAAGACAAGTAAGGAGTGTATTTGTAGCGATACCTTATGGAATAATCTGAATCGTTAATTCACTTGATCCAATTAATGGCCTACAATCATCCACGTTATTTAATGATTCAGTGACAATTTTGTAATTTTTAAAAAGTATGTGGACATTTTCTCCATTTGAAAAATATGTGTGTTTAAAAAGGAGATGTGGTGTCATTTTTGTGATGTTCACGAGAAACTGTAACAATTATGGTCTTAATTCAAAGTTTTAGTTCAATTTGTTCAAAAACTGTAACACCTCAAATTTTGGGAACTCGGGGCGTCACGAGTTAGGACCTTACAATGGGTTTTGACCCTAGATTGACGATAATATCGCTAGATCTTTCCACAATGCACAACATAGTAAACCGAATAAAGTCTGAAAACATGCGGATATCATAAAGTGCGAAAAGAAAGTCAACCGTCTCAACAAGATCTATAATCCAAAAGAAAGAAACGAGTTTAGTCTCATGCAAATAAAGGAAAACCCAGCGTCCCGACTACCTCGTACGGAATCTAGTTGACCACTGACCCCCAGCGTCCCGACTACCACGTCTTCTTCGTCTTCTCACATTCTCTGCCCACAGTTTCTTCGTTTTTAAAACGTACAGGTAAATATATCTATATATGTCTATTAAGGTCACTGTTATTCATTGACTTAGGGTTTGTGTTTCGTATTTGTTGTTGATTTTGACGACATTTGTTTGATGTTACTTGTTTGATAGTATAATGAAATAAGAAATGTATTCAATTTTATGAAATTTATGTTAGGGTTGATGAATTTTGATATTACACAAGGTTTAAGTGTATATCTGTTTTAGATCAGTGTCAGTTAACTGAGTTAGGGTTTGTGTTTTGGTAATTTTGATTGATATTTACGAAATTTGTTTGATGTTACCTTGTTTGATAGTTTAATGAAATTGGAAAGGTATTCAATGTAATGAAATTGATGTTAGGGGTTATGATTTTTGATAGGACACAAGAATGAAGTATAAGCATGTTTATGTTTGGGAATTTTCATTGCCTTATGTAGATATAAACAATAATTTGTGTTGTGTATTTTGGTTTTTATCAGGAATACGTAATCAAATATGGGGAGAATCAAGATTATGGGGAAAAAAAACGAAAAGATGTGCAAGCTCCAAAGGAAATATACCAAACATAAACATGCTTATACTTCATTTCTAATCTTTTATTTGTGTGCCATATAAATTGTATGTTGTGTGCTTGATTTATTACAGTGGCAGTTGCGGTATATACACTGTGAAGTACCTACAATACTTAGCATCTGGCCGTAAAGATATAACAGATTTTAGTGATGAAAACTTGCAGGCTTATAGAGAGCAGCTTACACATGCGGTGTTTTGCAGGGATTGGCCCACTTGTTCGATGATAGGTAGACTACTGATGTTGTGTACGAGACTAGTGAACAATCAAATCTTTTATTTGTGTAATATGCATTTCTAATATTTTGGTTTCAAATTATGACATTTTAGAGGACCTATCATGTATGATATTGTCATTTTCTTTTGGCGTTTGTCTATTACATTGGTACTTTCTTTTGTAACTAAATTTCTAATTTTACTCACATTATGTAAGTGGTTTATTCTGCACATATGTTGTGTACTATTTGTATTTCTATGAATTTGCACATATGTTGTGTACTATTGTCATTTAATGTTGTGTATTCCATTACTTTGTGTAGCAATTGATAAAGCTGCACATACACTATCTAATAAGTAATTTATATGAATTTGCACGTTTTTCGTGTATTAATATATAAAATAAGAAGTTGTACATACACTTTGTGTAACTAATTGTCACATAAGTATACACATACTTCCAATATTCAGTTGATACTTTGTGTAACTAATTGTGTACTCATTTAATGTTGTGTATTCCATTACTTTGTGTAGTCATTTGATGTTGTGTATTCCATTACTTTGTGTAGACTATAGACTATTGTTACATATGATTAGGACTACACTTTATGAATCATACTTTCTGTAATAACATACTTTGTGTAGCCAAAAGATGTAGTAAATTTGTGCACTCACGTGCTACATATGAAAATGCACGTATTTTGTTTAACAAATGCCTACACATGTAGGTGCATATACTTTGTGTAATCACATACTTTGTGTCTAATGAAAACAATATCAAACCCTTCCAAAATTAAAAAAAACATAGATATTCTACTTTGGTTGATTTAGACATGTCTTTTTGTTGTGCTCAATCATACCACAACAACTACATTTCCTCTCTGTATGATATGTGTATCACAAGGTCTGATATACAAATTCCAAATCTTGAAGCAATCAATCAAATTAGATCGTCAAATGTGCACGATACATCAACAACTATAGACTTGCTTGTGAAGTCCCCACTGTAATTCCATTCTCCGTCTTCATTTATCCAAACACCACCACAATACGTTGTGATGTACACAATTTTCGTCACTATTATAAGAAAACCACACTTAAAATGATGAGGAACTACACAACAAATACCAATATGTTTAACGATACACAAGGACATACATAAAAACGTATACCAATACACAATTTTTCCCACGTATAAAGTAAAATTACAATAGTTTTTTACATACAAGATGCTCATATCACAGCTACATATACACAAGATTGAAAACTATAATGAGGAACTACACAAAAACATACCAAATTCAAGTATTAAAACCCATGACACATATTATTTACACAAGTATTAAGTTGGAGATTGGTGAAGATACACATCTCTTTCATAAATAATTCATCTATTACACAAATTCAAGTATTAATTCATTTGTACATACACGAAGAAGGAAAGTACACAAGTTTCAACAAAGGAGAAGAGAAGGAAGACAACTATGAATTAGAAATACACAAATAATTTGCACCAAATCAAGAAAACGTACAAAATTAAAATCTAAATATGAATATACATACTGTTTGAAGAACTACTCAAAGAAAACTCTGTTGTTCGAAAAATAGAAAAAGTCAGATTCAAAATTTTGTCGAGGCGACACTGCGATACAAAAAGTCTGTGCTAGATGAAGAAGATTATGGTTGAAGGAGAGGAGAAATTGTCATTAAAAATGTCAGATCTACTCTCATAAACCGTTTAACAAATTCTTCAACAAAGAAGGAGAGGGAAGATTGTGCTATACGAAGAAGAACGTGCTCTCCGAAAAAGATAATGGTTGAAGGAGAAGGGAAATTATCACCATTTTTGTCAGATCTGATTTCCTAAACCATCTAACAAACTTTTCAGTAAAAGAGGAGGGAGGAAGGGCTAATATCGTCAGAATCTTTAATATCTACATAATTAAAAAAAATTTCAATATTTAATGGGGCCTATTTTATCATCAAACAATATAAACAGCTCTTTTAATGCTCAACAATATGTTAAAGGCCTATTAGCCCATTTTATCCATTCATATAGCATTATTTATATTGTGAAATAAATTTATTTTTATTTAAAAAACTTAGAAATATTATATTTAATATTTTTATTAAAAATTACATGGTAATTTTATTTTATTTTTATTTTTGAAAGGACAAGGTAATTTATCTAAACAAAGTGTTACGTTTACATGAAAAAAGATCCAACTTTTATATTCCTATTAGCAATGTGAGCTCACACCACTGCTTGCTTATCATATACATGACATAGTATTTTATAAGTATTTTATTGGCTATTAAAATTATATGATATAATTAAGTATTTTATTGTTAAGGACCGATTACATTATATAATAATAATGTTTATAAAGCAAGTATTAAATCTATAATATATGTTATTGAACACTATTTAAAAGTTTTTTTTTATTCAAATGATGAATTATTACACAAGCTATCTCGTGCAACGAGAGTGAATTATAATTCATATTATACATTGGATCAAGTATCGCATATTTAATTTGACTTTTATAAAACACAAATTTTTAAAAATTAGTTTAAAATTAAATGAATAAAATTACGTTTGTAACTTTTTTTTTATAAAACATTAATTTTAATATTTCATTTAATTTTTAAAATAAAAATTAAATTTTACATCTAAATAAAGTGATCAGTTTTAAAATTTTAGTTTAAAATTAAAGGAACAAAAATTATATTTATTTGCATATATATATATTTGTATTTATCAAAAAATATAGAAGGTATGATTTTCCATTTTTTTGTTATTCTCTTTGCAATCGTACAATAAAAATAGGACACTGATAAGATAAAATCAACTTAGATGGTACCAAATAAAAAAACCTTAGAAGACATCACCGGAAAAGAAGCAGATAAAGATTTACCTACGCGAAAAGACACCAAGCGGAACAAACATCAAACCTGAAAGGCATCAAACATATTTATTAAAAAAAAAAAAGTGACCGTTAATTGAATAAGACCAAACTTTAAGGACACAAATAAAAAAACGTCCAAAAATAAAGTGAATAAAAGAAAATTAAAGAGAATATACTTAATCTAACCGTAAATTAGAATTTTAGTTCATTCAAAATAAAATAATTCAATGATAAATTACTCAAAACTAATTTTTCAAATTTCATTTTTCCTTGATTAAATTATTAAAATTATTAAACTACGTTAATCCGTATTATGTGTTTAAATAATAAAATAATAAATCAAACCGTATAAGACACAAAAACTATACCAAGTATTTTACTACTTTTGGCTATAATACTTAGGGTTTTCTTATAAAAACAACTTGTTCTATCACCTACGTTAAACGTGGTCATAAAACTATACACTTGTCACTTGTGAAACTTTGGGAAAATTTCTGAGAAAAGGAACAAAAGGGACAAAAACTGAAAAACCAATACCTTGCTGGTGGAAAATGCAATTAGCCCCAATTAAATTTAGAGAAATTACTCAAAATAGCGAAACTTTCATGTTTGGTAGAAAGAACACTTATTATACTTGACCCAGATAATTAGCTAGGATTTGAAATTGGGGGACTCCACTAAACACTAACTACAATGAACTCAAAATATATAATAAAAACGAACAAAAAGGTATTTAGGTTAGCACAAGACAAGCACAAGCATACGAATAATATCTTAAGTGGATTGGTTATAATTTATACTTTATTAGCATTTTTGGACCCAAAGTTTGACCAGAGCCATTTCCGACCTCAAGCAACAACTTTGACTGTCGATATCAAGACAGGTATAAAGTTTCCTCTACATTAAGTAATTTTTTTTGTTTATATTGATTATTATTTCGTATTTTTGGTCAAAAAAACCATTTGTAAGTGCGTTCAAATATAATCACACGCATAAATCATAATAATGTGTGATTTTGATCTACCACCCATTAAGATGGACTACATTTTGTAATTTTACAATTTAAAAGGATATATTTTAATCATCCAGGTCAGCAAAAAGGAAGAGTCAACGTTTACTTTGAATTTGAAGTTTGACCGGTTAGCTGTGACGCAGTTACGTTTTACCACTCGTGCGGATAGCAACATGGCCCTAGTAAAAAGATTACCGGATCGGTCCAATAATCGGATCAAATATATATTATATATATACAAAAGATTATTTTGATTTGGATAAGTTAGGTATGAAATTCATTGAAATTATATTTTGTTGGGTTATATACCCTAATGAGTATATATTTGTTGAACGTATAAAACTCTCACGTTATTAAATTCGTGAAGATTCATAACAAGTTTATAATATGACACTGAAATATATAGATTGTGGAGGATGGAAGCTTGGCATCGATAATAAAAGGGATAACGAGGCTAGTTATAAAATTAATATTGGTTACAATCTCTATTGTCAATGTTAATTGATTTTAGGATAAACATCAATAAACTTATGTGTTGGCTTGAGTCCAGTCGCGCATATACACTCGGATGTGTGACGAAACTCTATGCGTCAAATCTGATCCGTCGGAATTTCACATGGTATCAGAACAATTCGATATCGGACTAGACGGCCTTAATTATCAATCGATTTTAGAATCGATCCTCACCGAGAATATTGTGTTGGGCTTTATCGAGTTCGATGTGCATATGTGCTCGGACATGATATCAAGGCCGACTCAACCGAATTCACTAATATCACAAGCATGCAAGTTTGATACTCGGCAACTCGTACGCTACTTGTCGAGACCTTCGGATAACCATTGATGTAATTTGCGGATTTCTACCGGATAGGATGATTTAAAACACGATGGCCCATAGACTCTACATAGTGATATCAATATGAAAGAGACATTTTTTGACCTATTATGCGATTAGAAATAATGAGAGAATCAAGTTCACATAGTTAGGTACTTGAGAGAAATCAGCATCCAACACTTTATGGGCTGTTGGGCACTTAAGGTAAAAGACATCGTATCCATCAAGCCATTGTTCCATTTATCTAGTTTATAATTAGTTTTATCATCTAGACTTTTGATCATAGCATTACTAGGGTTGTGTTACTATGTCGCTCTTTTTGTCTATGGCAAGTATTTTACTATATACGGGGAAGATAAGGATAAACTTCACTTAATAATGTTACTTTGAACTTAATTTTATTGATTAATATATGCGAATCAGGATCCTCTCTATATAAAATGGTCATAATGGATCAAGATGACGACGAAAGTCGACAATGGCGGGACGGCAAGAGAAGAAGTTGATAGACGGTTGGTGGGATACTCCTCCTATTGTCAATTGATTTTATGATGAAACCTTGTTGGGCTTATGGGTTGGACTTGGGCCAACGCACATATGCGCTTAGATGTGTGATGAACCTCACGTTAATTCTGACCCAACGAAATCTTATCAGATTAAATAAAGTAAAAGAGTTATGACGACAATGAGTGATAGCATGACGGTCCGTGTACCGTATAACCACTTAAAAATTATCACAAATATCGCAAAACTTTTGGTCGAGTCCAACCCCATAAATAAGGTTTAAGAATTGTTTTCATAGGCTAGAAATCGACGAACATCACGTAAAGATTGATAAACGGAAAGACTAAAATTATTCATTGAGTTGTGATGTTTAAACACAAAAGATTTTTGACCTACTTTAACTATAATATATGTAATGATTAGGACTAAATAATAAAAATATATTATTTTAAATTGAGAACAATATAAATCGATCTTAAGACTCTCCTCAAGTCGGATATAGAAATTAGAACAAGTAAATTCAGAGGATATATGTTCTCTTTTTAATGTTAAGTGTTTACATTTAAATATATTTTTTAAAAATTATTTTGTACGAAGAATCTTGTAAATTAAGCTAATTATATGTATTTCTTCTAAAAACAATATAATAAGATAGTAAAGGAACTATATTATTCTTATAGAAAATAAGTATATCTCTTAACACATCATGCAAATAAAATTTCATGTAACCTTAAAATTTAGGATAAAGGTTGAATTACCTCCTTTTAAAAGTTATTCGAGTTGCTATCCAAATTAATCATAGAATAAATCATTCAAAATTGCAACATGTGTATTACTTAATGTGTTGTCAAGGTGAAATAAATGTCTGAGATAAAACTATACACATTGGTTATACAAAAGATAAAAGTTATTATATAAAGTCGAGATCCTATTGAACTTATGTGTTGAGAGTGAACCTAACGTCATATACATTTAGGGTTATTTGGTATACCCACATCAATACCCGGTGTTTTGTATTCTAGGATATCGGTATCAAATTGATGATCTATTATCCGAACTTTCTCTTTTAATATACTAATACTTTTGAAAGGTATCGGTCTTCTTTTCTTTTCTTCTTCTTCTTCCTCACAAATACTTTCTTTTTTTTTCTTCTTCCCTCCCTCTCGACATTTTTCAGTTGCTTTTTTCTTTTCTTCTCCCTAACAAAAACTCAAAGAGAGCATCTCTGCATCATCCCCTTTACCCACCACTTTTCGCCGCCAACTGGAGAGTCACCGCCGACCACTCGTTGTTACTTCTTCCGACGGAGCAAGGAGCCGCCACCGCTATACTCATACCTGAGACATGAAATCCGGATATCAGATATCAATCTGAGACTCATACCTTGATACCCAAACTTAATACCTGATACATTTAATCAGGATATCGATACCTAACGACCCTTTAAATGGTAAAACTCTTTCACTATATTGACCTATGAAAATTTAAAGTGGTATAAAAACGACTTGATCTCCAAGTCCTAACTTATCAAGTGTTACTTGAGGGTTAGACTTGAGAGAAGTAGATAAGACTACTTGGCCATGTCGGAGTGAACATGCCGGTCAGTGTCAAGTATCAACATCTTCACTTATTTGCAGCTTAATTACAAACCATGGGCTGAACTTTTCACTTGTATGATTAACTAACAAAGTTTCAAAATCCAATTTCAGCCACTAATTTGTTTATTAAGACAATAGCTTTTGTTGTTTTTGGTTATATATCCTTTTATATAAATGATAAAATTTAGTTTATAGCTGATTTTATCTTTGATCTTATCACTTCAGTTCGAGATGAGTTGTGAAAGTTAAGGTTGGATATAAGACATTGGTCTAAGCCTCTAAGGTCGACATTTTATGTACAAGACATCGACTTAAACCTAATTTGACGCAATTTTTATTTTTTAATTAGTATATTGTGTATATATAGCTTATTAAATTTGGTTGAAATTGGACCTAATCAAACTCAAAAAAGTAGTTTTGACTCCTGGTAGTTTGACTCCCTGGATGCTTATCTCAGACAATTAATACTGTAGAACTAATAATAATAATCAAATTTTAACTTTTTTTTTTTTGTGTGTGGAAAAGGAAGCTTACGTCGTGGCTCAAAGAGCCATTATCGAAGAAAACTTACGTAAGTTAAAGGTGTGTAATCATATTGATTCGATTCGGGTATATGGATATTCGATTTGATAGTTTCATAAAAGACTAATCCAAACTTGATGCGAATATAACGGTATCCAACACTTTTAGTCGGATAAAGTAATATACCAGAGTATCCGAATTTTTTAAAATTTAAGTCGATTAAACACTAATTTTACCAAATAAATTGGATATCCGGCAAATATCCAAGTGATTTTGAATAATTATATTGGACCAGTTTAAATATCTTTTGTAATTTTAACTTTTTTTTGAATTATGTCTAAAAGTTATCATTTTTAAGATGATGCCATGAATTTTCGACTTTTCTGAATATCCTTCTACCATATATCAATTAATATTTATTAATATTTTAAGGAATAGAAAAAAAAGTTATTCATTCAAAAAATTATACTTTAAAATGACGATTAATATAATTAGTAAATAATAAAAAAAAATCTCTAAAATGTTAACTAGAATGATATTAAAAAAAACTATAAAAACTTAAGATTACGGTCCAAAAATCGATTTTTTTCGTAAAAATATTTAAAAAAAGTCTATTGTACAGTAACACCATCCCATAATTCCCTAAATTTTATTTAAATTTCATATTGGCTCTCAAACAACTTCATTAAAAATTTATCACACAGCATAGGTTTTATAGGCTCTCATAAATTTCTATAGGCCGGTTTGGAGCCTACAAATTATCCTGATTGAGTCTACTAATCATGTTGTTTAGACAAAAATGTTGTACCAAAAGGTTATAAGTTTAGGGTGAGTCGTCATTTATTGGACGTGTATTGAAATGATTGGTTTATAAACTATAACATTATGTTGGTATATAATTATTAAGCTACAACTTTTGTGCTATGTGCCTCAAAAAAGAAAAGAACTTTAGAGTTATGGATCAAAATCTTCAACTAGGCAAATCATTAAGTTGGAAAGGCTAAAGTAAATCTCCAATATTGTCACAATTATCCACAAATAGAATGTTAGATAATTGTGGATGGGTCCAAAATGGTTGACATTAATCATCAAGAACTTGTTTACATTGACGTTAACAAAATAAAATTAGCCTATGTTATAGGCTTAAGCTTTTTACCCTAATTATGTAGAAGAGACCATCGAAAGCATTCAAAGTCAACTACGATTTGCTTCCACATTCCACTCTCGTCACTCTTTCTACCCAAAATAACACAAGTGTTGAGAAAGAGGACTTGAGACATGGTATGACTTTCATTCGATATCTATATTCATTGAATGAGTTCTATTGAACGCTTTTATATTCGATTGTGATAGTTTTTACCGTTGAATGAACTATGAGAAGATCTTTTACGGTATTATTAGTGACTACTGCATCTTGTTGGAGATAATTTATCCCACATCGAAAGATTGGGACTACCCAGCCTATAATATAAGGTCGGTGGCTACTCCTCCTATTGCCAATTGGTTTTAGGATGGAACCTCATCGGGTTTATGTGCTCGGCTTGGGCCTAACGCGCATGTGCGCTCGGATGCACACGACCCCCGCTTTACGCGGTCCGTACAGACTTTGACACATCTTAACTTTGCTCGGAGATTGATCATGCATACAAGATAGGTGGACTATTGCTCGGAATTTTGTTGTCTACAAAAGTTGCGGGTCAAGTTGGCCATCCGTAATTACGATAATTTCATTAAGGAATGTCATGAAGAACACGTTTTGTGAAGAAGTGAATATATCACACACGCGCAATTATAAACAAACTATTTTGGTTCTAAGGTCGACGAGTTACCCATATTATTGCCAAGAAGTAAATATATCACACACTGTAACTTATCATGAAACATAGTGATTTGCCTCGTCAACTGCCTCATAGACTACTCTTTGTAGCATCAATACAAGTGCCTCATAGACTACTCTTTGTAGAGTCAATTTAATTTTAGGATAAAACAAAGCAAAAAACACTCTCGATACCTTCGGGTACAACAGACAAGAACCTTTGTACTGCGTGAACAATAGGCACCGATGAGCCCATTTCTCAGTATTACACTCAGCAATGTGATAGGCATTTTCATTTGTCGCCAAACAAAACAAGATAGAAAAATCATCATCAAGGTAATAGGCAACTTCAAGTCATTTGTAATTCTACATTTCCAAACAAAACAATGTTCCAAATAAACACTGGCAACCATGAACAACTAAAAGCAGCAAACATACCCGAAAGTATGATTCACTGGCCCAACAAAATGCCCGCCGTGGAATGCCAATCGCATCCTATCATACATTCTAATTATCGCGTCTGTTAGTCCTCTACGAGGAGCTGCGGCTTCTTCCTTCTCTTTTCCTCCTCTTCTTCTTCTTCCTTCTCATCTTCCTTTTCCGCGCTGCTAGTAGCAGCATCAGTAGCAGCTTGGTTGCTACTCTCCACAACAGTCTGAAAAATATACAGAGAGTTGGAAAATCAAAACTAAGTAGGAATTTGAACACTTAAATTAACAAATTTGGATAGTGTACTTACAGCCTTCTTCCCACCAAATATAATCTTGAAGAGAACGCTGAATACCACCACGACGATTGCCACCAAAACGCCAATAGTCAAATTTGGTTGCGTCTCTGCCTTTTCAAGAAGTTCCTACATGATAATTTACTTGGTAAAGACTCCAATTATAACTATTTGTGATGCGCACTCAATGAAATGGAAAGGTATCATGAACATACCAAGATCTTAGGCCTATAGGCCTCCAAGAAAGAAATATCCGCAATCTTGTAGAGTAGTTCGAAAACCTTCTTCTGTGGAACAAATAAAGTGTTAACAATTTTAACATGAATGTATGATAAAAATTAGGTAGTAACAGAGGAAGTAGGAAACTGTTACCTGAATACCGCAATGCCATCTGAACCAGTAGCGGCTTCCTCTTCAACCTTTTGCTTTTCCTTTTCAGCATTGAACTTTGGCTTCCATGCATTCTCCCTATAAGACTCGGCTCTTTTCATCGGTAGCTATTAAAATGTTGTCAAAACAATATTCCATCTTGCATGGTCCAAATCTCAATTCCAACAGCAGCAATAGCCTCGAAGTTAGGAGTTTCAAGCTCAAAGTAACTAGGGTTAGGAATTTCTTGTGGCTTCCATATACCCTTGTAGTTTAGGATTGTCAATCAAGGGTGCATGCCACTTTCCCTTGTAAGCTGGATTTCTCTTCGTAGGCCTCTTCCACTCACCACAACCAGGAGCAGTATCACACTTGGGATTATCAATCTTCAGTGCCTCCATTCACCATCTTCTTCATCATCCCAATCTTCAGGTTTTGTTGCCTCGGGATCATCAATTTCCTCAGGCTCATCATCTAGCCATCCTTCTGGCTTTTCAGCTTCCTCATCTAGGATTTCCATCGGCGCATCTTCATCCCAATCCTCAGGTTTCACTGCATCTGGGTCTGGAATCTTCTCCCTCTCATCCCAATCTTCTGGCTTCTTATCATCCGGATCGGGGATTGTCTTGGTAGGGATGATAGCAGGATCAAAATCATCACCAGCAAGAAAACTAGCTCTTTTCTTCTCCTCCCCATCAATCAGAATGCGCAATACATTGTCAGGTGTCAAATAGCAGTGTACACATGGGGTCAACTTGTCAGATGGGACGGATGGCGGGTACTTGAGATGATGTTCAATATACTCCCCGCTTTTAGGATTTTTTATGCTTTAGAATGAAGTGAACCTTGTTTGTGGACCACATTTATCAGGTCCAAACATGATGGCATATGGTGATTCATTATCAAACTCCTTAGCAGTCCATCCAGCCTCCTGGGGCCGCAAATATTTGATATATATGCACCACCACATTCAAGCCCATTTTGCATCCGAGTCTCGTATTGGAGCACTATGGTTTTACCCTTCAGATCTAGAGGATCATCAAGCTCTTTCACTATTGCGTACTTCCTGGCTGGTTCACTCACTAACAGTCCATAATCATCATGACCCTCACTCTGTGCATGTTTCCAAACACCTGAAATCGACCATAATCTTGAATGTCGTGAGTCATATGAAATAGTCAAATTATCTTTGACCAAAAAACATCCTATATACAGAGAAACCAGGTGACTGTAGACCAGGTAGATTAACATCATTGCAGCTTTTGAGTACCCGAAGATGGTACCAATTTATCTCCATTAAATAGGGGTCTAAATCTATATTTGCCTCAAACAAATTAAGTAACGGACACCGATCTTACCCTCACGCATGTTCTTCAACTATAAACAGCATTGAAAGTTAAGTCACAGTCCGTTGACTAAGACTCCTAACTCTATTTCTCAGCTAACCAAACAGATACATCAGATTAGGAATTCGAGTTCCGATCCAACGAATTCAGCAAATTCCCTTTCATTCCAAATCTTCAATTCTAACAGGCAAATCAATATTAGATCTGAAACGTAATGAAATCAACAACGTGAAGAAGAACATAACCTGAGTAGTCGCCCTTGCCAGAGATCACCAACGACCTTCAAATGACTCGTCAAAGGACTCATACAAGATCTAAGGACACCGAAAGAGAACAAACAACTTAGAGGAAACAAGTAAATTTGATACGGGGTTAATTGAAGTAGAAGAGGAAACAAAATAATCCTAAAATCAGAAGCGAAAACAGAGATGGAGATCATACGGGATCGGAGGAAGCAGCGCAGAGCTGAAACACGAAAAAAGCTAGCACACACAAGTCCCATCATTTTCGCCATCGGAGCTTTAGCCGTTACCCTGCGGCTGAGGGAGGTGAGCGAGCGGCGTCTATATCTCAGGACTCGGGAGAACATCAACCTGTAGGTTTTGATTTTTTTAGATAAAAATAATAAAATAGGAGATATTTATTTGGCCATAAATTATTTGGAAGAAATGGGTAAAGAAACGCCAAAAAATATAAAAAAAATTAGTTAGTGGATTTAGATATGGATAATAAGTTCTCCCTCATAATCTTATACTCATAGTACTAATTAAACTTAATAATTTTTTAATTATATTTAAAGTTTACTTAAGTTAGTGTTACACAAACATAAAACGTTTGATTTTACAAAAATATGTGATAACCCACATCTTTCAATTTACACAAATCGTCTCGATTTACACAAAATCTATATATTTACACAAACCGTCGATTTTATTTACACAAGACGATCTAAACCTATCGATTTTATTTACACAAGTCCTATCGATTTTATTTACTCAAGCCCTATCGACTTTATGTACACAAACCCTCGACTTTATCTACTGACGACTTCAGTTACACAAGCCCTAACGAATTTATCTACACAAGCCCTAACGAATTTATCTACATAAATCCTAACGAACTTATCTACACAACCCTATCGATTTTAATTACAAAAGTCAATCGAATTGCACAAGAAACATCTAATCTTAAAAAATTGGTTAAGTAGTAATTATTACATTTAGTATATTTAGTATAACAGGATATAAAAAAAATAATTAAAAAACAAAAAACAAGTCACTAATACGTGTACCATTCATTGCAAAAATTGACCAAATCTGGGAAATAATTTATATTATTTAATTATAAATTCAATTCACAATTTAATTCCGACTAATCTCATTATAACTAAGAAGAATTTTGAGAAAACGTGAAAAAACATTCACAGGCCTTTTAAAAACAAAGTGATCAGGTAAATAGATTTTCCCTTTCCGATTGAAGAGTGATGCCAAAATACTCGGTAGCGGCAAAGGGCACAAAGTAACAACATAAACGTGAGGGACCAAGGAGAAATTGTCGGTTGCTAGTGGAACAACCAGCGACGAAGGGGGTCTGTTTTTATTTGGTAGAATATGAGGATCTACATTGTAAACTTTCACATTATTATCATAAAGATTTGGTTAAGCACTTTCTTAATAATAAATTTCTAGTTTATTATCATAAAGATTTTGTTCTACCGATTATTGTTTTGAAGTATTGTAGGAAGTAGATTACTTCAAATCAATTTATTTAAGTAAATTGACTATTTAAAAAAATCGATTTTAAACGATGAAATACATTAATCGATAACCGTGGTCAGATTTATAAAATTAAATTGTTCGACGTATATACCAGCTATGAAATTGGGATTTTGGAGTCAATAAATATAAAATTAGAGTAATAAAGTTAAATTTGAAACCTAAAAAATATTTAAAAGTAGATAATTTTAATTGATGGAATTGAAGTGATAACTTGACCACATATGGAGGCATAGGGCCCCTTCCATACAAGCTTTTATTTTAAATAATAAACTCCAAACTGATACAGTTTGTATACAGGCATAAGGAAAAGATGGCCAAGGCCAGTAAGAAAATCACTTGGCCAGCAAGGAAATCAAAAAAGAGGATGACGTACGAGCTTCACTTAACCTACATATACATAAGTTCAGACAATGAGCATCCTTAAACCTACATTACATAAATTGAGATAATGAGGTGCTTGATTACACTTCTTATAATCCAAGACCAATAAACCTCATTCAACCGTGCAACCTTGGCAAAGATCAAGCTCAAACACTACACCTAACACCAACAATGTTTTCCCTGTTCCACTTCTGAATAAGGGTTAAAGAATCCGGACTCAGCACCCCATCCGCTTTGGTAACTCAGGACCGGAGAATCATATTTGAACCAAACAACACCACACTACCTCAATCGTCTCGAGCGATGAATCCAATGTCATATCCGAAGCCAACACACACATCGCTGATATTGTGATATTGTAGCTGAAAAGAAATATCAGTTCCCACCCAAAAAAGAAAGAATATCACTTTAACAAATTCAAAGAAACATAAAAATTTTGGTCATGAAATTGTAGCATGTGCCTCTCATGTATAAGTATATATATTGTACATTTATAAACCCAAATTGAAAAATAAGTTATCATGTTGTAGTTCAATACTTCAATATACTTATATATAGGAGTAATAATTATGATATGATACTAAACATCATATATTAGTATAAACTGAATATAGAAAAAAATATATACAAATATAATATATAAATTAGAAATACCTATCTACGAAAATACATACAATAAATAGTTTGAATCTCAATAACAACAAAAACACTAAATTCCTCTAGTGATATACGCCGCTAGCAACGTTGAAATTTAAATGTTTTTAGATAAACTAAAAACCTAATTTGCACATAAAACGAATCGAAATTTGCAAATGAGGAGATGATAGTACCTTGGAAGATCGAGAGGATGAGAATCAAAATCGGCGTTCATAAAATGAGCGTTGGTGTTGGATCTCGTTTGGCCGGTCCAATACAATGTTAGGCTTCTCTTCAACTTTGTGAAATGATAAGCAAATCGTAAACTGGTATGCTCAGTGAAACTATGACCTTCAAATTTGCACTTTTTGGGTTGAGTATATCCGTCATCTTTCTTTAGTTTTTTCAAAATGTTCCTACAACAGAGAAGAATAAGACCCTTCATCAATAAGAAACAAATATACCACCAAAATACTATCATATTCAATTCAATTCAATGATCTACAATGGCTACAACGTACTGGATGAGACTAAGAAAAAAAGCGAGAGACGATTTTATTATATAGACAAAAGTTGTTAGTAAAATTTACCAAATTAAAAGAAGATTGTTGAGGAAGATTTGCAGATTATCATTTTTGAATAATTTTTTTTTATCATTTTAAAATTAAAATAGCCGAAATCCTCATTTTAGAAAATAAATTAAAATTCAAATATCTTTTGTAACAGATTCTGATTTGCTTCTCTTCCAAGTTTTAAAAAAATCAAACAGGTAATTTTCAAAATTGACTGAAAATATTTGACGTAGTCTTGATATTTCAAAAATTATTATAACTTACCAATCTATATACTATTATTAAAGCCAAAGTTTCATGTGGTGCTTCCTCAAAGTTTTTTTGCCACATGTCATTTTCTTAGATTTTTGAGTTTTGATAAACTAAAATAAACATTAATATATTGTTTCCATTTATATACTTATCACAATCTTCAACATATCTATATACTACTATTAAAGCCAAAAACATTTACTTTCATGTGGTGCTTGTTCAAAGATTTTTTTGTCACATGTCATTTTCTTAGATTTTTGAGTTTTGATAAACTAAAATAAACATTAATATATTGTTTCCATTTATATACTTATCACAATCTTCAACATATTTTTGAGATTTCAAAAAAAAAACATGTTTTTAAGATATTCTTATTTATTATTTTTGAAAATTATATATTTACTTTTATTTATAAGATTATTAGATAATTTATTATTTTATATTTAACATGTAAATATATAGTTCCTATATCTTATATCTTATAATATTATAAAAGAGATAATTTGCCCCATAAATAGTCAATTTCCGTTATTATCCCTACTTTTAAATGTGATTGGGCTTACACCCTTCTTACATAGGCCTATATTGGGCCCAAACTGTCCAACTATCTCTCCTTGGGTCCAAGTTTTTGTTTTTATTTCTTACGTATGTTCGACCGTTCCTTTACATTACACGCGTCATTAATAATTACTACGTGTTTCTCCCTTATGTCTCCACCGTCTCTTCCAATTATTATCCTCCCGAGAGAGCATCCCTATCAGTCTATCACTTTACCCCCGTCCCTCTGACATCTCTGTTACTCAAGCAAAACCTCAGCCTTGCCGAGCCACCGATGGAGGCCGCCGTAGGACCACCGGTGAACGGCTCAGCCACCGTATTGGATACAAAAACGAGAAATCTACCGTTCAATTCAATCTCATCTCCCAATCCGATTTGTTGGAGAATTCTCAATTTGACCTTGTTGTCAACTTCAGTTTGGTGCTAACCCTAATTTCATAAATTATCGTCAAGGTCGTCGTTGAGGAGGCATCGATATATCAGTCTGGTGAGCGTCCACGTTCTGCAACTCATAATTACAGAGATGCCCTCACTAAATATATTCTCTATTTTGAAGGACAAAGATCTGGGGAGCTTCCTCCTAACCAAAGAATGACATGGAGGAAAGATTTAGGCCTTTCTGATGGAGCCCAAGCTCATGTAATTTGGCCAATGTCGTTTTTTGAGAAAATGTGCTCTTCTGCCTTTTGCCCTTTTTGAGCTTTGTTTGCTTTTTGGGTTATGGAAAAATGCAGGTTGATTTTGTGGGTGGATATTACGATGCGGGTGACAATGTGAAATTCGGGTTTCCAATGGCATTCACTGCTACAATGCTGTCATGTAGTGTAATTGAATTTGGTGGAATGATCAAGAATGAACTCCAATATGCAAAACAAGCAGTTCGTTGGGGTACAGATTATCTCCTCAAAGCAACTGTTCATCCAAACACAATCTATGTTCAAGTTTTTTTCATTACCCATTTCAAAAAGATTCAAGAACATCTATTTAGCAGAAAAGTGTAATTTCTCATAATTTGGTAGGTTGGAGAGGGAAATAGTGACCATGCTTGTTGGGAGAGACCATAGGACATGGACACACCAAGAAATGTTTACAAAATTGACGGAAATAACCCTGGTACTGAAGTTGTTGCTGAGACCGCTGCTGCTCTTGCTGCTGCTTCTATGTGTATTTGTGTTTAGAAGAAGTGATAATTCTTACTCTAATATCCTTCTTGACAGAGCCATTAAGGTAATTAAAATAATCCTTAATACTAAACAATTTTACAAAAAAATGGGTTTTTTAAATTCTAATATATGATAAACATTTCTGGGTTTTGTAGGTGTTTGAGTTTGCTGATAAATACAGAGGCACTTACAGTGAGGGTAGTCTCAAATCTTGTTTGCCCTTTTTACTGCTCATTCTCTGGATATGAGGTAACTTGAACTATGTTTCTAGGGTTTTTACCAAATCAAATTTTGGGAAATTTGTTTGTAACTTTGTAACACTGAAATTTGTAAAGGATGAGCTTTTATGGGGAGCTGCTTGGCTTCACAGAGCTGCTTGGCTTCACAGAATACAGAGCAAAAAAATTCTTCAAAGAGCAGTGGTAATGGCCATTATTCCAGATTTTGTTATGATTTTTATGTCATTATTGTTTCTTGCTCCTCTCTTGTTGGATATAACACAAATCTTTGAAATTCCATGTTGTATATTAGATTTCTTATATTGTTCCTTAATTTGATGATTTTGGTAGCAGTGGATTTCTTACGCCGAGCAGCTTGTAAGATCATCGATGAGGTATAAACTACCATAGCATTGCATGTTTGAGGTTTTGAAGTTTCAAATATTTAAAGCTGTTCATTTTATTTTTTTGCAGTATTTGGTGCCTTTTGTGGAAAAGGAAAAATATCAGATCTCAAAGGCATGTCGACTGCATCCTGATAATGACATGTTTAGAGATCAAGCGCTACACAAGATTCATGTGGATATAAATGGTGGCAGTGTGGTTACTGCAAGAAAAGGTTCTATGCAGAGAAGTATCTTGATAACCATTATGTTAACAAACGCTATAATTTGATTAATGTGGTGAGTCTCTTCAAATATGTTTTTCATGTCATGTTTATTTTCTTTCCATCCCATTACACTATCTCCAACAATTATCTCAATTCATGAAACAAGGAATGTAGAAGGATCTGATCTAAGTTCTCACATACCTAATGAACAGGATTGATAGCTTTTACTAAGAATGCCTATATGGTAATTGATGAATTATTTGCTTAACAGAATATGACATATCATTTCACATTTTTCAGACAGATAGTAAGTGCCCAGCAGATCTATGCGGTGCATTGCATGGTGGCCTTGTGATGGACATTCCACCTCCAAAGACCAAGTGTAACCCTTCGGCAGTTTTGAAAAATCGTCATTTATGTGAGATTATTTTCTAGATACTGCTTTCAATACTAAAATAGATATTGTTTTCAATACTAAAAGTCCCACATGCTCAATGTCCCTTTTGCTTTACACAATGACCCTTGCAGAAACTTGCTAGCACTTGTTTTCCTGTAAGTGGAGGACCCTCAGCAAGTCATCTCCACAGTGGGATTTTTCTTCAAGCATTTTTTGTTATGATTGAATTTTATGAAGTAGCAAAGGGGGAGGTAATAATGTCCTAATTCTTTTTGGCTGTGATTTTTGACAGAGTTCTTCTTGCGACAATTTTGCGATGCACACACTTGCACAGGTGGTCAAAAACCTTTCTCTAGAGGTGGAAAAGTAGAATGAAAACAAATGCCCATATTTCATTTACAATTTACATTGTTAATTATGATGTTGGGTTGCAAAACATTGCTAATCTATCTTGTGTACTTGTCTGTTTGTTTGAAATGCAGAAACAAATGAACATTCTTTATATAATTGCTTGAGTTTTATCTCTGTTGCTGCCTCTGATTTATGGTTTTATCTATCTGTTTATTTACTATTTGTCCAGAAGTAAGTTATACTGCAACATCACCTTCCTTAATCTTTTCATTTTTTTTTAGTTTCAACTTTTCTCAGCATTTTTACGCCATCGTATAGGGGTCTGAGGAGGGGCACACAAGATCTAAGACGTATTTCGCAAACTGGAAGAAAGAAGAAGCCAAGTAAGCTTATTTTAGCGTTTTAATGTGCTCTTGGCTTATCAAATCTTCCGCTCATCACTTGCAAAATTCTATACTACGATGTTAATTCTTGATGGAATATCCTTTTGACAGCATTGAAGTGCCACTTAGAGTACAATTCTCTAAAGAGGGCATCACTATGGTTGATGCATTTTTGATCTTGTCAATAACCATATGTACTTATATCAATAGATAATCTTACTTGAGCTTTCTTTTAAGGTATCATAATACATTTATGTTACTAAATTAAAACCTCAGAGAGCAAAAAAGCAAGCAAATGATCCAGTGCTTGATCTATATAATGAACACTAATGTCTATCTTTTTGCTTGTTGCTTTAGCCTTAGGGATGGTTATGTACAACACTCCATCTTTAACCTCTGCCTTAATCTTCTCAAACTCAACATTTCTGGCAGCACAATCCAGTTGTTGTACTTCCCATAGCTCGCCGCCGGCCATTCATCATCGTCATTTGTGTACGTGAGTGACAGTCTCAGCTTGACCTCCTTCGCTCTTCTTAGGTACCTTCTCTGCTTTCAGAACCAGCCTATCCACATTAGGGACAAGGGTACTCAGGCATTTTTCATTGACTCAATGGTGTTACATAGTAGCTATTATATGTTGCTATAACTGATAGGCTATCACAAGACTCTGTAGGAAATTTTTTTATGTTGAAATTATAACCTCCACTTTGAAGTTCATTAGGAAATGAAAACTTGGTTATGTGTTTCATTCTCTTTATGACTACGAGTAAATAGTCTTGCTTCAAATTTAGTGCATATGTATATCAACTGTGATATGCTCTTTTACTAGGTAGTGTTTGGATAACTACATCATTGATGCTTAAAGTTGATTAAGTTCTCTTTATGCTCTTTTTATTTTTTCAATTTTATATAAATTGCTGACAAACTATTTTCTAAATCTGACTCTTGTATTTCTCTTTCTTAGACCCAATAGCGCTCTGGTGTACGGAAGATTAAGCTAATATGACATTCATCTTTGGGATGAAAGCTACATCACGTTTTTGTAGTTACACTAGAAGGGTTATGCAACACCCTACGTGGATAGAACGAAAAAAAAGACACGAAGAAACTCATAGAAGTCATTTCCCGTTCAGGTTGACGCCCCCTAGTTAATTACAAAATAATAACTAAATCAACAAATATATTGTAAGTGTTACATTTTTTTTCCAAAACAATTTAAAAAACTACCTATTATCTTTTTTAATTGGAAAATTTAATTATATATTAAAGTTTATATTTTAATTATAATTTATTTTAATTTCTTAGAAAAAAAATATTATTTCACTTTACCATCTTCAAAAATGGTCTAATCTATATACTACTATTAAAACCAAAACATTTATGTGGTGTTTCCTCAAAGATTTTTTTGTCGTCATTTTTTAGATTTTTGAGTTTTGCAAACTAAATAACTATTAATATATTATTTTCATTATATACTTATCTCAAACTTATGATTCAAAATAACATATTTTTAAGATATTTTTATTTATTATTTTTAAAATTATTTATTTATTTTTATTTATAAAATTATTAGATAATTTATTATTTATATTTAACATACAAATATAATAGTTCTTATATTAATTAGAAAATAATAATTAAATTAACAATTATATTATAAGTGTTACATTTTTTTTTTACAAGATAATTTTAAAAAATTACCTATTATTTTTTTTAACTAAAAATTTTAAAGTACTATGTATTAAAGTTTTATATTTTACTTATAATTTATTTTAATTTTTTTTAAAAAATATTATTTCACTTTATCATTTTAAAAATGCTCTAATCTGTATACTACTATTAAAGCCAAAGCATTTACTTTCACGTGGTGCTTCCTCAAAGATTTTATTGTCACATGTTAATTTTTTAGATTTTTGAGTTTTGATAAACTAAAATAAACATTAACATATTATTTTTATTTATATATTTATCACAATCTTCAATATATTTTTGAGATTCTAAAAAAAATATAGATATTTTTATTTATTATTTTTGAAAATTGTTTATTACTTTTATTTATAAAATTATTAGATAATTTATTATTTTATATTTAACATATAAATGTAGTTCCTATATTAATTAGAAAATAATAACTAAATCAATAAATATATTATATAAGTGTTATATTTTTTTTAAAGATAATTTAAAAACTACCTATTATTTTTTTTAATTGAAAATTTTAAAGTATTATATATTAAAGTTTATATTTTAATTATAATTTTTATTTTAATTTCTTGAAAAAAAATATTATTTCACTTTACCATCTTCAAAAACGGTCTAATAGAATCAATTTAGTTTTACACTTTTGTATTGTATACGAGACGTAAAATTATAATATATAATATTGTTAATTAGTCTTTTTTTATTGTTAATTTAAATATATTGTTAGTTTAATTTTAAATTTTAAACTTCTCTTTGAGTTAATTAATTAAGACTTTATAATACATTATTTTTTTTAAAAACTATTCATTAAATTTAAAATTATACCCGTGTCTTGGTACGGGAATTACACTAGTTTTTATATAAATAGAAGGAGATTTGTGTCAAGGAGATTTTGAGAAAAAATTGTTGGAGAAGATTTGACCGAATTTTTATTCATGAAAGTCCTTTTAAATATTTTGTTTCAAAAACAAATTTAAATCTTATTGATTCTAAAGAAATTAACATATTTTTTATTTTAATTTTCAAAAATTCGAAATTAAATATTTTTTATTTTAATTTCGTGATATAAAATCTTGATTAAAAAACTAACGTAAAAAGGGGTTACAAACTAATTTTTGTTTTTTTTTTTATAAGGTTTGATCTTATCTGTAATAAAAAAAATTTAAAGTCGGAGCTCCAGAATCAGATCAAGATTGTGTTTTTGCAACCACAAGCTTTTGTATCACAAAAAGCTTGTGATACAAATTATTAAAAAAAAAAATTATTTTTTGGTGAAGAGATATTGTTGGGTATTTTAATAATTTTTTTAAAGAAATAAGTTTTTTTAAATACCAATTTAATATATACTTTTTCTATTTTTTTAGACTTCGAGAAACGTGGACGCGACACGTGGCAATAGAGGCTACTCCTTTAATAGATATATATATATATATGATATGATGATATTTTAATATTTTAATTTAAAATTTTATCATAAATTAACAAGGTCTACTTTGTATCTCTATTAATATTTTTTTAATAAATGATTTTCTCTAGTTTTATGTTAATTGAGAATTTAAATTTGGTATTAATTTTAAATGTATTATAATAATAAGCTTTACTTTAAAACCAACAACTTTAAAAATATTAACAATAAAATTTCAATATTTATTTTATGAAGTTTTGAACATCTAAATACTTTGCTAAACACTTTCATCTTTATCATTCGAGAATGATAGTTGATAGTCCACTATTCTGTTATATTATCAACCTAACTAATTGAATTTCGTGATTTATTTTTTATGTTTTTAAAAGAGAATATTATATCTTATATAATGTATATAACCTTATAGCTAAAATTTTAATACTCCAATTTTAATACTTAAAATGTAATACCAAAATAATATACTTGAAATTTTATACCCAAATTTTATACTCAAAATCTAATACCCAATACATGTATCCGACTACCCAAAATCTATTACCTTAAATTCATTAACTAAATTTTAACATCTAAAAAACATACCTAACACATATACCCAAAATGTAGGGACATACTTTATCATAAGTAATACAAAAAATGTCTACTTTGTCATCCAATATTTGCTTCAACGCCGATATACACATCAAATTTAGACCGAATAAAAAATATTATAGGAAAAAAAAACATTAAGGTTTAGATTGACAGTCACCCAAATTCATCGAGTTCAAATTAACACTCCCGAAATTACCGCAGCACTATATTTTTTAGGGTTTGGCCACGAGACAAGGTTGAGATATATCGCGTCTCATTCTGGCTATTACACATGGAACATACTTTGAGTTTTGGATTGAATTCCTTCGGACTATATTTCAATTGTGATTGGGATCAATCCCGCTTGATCTATATAGTTTACAATTTACACAAGAATATATATTTTTATATTGCCCTTACAAAACAAATCGAAATTTTCAATTATAATTCATTATAACTTAAGTTCTCTTCTCAAAACATCAAAATCAAATTAGACATTGCTGGCTCAAATAGAAACCAAACATACATTTTCAATAATTTACAATAACTCGTTTCCAATAATCCTTAATAATTCGTTGCATTTTATAATCATAACTAACTTTTTGACAAATGTGCAAAATGAAATTTGACATCGCTCGCTCAATCAGAAAACAAACACACATTTCCGATAATCTTAATAACCCATTTTCAATAATCTTGTATTTTGTAACCTTATTTTCATCTAAAATGTATAGGACACATTTCCAATACTCCTTAATAACTCGTTGTATTTTGTACCCTTATTTTCATCTAAAATATCTAGGACGTGGTATAATCAAAAAAATATTAGCCAATTTGGGATGTAATACAATTTTTAACATACAAGACTAAAGAGTCTATCTAATTTATATTTAAAATTAAGGTTGTATCCCGTCCCGAATATTCGGTGGGACGGGATTTGTATTTTACTTATGAAAAAAATCCCGTCCTCGAATATTCGGTGGGATGGGATTTGTATTTTACTTATGAAAAATCTCTCGGGGAACAATGATTTGCAGGTTTTGTGTAGACCTGCTCATATCCGGTCCGAGTTCGACTGACGGGCCTATAATGGCCGACGTTGGACGGAACGGCGGTTACCTGTTTTATTTTATTTTTTAAAAAAAATTAAATTATTTTTTAATATAAATATATCTCATAATAAAATATATTTACTGTAATATTTTTAATATAAATATGTGTCAAAATAAAATATATCGGACTTTTTGACCCGTTCAAACTTCCTTTTATGTTCATGCCCGTCCGTTTTTATGGGACGGGCTGTCCCTCATATCCGGTCCGAGTTCGACTGACGGGCCTACAATGGCCGACGTTGGACGGAACGGCGGTTACTTGTTTTATTTTATTTTTAAAATAATTAAACTGTTTTTTAATATAAATATATCTCATAATAAAATATATTTACTGTAATATTTTTTAATATAAATATGTGTCAAAATAAAATATATCGGGCTTTTTGACCTGTTCAAACATCCCTTTATGTTCATGCCTGTCCGTTTTTATGGGACAAGCTATCCGGATATGATCATGTCTAGTTTTTTCTCGGACGGGCTGTCCGGATATGACTATCCGTATATGATCATGTCTTTTTTTTTGGGACGGGCTGTCCGGATATGATCATGTATAGTTTATTAGTTTGTAATGTGTCAAGACTAATTTTTTTATAGTTTATTAGTTTGTAATGTGTCAAGACTAATTTTTTTATGCGAAAAGAACGAGTTGTCCATGTATGTGATTTTTTACTCGAAAAGAACAAGTTGTCCATGTATGATCAGGTCTAGTTTTGTGTCACCCAATATGTTGTCGGTACATTTACCTTTTTATTTTAATTAAAAATATATACATCAAACCATTGTGTCACCCAGTTTTTTTTTTTTTGTTTTTTTTTTTTGAAAATGGAAAGCGGTTAGATTGGTCTACCTCCTAGAGGTAGTCCAACCTAAAGCATCCTTGCGGATGAGAACACGAAGTTCGGGATCTTTTGGTGTTGGGGGTCGAGATTCCCAGATGGGTCAATCGGTCAGCAACAAAGTTTATCTCTCTAAAAATATGCCTAACACGGATCTCGTCAAAGAAACGATGATCCAGTCTGGAGTCGGATATAATCATCTCGATCTCCATGGACAACTCCACAAACCTTGGAGTGCCTTGATTACACACAGTTATCACCTTCGATTTCGATCTTTTTAATTTGTAGTCTGATTGCTCTTGTAACCCAGTTTTGAGGGCAAATGCTTCGGCTTTTATGACCGAATTGAAAAAAATTTTTTAGCGTCGAGGCTTACAATATCACCATTGTGGTTCCGAATAACATATCCAATAGATGTGGTTCCCGAATCGAGTTTTGATCCATCAAAGTTAATTTTAAAGAAGCCGGTTTTGGTTTTTCCCATTTAATATTGTGTTTTTTCCGTTTGTTTGAGATATAACTTTTTGGTTTGTTGTTTTATGTTGTAATCATCCTCATCAGTTATGTTACTTTTCCAGTTATGTATTTGGTTTTTGATGAAAGTAATAACCTTATTATCAGGGCCCATAGGTTCATTATTAAAGATAATTTTGTTCTTGAAGAACCATATACTCCACCATACAGTTGCAAGACACGCAAATTTGTTTGTTCCTATTTTGTTTTTAATTTCTTGTAGGATGACATGAGCTTTTTTATTTTGGAGGTTAATTTTGTTAAGTTCGGTTAAGATTGTTCTATCGATTTTGGCGATAATTTGTTTAGTGCGATGACATTCCAAGAGCAGGTGGAATAGGTCCTCAAGATGATGGTTGCAAAGTTCACAATGCCTTGTTACAAACAATTTTTTCTTTCGTCAAGTTTTGCTTTTGTTGGAAGTCCAATTAACAGAAATTTTCCAAATAAAGTTTTTTAATTTTGGGTTGGTATCCAGTTTTCAAATCCATTGACAAAAAAAGGTTTGGTTGGATATTTGATTCCTCTTCAATCATGTCAGCCGATTTTGTAGAAAACCATCCATTTTTACTGCATCTTTAATATAGTCTATCTTGGATCTCGTTTTTCGGGATGATTGTTTCCTTTATCTTTCTCAAAATATCTTGGTTTATGAAATTTTAAAGCTCATTATCAATTTTTGTTGTTATCCCACTCTCTTGAGTTATTTATGAAGTGACTAACTTTAGTACTTGTATCAATTTGGTTGGTATTTTGGACCATTTTTATTAGTGGTATCGTTGTTACTTAACTATAGTGCCAAAAGTTGATGATTTTTCCGTTTCCGATCTGCCAAATGATACCTTTTTTGAACTCGATTTTGAGTTTCATGAGATTGTTCCATTGCCACGAAGCTCAATGGTAATGGACAATGTTCTTTAAACTCGATTTTGAGTTTCATGAGATTGTTCCATTGCCACGAAGCTCAATGGTAATGGACAATGTTCTTATTTTTTTAAGTATTTTTCATTTGTTAATATATTGTTTAACTCTGCTAGTTTAACTCATATATTGTTTGACTCTGCCAGAATTTTCCAATTTTAACCAATATATTATTTGACTCTGCTAGTTTAACCCATATATTGTTTGACTCTGTTAAAATTTTCTGCTAATTTAACCCATATATTGTTTGACTCTGCTAGAATTTTCCACTTTTATAATTTTCCACTTTTATAGCGCTTTGTTTGAAAACTATTTTTTTATTTACATATTATTGTCTGTACATTTAACGCTTTTTATTTTAATTAAAAATGTATACATAAAACCATCAAAGACGGTTTCACACAGGTTAATCTTCATCTCGATTCGAGTTCGGATTTAAGTCTTGTGTTGGATCTAATTCTTTAGAGTTCATATTTTATGGTAGCTCCGGCTCAGGTCAGCAAAGCCATCAAACGACGATCATCCAAACGTGATATAATTATTAAATTACATATAAGTACAGTACACTATTTCAAAACCAGGCTCACATGAAAAGAAAGAAATTACAACATTATTTACATTCAAACACAGAGTAATGATCATTAGATCCTCGCAGGTCCTTTATGGGCCATTGGATCACCAGCACTTGTTGGGCCTCCAAGCCCATAATCAGAATCTCTGTAGCCCGGCCCATATCTACTGTTGAACACACCCGCATGGAGCAACAACAGATACAGCAGCTGAGTAAACGTCAAGATGATGATCAAAGCTTCCACTGTTCTCAATCTCCATCCTCTGTACCCTCCTAGATGTATCTCCTTGCATGCCAACCTGTCATTCAATTAATTTTGTTAAACATTAATTAAAATTGATAATTAAGTAATAAATCAGTAATTACCCCATGGCGAGAGCAGTGATTGCCCAGGCGACCCATGGCGGAGGATGCGGCGGCGGCAAGGCTGTCATTCCTCCAGAATCGGACATGGTTTGCTCCGGCGAGCTTTGATACGATCCCCACCACGGAGGCTAAGATTGCAAAGGTTAGGAAAAAGCCGGTTGCTCCGTTCCCGCCAAAACCTGATTACAGTTCAATCAGTTAATCGAAACACTGCGTTTCTAAATAAACGGTGTCGTTTTCAACTTACTGGGTGGTAAGTCTGGCCGTTGATGTAGCGGTTGAGACACCAGCTAGCAAAACCAAGGACTAAGAGATACAGCAGAAAGTTTATGAACAATAAAGGCGGCCAGGTTTCTCCCGATTCCTGCCATTGATGGGTGTGAAACGACGTCGTAGGATAGAGCTTTGTGATTGATTATCGATGAACGATTGAATATCGTGTGGTGTAGGAAGCTGAATTTATGTTCAGGAGAATGGCGGTGGTGGAAGCAGGGATATATAAAAAGTGCAGGGGGAGAATGAAAATGTAAGCTGAGAGTGACACGTGTTAAATGTAGGCATGTCCTTGTTACAGGTGGTGGGACACTTGTTCTTCATGTTATTTTTTCCGTCCTTATCCTCTTTTTATGGATTTTTGTAATGGAATTAATTCAATTTATCATATACTATTAGGAATGATATCGTCATTACTCGTGTTCTACTTCCTTCTTCTGCAAATATCTTTGTTCACAGAGTTGCAGAAGGATTTCTCATTCCATGCCCTCGGTTATCCCCATGAACTGAATTGGTTTAATGGATGCATTACCAGCATTAGTATCATTGGAAAACAAGCTTGTTAATTTCCCTTAACCTTCGGAGATCTTCGAATTTCCCTCTTTGCAATCTAACACTGAGCATAGGCAGTTTGAGTTCGAGTCTGTATGGCATACAGACTCGATCAGCTGTGGTGTAACTACACCCTGTGACCTAAATTTTGCAAATTTCACCAAATCCATTCGAGATAAAGATTGAGATGGGTTGAAAAAAAAGAGTTGAGAAGAACCTGAAAGTGGTAGGTAGTCGTTGGATGGGTACTTCTAGGATGAAGAAGAAAGAGGAGAGATAAATACTTAGACAAGTATTAACGATTGTTTCGTTATTTTGGTATTAGTGTGTATTTAAATTGTTTTCGTTAGTTTGTCTTTTAGTATTAGTGTGTATTAAGGTTAATGTTATAAGTCTCTCGATATTAGTGTGTAATTTTTTTTAAAATAGTAGTGTGTATTTATGGTTGATGTTTCAAGTCTCTTGATATTAATGTGTCATAAGGGTTGATGTTACAAGTCTCTTGACATTAATGTGCAATAAGGGGTTGGTGTTATAAGTCTCTTGAAATGAATCTAGTCCACATTGGTACTTTGTTCATGAAATCATTCCACATAGTTTCATGCAAAATGTACTTGCTTTCCTCCCATTTTGTTACCCTATAAAGTATCAAAACTAATCGATTTCTACTACAATTACTTAAAACAACAAGGAATGATTCCCAAAAACTTCATGAACATGTATATACGAATGGACTAGATACGTTTTCATTCTGTTTCTGTTTTCGGAGTTCAAACCAAACGGACCCTTAATGTAAATAGGACCATTAGTTTAGTCTTGTAACTTGTATATATACATATGACTAATGAAGTTTATGGAAAATTGTTTTCATCATCATTTTCCCTTTCAAACACTCACATGGTATCAAGAGCATATGATTCCAGTAGCCCATTTTTTTTCTCGTCACCCTCTTCCGTGGTTGATCCATCATGGTACTTTGATACGGTGCGACGGATCATGTTACATCGCAAATTGCGAACCTGCATATGTCGGAGCCATATAGTGGTGGTGATCGTCTTCAAGTTGGGAACGGTAACCATTTGTCAATTTCAAATATTGGCTCTTCTACTTTACATGCATTGCATAATTCCATTAAACTAAACTCCATTTTACATGTGTCTTCAATCACAAAAAATCTCCTTAGTGTTGCCAAACGTACACGAGATAATGATGTTTATATCATTTTCTTTCTGACTTTTTGTCTTGTCAAGAATTTACAAGGTCAAACCATACTCCGATGCACCCTTGAAAACGGCCTATATCGTCTTCACCCTACCACACCCTCACTGTCCAACTCTCATGTACTGCTGAATTCACGTACCTCTCTCGAAGGTTGCATCGTCATCTTGGTCATCCTCACGAGTATGTCCTTCGCTCTATAGTATCTAAGTTTAAACTTCCACTATCATCAAATAAACTCCCACATGTGTGTGGCGCTTGCCAACTAGGTAAAAGTCATAGAGAACATCTTGCACCGTATCATGTGCCGTCTACAAAACCGTTTGATTTTTATATATTCTGATGTTTGGGGTTCTTCTCCAGTTCTTTCTTTGTACAAACCGATGGTCGAAGGGAATACCGCTCTCTTACAAAAATTTTTCACCTCCCAGGGTATCCTTCATCGGCATCTCGTGTCCTCAAACTCAAGAACAAAAAGGTCGTTGAACGCAGTAATCTTATTGCTATCGAAAAAGGTTTCTCCCTCTTAGCCCATGCCTTTCTCCCTCAAATCTTTTGGGAGAATGCATTTCATGCCGCCACATATCTTCATAATCATACCATATCACCCCACTCTTAATCACAAATCACCTTACGACCTTCTCTATAACCGTACTCCCGATTATAACTTCCTCAAGAGTTTTGGATGCCTTTGTTATCCTTTCCTTCGCCCATATCACCCTCACAAAATTGACTTCCGTGTCTTTTCCGTGTCTCTTCCTTGCTTACAAAAACACAAAGGATATCTTTTGACATCATGTTCCAACTTTGAGATTGTATGTGGCTCGGCATGTCGCTTTCGATGAAATGTCCTTCCCCTATCATTTACTCACAACCCACACAACCTCTCCTTCCCGCCCTAACCCACATGTCCATGTGATATCGGTTAACCTACTACCACTTGCCACCCTTAGAGCCTCCTCACCCACACTTCATGTGCAACCCACTCCCCACACGATAACCGAACAACCCGTTCCAACCACTGAACAAACCGCCACCAACCCTATATTACCCTCCTCCGATACCACCTCACTATCCCCTACACAGTCCCCTCCTCCCCCATCTCCTCCACTTGTCCGACGCTCTTCCCGCTCTCAAACACCAAACACCTGCCTTCGTGATTGCATTTGTTATCTTGTAGATCAAAACGTACCCATTGAACCGAAAACCTTCCTCCAAGCCTCTAAGCACCCTAAATGGAAATTAGCAATGCAAGAAGAGTATGGAGCTCTTATGCGAAATAACACTTGGAAACTTGTTCCTCGCTCTAATGTTTCTAACCTGGTTGGTTGCAAATGGATTTACAGGATCAAGACTAACGTTGATGGAAGTATTCAACGTTATAAGGCACGTCTTGTTGTCAAAGGTTTTCACCAAGAAGAAGAGTTGACTAATTTGACACGTTTAGTCCAGTTGTTAAACCGACTACCATCCGAGTCGTTCTTTATATTGCCTTATCTCTCGGGGTTGGTCATTCACCAACTTAATTTGAACAATTCCTTCTTGAATGGCGATTTGGAAGAAAAAATATACATAGAACAACCACCAGGATTTGTGAATTTGTCACTGCCTTCTCATGTTTGTAGGCTTTGTAAAGCTCTATATGGTCTCAAACATGCGCCTCGGGCTTGGTTCAATAAACTCAAGCTCTTTTTCACCTCAAACGGATTTCGAGCATGTCTCTCCGACACATTCCTATTTATGTTTCAATCAAAGACTGATGTCATCTATGTCCTTGCATACATCGATGATCTTATTGTTACCGGTTCCAACACCGTGTTAATCACTCGTCTTGTTACCACTCTCAACAAGGCGTTCTTTCTTTAAAGACCTTGTTCGCTACACTTTTTTCTTGGTATTCATGTTAACCGTGTCGGATCCTCTTTGCGCTTACACCAATCCAAGTTTATCAAAGAGGTCATTGTTCGTGCCAAGATGGAAGGTTGCAAGCCCATTTGGTCCCCGCATAGTCATCCCTCGCTTGACTCTTGATGGTGACCCGATTGATGATCCTCGGCCTATACCGTCAAATTATTGGTGCCTTACAATATATCACAATCACTCGCCCCGAATTGCCTAGCTATGCCCGTCAATCGTGCATGCCAATTTATGCACTCGCCTCGCACTCCTCTTGGCAAGCCGTCAAGCGTATTCTTCGCTATCTTCAAGGTACTATTTCCTCCAGGCTCTGTATTTGTCCTTCCACTTCACCTCCACTTCACGACTTATTAGTGACGCCGGGTGGGCCGTTGACAAGACCGATTTTCGGTCACAATATGGCTTCGCTATTTACCTTGGCGATAACCTCATTAGCTGGACCTCGAGAAAACAACGTTGGGCGGCCCGGTCTAGCACTGAGGCAAAGTATAGGGTTGTTGCCTACACACTGCTGAGCTCATGTGGGATTGTCCAACTCCTATGTGAACTTGGTCTTTCTACACCATCGCCACCATTGCTCCTTTGTGACAATATGGGAGCACAATTCCTTACCGTCAACCCCGTGGTCGGCTCTCGCTCGAAACTTATCCACCTTGATTATTTTTTTGTGCGAGAACAGGTTGAGTCTAAACAACTTGAAGTTCATCACGTCTCGTCCGAAGCTCAAATTGCATATATATTTACCAAGCCACTTGACTCTACTCGATTTTGTGTGTTGCGGTCCAAGTTCCAAGTTTGTGACCGTCCTTGATCTTGCGGGGTATTCACGTGTATTAAATTGTTTCCGATATTTGTCTCTTGGTATTAGTGCGTATTAAAGGTTGATGTTATAATTTCTCTTAATATTAGTATGTAGTTATGCTTGATGTTACAAGTCTCTTGAAATTAATGTGTATTAAGGATTGAATGGTTGATGTAACAAGTGGTTGATGTAACGAGTCTTTTTATTTGCATTACTTTTTAAGTAAATAGGACTATCAGTTTAATCTTATAAATGGCTAATGAAATTTATGAAAAATTGTTTTCATCGTCATTTTTCGCTTTCAAACATTTGCAAGACGTGCAGTCACCACATTGACAAGACAAAGCACCACCGTTGCATTATCGAAGGAGACCTTGAGCTTCCATGATCGCTGTATATCCTTATTTCAACTTCTACTCACACAGAGACATGCTGGTTCAACTATAAGATGTAAAATACGGCATATAAGAAGGGCAAAATCGTCTTTTTAAACTTGACCTGTTTTCCTGATTTTGGGGTTGGGGCGGAACGGAGTTCAAATTGTGGATAATCAGTGTGTAGGCTTCGCTTGTTGCTCACAAGTCTACAACAGGTGCTCACTCTACTTCTCTTCCCCTCTTTCAATTTTTCGTACTTTCTACTTGTAAATCAAAACCACACTTTTTTTTTTATAATCTGGCCATCTGGGGGTGTATTATTGATTGAAGACAAAAAGGGCTCTTTCAATGTATTTTATTGAGATTTTCTTTGTTTAATATGAATTGATGCTTAAGATTTAGTTTCCTTGTGTTTCCTACAGACCCATTTGTTCTGTTCGTTTCATGTTGAATTGGGTGTAAATAAGCAACCAAATCATCATCATGGCTTCTGTGCTGTTTAGGGGCCTCCAAGTTCGTCCTTTATTTGTTATATCATCACCGTATTTGTTATGTAGTAGTGGTGTTTTGTATAGGCACTAGGGCTCAAACTGTCACAAAAGAGAAACCACAATTGCAAACAAATGTACCAACACAAGGTCAAAACAAAGCAGTGGAGAAAGTCTTGAAAGAATATGAAGCAGTTATTGGTATAGAGACTCATGTTCAGCTCTCTACACTTACAAAGGCTTTCTGTGGCTGCCCTTATAGTTATGGCTCGCAACCGAATACCACCATTTGCCCGGTCTGTATGGGGCTTCCGGTGCGTTGCCTGTGTTGAATTCAAAGGTAATCGAGTCTGCTGTCAAGGTTGGACTCGCCCTCAACTGCAAGTTGTCATTGAGTTCGAAATTCGATAGGAAGCAGTACTTTTATCCTGATCTGCCAAAGGGTTATCAGATATCTCAGTTTGATATTCCCATTGCTTTGGGTGGTTATATTGATTTGGATCTCCCTGTTGAGTTTGGTGGCGGGCATAGGAGGTTTGGCATAACAAGGGTTCATATGGAAGAGGATGCAGGTAAACTTCTTCACACGGATGGTGGAAGCCATTCTCAGGTAATTTCCATTCTGATTTTGCACAGTTCTTGCCTTTTCCAGGCAATGTAATCATGCTTTCTCACTGGCTTAAACTTATTTTACTAGTTAAACTTAATGTCTCATAGTCAGATACAAATGAGATATGATAAGGGAAAAAGCCGCAAAGCTAATCAGATTACATACTTTATAAATTCCTGGAAGCAAGGGGTAAACTTCGTCGAGAGTAATGCATAATCTATAAACTTCCTGAGACAACTTGTTCAGCTTTCTGCTAGACTATTTTCCACTTTGAATTTTCCATCACTTGTTCCTGCAATGAACTTGTTGTTTTTCTTGTCACATTCTTAGATTTTTACTAGGGCATCTTCTTTTGAAAAGTTCTGTTGGTTGTTGCCTGTTGGCTTGTTCGCTTGTTGCTACCTTGGCTCAGTTTGTTTCTGATTATTATTTTGGCAGGTTGATTTAAATCGAGCAGGAGTACCACTCCTCGAGATTGTATCTGAACCTGATATGAGGACTGGTATAGAAGCTGCAGAGTATGGGAGCTGAATTGCAGAGGTTGGTTAGGTACCTAGGAGTTAGCAATGGTAATATGCAGGGAGGTTCACTTCGTTGTGATGTGAATGTATCAATACGACCAATTGGGCAATTAGAGTTTGGCACAAAGGTAAGCAGGTATTAGCTTTTATTCTCGTTGCTATATCTGATTATTGCATTGATCAAGTTGCTGTTGCATCATGATTCATGACTATTTGGTTGACTATAAATGAATATTTTTTTATACTGAACATTATGCCTAAGAATTTATTTGGTTATGTTGGCAATGATATTCTTCTGCTTCCCCTTTTATTGGCAGGTTGAAATAAAAAATCTGAACTCCTTCTCATCAATAAATAGGGCCATTGATTACGAGATTTTGCGACAAGCAGAACTCCATACCCCAAGGAAAAGCTGACTTAATTGTTCAGGAAACTCGTCTTTGGGAGGAGGGTGCTCAGGTCTTCCCTAATTAAAACATGTGCAAGAATGAAAATGTCAATTGGTCTTACTAGATACTGATTTTGTTTTGCTGAACACATGTTTCACTAGAAAACGGTGACAATGCGAAAGAAAGAAGGCCTTGCAGACTACCGTTTTTCCCAGAGCCGGATCTTCCAGAGGTAGTTTTATTAAATGAGTATATTGATTCCATGCGTGATTCGCTACCAGAACTTCCAGAAACAAAGCGTCGACGATACGAAGAAATGGGGCTAAGCATGCAGGATGTTCTTTTCCTTGCCAATGACATAGATGTAAGTTCTCTGAACCCTCTTATTATCTGACTTATGAAATCTTATATGTTCTTACCTTGCTGTCTGTAATCATACTGGTTCAGTTTTTAGTATTCATGAACCCTGATTAGCTTCATCATCCTATAAATATTTGTCAAAGTTTAAAGTGCTATATATGCTCTGCATAAACTTGAAATAACCTTGGACTGGCATTGAAATTTATGTAGGTTAATGCTTTAATTAAGTTCAGAAATAAAATTCTTGCGGAAATTGGAAATAATAGGTGTATTGTTATGGTGTCTGTGTATTATACTTCTTTGGCATGTCATTTTTTCCTTGTCTCTTTATGGCTCTTCAGATTGTGACTAGGAAACTTGCATATATATATATTTTGGTATCATAGTGTTGACTCATACTGTCTAAATGTATAATGTGAGATTCGTCTTATCAGCCGAATTGATGTCCAGGTGGCAAAGTTTTTTTGATGAGACTCTAGCTAAGGGGTGCCGAAGCGAAATTGGCTGCTAACTGGATTATGGGTGATGTTGCAGCTTACTTGAAGAACGAGAAGTTGTCAATAGACGAAATTAAGCTAACTCCTAATGAACTGGCTGAGCTGATTGCTTCCATTAAAAGCGAGACTATAAGTGGAAAGATTGGCAAAGAAGTAAGTGATTCATTGTCTTATGATAGAGAGCAATAATATGCTGTGATTCTACTTCTGTACAGTTTGTTTCCTGAATGTGTGAAGTTTCGAAATTAAAATACTTTGGCTTCTTTTGCAGATACTATTTGAGCTAATAGCTAAGGGGGAACTGTGAAAGGGATGATAAAGGAAAAGAACTTGGTCCAGGCATGTTTCTTTCTTTCCATTATGTTTAACATTTTGCTTTATATGCTACATTGTCCGTATCATCACCACAATCATCTATTTAGCTATGAATTTTGACCTGAGTAATTTTTCACACTTGATGGCTGATGAACTGTTTAGTGAACTATAGCCGTTAAAATTTGGTGGTAGCTAGAGATTGACGGAGTGTTCTGATCTGGACTTGGTTTATTGTGTAAATCTACCTATAACTTCTATCCCAAAAAGTCTGAAGTATTGTATGATTGGTAGCTTTTACAGGGAGTATGTGTTTTCTGGGTCTTAGGATTCATATGATTCATATCTTGTGTTTGGGCCACAAAATACAGACCTTGGGTTGATTTGATCATATGCATCCAAATACACATGCTCTTCAACTTTGTGAGTAGGGGTTGAATGACTTTTCTATTCATAAAAAAGTTGTTTGATTCATGCTTCTTAAGAATTTTGTCCCCATCTATGTAGACTATGTTTTATGGAATGGGTTCAGATGTGGACTAAAGCTGTGGTGCAGAGGTTGCATATTTCGAACTAAACGTTTGTAAAGTATGAACTATTAGAATAAAGGCTATACATCATGTAACAATTCATATTTTAGTAAGATTTAGTTCGTGATTTCACAATCTTTAGTTTATTAATATAATAGTTTGTATTTTACTAATATTTAGTTCATTTTTAATTAACCAACAGTTATTATAATACTTCATATATTACTAGTATCTAGTTCATTTTTAACTTTATCTGCTTTTGCACCAACTCCTTAAGTTTTATGCTTAAACTTGACAAAAAATCTATTGGCTGAAATTACAGATAACAGATCCTGCTGAGATAGAAAAGATGATCGATAGTGTGATCTCTGCAAACCCGAAACAAGTAGAACAATATCGCGGAGGAAAAACCAAACTACAAGGCTTCTTTGCTGGCCAGGTAATATCCAGACAAATCCTGTTGTTGAAACTGTCATTATAGCTTCTAAAATTTTATTTTCATATTCACTTGTTATTTGCTGTCATTACTTCGTATAATCTATAGGTAATGAAAGAATCAAAAGGGAAGGCAAATCCAGGACTTCTGAACAAGATCTTACTAGAGAAACTAAATGCAAAAGACTGATGTGTGATCGTGCAGGTCTGTCATCCTTCCTTGCTTTCCTGTTCATTCGTTAGTTCAAGTTGGATTTGATTCAATGCTGTTGATTGTGGAAAATTGTTAGTATTTTTGACATGTTTGGTACAAGGTTTCAGGATTATCTTGAACTGAGTTACGCAGTGTAATGCTTCTTTTTTAAAGCTTCTTGTACCTTTGAGCTATGAATATACACGATGTAGGCCCAGAAGCAATAATTGATCTGCTAGCTCAAGTGTATAGCTTGATGATTTGTTATGATGCATTATGTTTTCTTCCATCTCCTGAATTTGTCTTGCTTTAGAAACTTTTGAGATTTCTGTGCTTTTTGCTTTTGTAAGTGCTTCGGTTCATCATATCATGGATTTGCTTTCAACTTCATTTGTTGATATGAAACCTTAGCTGTCATACCTTATGGAATGAAGAAAAAAAAAAAAAACTTCTCATTAGAATCGTATGTAAAATCGGAATCATACAGCTATTATGGTACATTTTTTTACCTGACTTGAAAGCTGAATTCAGTTAACCCGAAATCGAAATAATCTTATACCATCATGAAAGGTATTCTTATTCTTTCATCACTTACAAGTTACTCTATGACTCATCACTATCTGATGCTTCAACTAATATGTTACAGTTGTGACAAGACAAATTTACTGCACATTACATTCCTGCTGCGGATCTACAGCTAATATGGTTAACCGAACTTTTCGGGTATCTTCAACCTATATGTGTAGTTGTTATGCTGTCACTTTGCCAAATTCAAATGCAACTGAAGTGGGATGTTGCATAGTGCATACTCATAGCAAATAAGATACCAAATCCTGCATTCATCAACACCAAATTCACCAATGATGGAAAAGTTAACCAAACAGTGATGATTCTTGCTTTCTCCCCTTTCTAGGGTTTTCAGCTTCTTATGCCCTTTATCTACAAGTCATAAGTACTGTCACATTAACCGATGTGTCAATTTCAGTGCATAATGTAATTTTATCTCTTTTTCCCTTTACTGTCTCTACATTATGCAGCACTAAGAAGAATGCTGATCTTTATGTGTAAATACATTTCAGCCACTTGTTAGCTCATCTCAGCTCAGCCACAAACGCATGGGTGCTCCATTGTGATGCTGTTGTGTCTTTTGTTGTTATCTAGGTTATCATGATCGGATCGAGTCTTTGTGGATAGGGTTGTAAACGATAATGAATACGCGAGCTATCGTAGTTGATGCGAAAAAGGGTAAATTCAAGAAGTGGGTGGATGAGATGTATAGCATGGAGTTAACATGTTTGAGCGCGTGCACGTTAAGTCTATGACTTGGTAGTATGGCCGGAATTACACAACAAAATAGGAAAACTGTTGAAATTTACTTAGAATCAAGAAATGAATGCAATTGGGTTAAGACAAGTGAAGTGTAGAAAATTACATCTTTATAAATGAAACAAAGACAGAAAATTTACCAAACAACAAAAGTAAAATCTCTTTTACAACCAAGCAGAAAACATCAGGAAACACTTGATTGTAACCTTAAAAAAAACAAAAACAAAAAACACAACCAACCCTATAAAGTGAAACACAAAACTCCCATATATACAGTATGAGAGGCTTTTTGTGGTTTTGCAGATGTATATATGACACAAAAAGACAGTAAAGTCAAGCCTACACAAAAAAAAATTGCAAACAAGACGTATCCAAACTTGTGCATCCCGATAGACGAAAAGGAGTGGCGAGAAGCTGGTCATCTTTGGTGAAGTCCTTCAACTTACAAGCTAAACTGTCTAACTTACCCTTTATAATGTGTGTTCTTCAATCTCTTTGTTCATAGTTGTGTCTTTGTTTGGTGTCGTTCATATTGGTTTGCTTCTAAGCCTGTCACTTCTTTCTTGAGATCTTGGAGCTGATATTTCAACAACACTATTAATAAACTGAAAACCGCAGTAAAGAACTGTAATTTGATTCTTTAAGATTACAAGTATATACATGTATATACCTAGTCCATTGGCTTCACTTGTCCTCATTATTCGGAGCCTTTTCACAGTGCCTAGGAACATCCTAAAACCACAGGAAAATTATATCAGGCCTGAGCAATGTTTTAGTTTTTTCGGATCTTTTGATTGGTAGTATGAAAGCAATACCGGAAAGGAACATCTCCAACAAGCATCCAATCGCCTTCTTTGTCTTCATAAGTAAGCACAAATTCAGATGATCCATCCAACAACTTGGAGGCCTTTCCTTGCTGATCTTTCTCACCACCTAAGTTCAAAGATGCCCATGGGATTTCACGTTTCGGACTATTTTCCGTTTTAGGATACCATTGCTAGGGTTGTTATATGAGTTGAGCTACTCGAGCTTGGTTCAAGCTCGTTCACTTACTAAAATAGCTGAATATGAGCACATTCTTCAGGTGAACAAAAATTTAGCTTCGGATCATGAGCATACCAAAAAGTTGACTCGTTCGACGCAAATAATATCCATATTATGAGTTGAGCTACTTGGCTTGTTCACTTGACTCGACAAGACAAATATAACATTTTTAAGCTCGGTTAAAATTAGGTTTGGCTTGATTTGAAACGTGTTGAGAATGAACATACCAAAGCTTGTCTAGTTTAGCTCGAATAACAACCCTAACCATTGCATCCATTGTGCTACTTTCTAATTGAACTTGCACTTAAGATCTCCTTGACACATATGCATTCAATATATATCAAAGTGTAATGAAAGATCAACTAGCTAACATAGACAATGAAGAGAACTCACTGATCGATTTGAGAGAAGCCGAGGAAGGCCTAAAGAACATGTCTTCAATCGCCTGAGCTAGTGACTTGTAAGACGAGTGAGCATTCAAGTCAAGCTTCCTCCCAATCTGCACTCCATCCATGTTCACTTTCACAAATCCAAGATATGGGTTTTCTTGGGGAGACTTGAGCTTACTCTCGCCCCCATTGTTCATCTTCTTGTTTCCACATTCGCCGTTTATCTTGCCGTCTTCCAGGTTTGAAGACCTTGTTTGGTTTGCTAGATTGTTCATCCTGTATGATCCCACCGGTGGCCATCCACAACTTGACTGCTCCAACATCAAGAAACTAAAAAAATTAGTTCAGTTTTATCCCAAGATAAATCTCAAGGCTTTACGAGTTTCCAAATGGGCCTCTTACTCGGCCAAAAGCCCATTACATTAGATCTTCCTATATATCCACAAATTACAAACCAACCCCTACCTTTATGAAAACTTACGGAAAATTCACACATGCTCAAGGATTGATCAAACGAGTAAAAAATAATATTTTTATTTAATTTAATTTCATATACTTATTAGGGATTATAGGTTTCAAAAGGTAAGAAAACTCATTCCATCACAGCTTTCCCTAACCACATAGAATATGCTTTCAAAGAATGAACCAAACAAAGCCAAAAGCCTAAAACTTGATAATATTACATGTTAATGCATGCAATCAAATAATGAGCCAAACAAAGCATAAAGCTTATAAGGAGAAAGTAGTTTCAGAAGAACCTGAGAGCAGGTGGGGAGGAAGCCATGGCAGAAGCATCATGGTGATGATCAGCAGCTCTTTTGTATCCAGAAATGGAACTCAGTTGAGGTCTGATAATGGCGGCTTGGTGGGTCCGTGAAGAAAACGTCAACCCATGAGAGCCCAGAGATGGGAGGTCTTGTGCAGTCGAAAACTTGATTCCACCACCCCCACGCCGCTGCAAACCCAGGCTGAGGCCCAGTTCAAGTTCAGAGTCGTCATGGACGACGTGATGGTGGAAGTCGTTATTGGGACCCTCCTTTGAGTTTGCAGTAGTAGGAGTTAGAGTTTCCATTGAAGAAGAAGATATTAAGGCTAAGTATAGTTAGAAATGAGAGAAGAAAAGAGTTTAGAATTGTAATGGAGGCTAGGTAGGTTATAGAGATAGGTATTAGAGGGAGAGAAAGCGTAGGCTTTGAGGTTAGTGGGGAGGAGTGATTGCTCTTGGGCCCCATGTGTTTCCTAGTGCTCCCTCCTACAGATTTCCTTTTTTAAGATTATTAAAATAAAGTATTTTTAGAATTGTGAAATTCCGATGGTTTAAATATAACGATAAAATAAAACCACGCGTTCAAACGCATATGCACGTTGATCCGAATCTAGTATGTACGATTAATTTTTTTATATATATACGTAAAATCCGAATTTAGTATGTACGATTAATTTTTTATATGTCCCCTCAAATGCAACATATGTCTCGGTTGAGATTTGATGGTATACATGTCCAGTAGGACGGGCTATCATATATTGTCTACATAAGCGATTAGAGTATTAAGGTTGACAAACACGATAAGTCACCGTGGAAGTTCCATCACTTGTCCGAGTGCATATGTACATTGAGCCCAATCACAACACAAAAGTCTAGACAATAGTAAGAGTATTCTACTAAACTTATATAATAGGCTCGTAATGTAATGTTTTATTATCGATCTCACATTTATTGAGAACTATTTATTGAGAACTTATTGGTTTGTTTGAAATCACCGAGCTTAATGAAAATAAAGCTTATTAATAGTTGCAGCGGAAGCCGAAAGTATTGGGTAGTTGATTAAACAACTGTTTTATAAACTCGACGGTGGATCGAGATAATTAAGCTTATTGGATGTATGTAATATAAAAACAGTTTTACTTTTTTAATTAAATATAAATATTTTTGTATATCTCTTTATATATAATATATCATTTAATAAATTTTCATAATTTTCATAAAAAAATTATTTAATTTTACATAATCTGCGCCGTCTAGATACCCCTTTCATGCATAAGCATGCAAAGGATGATTTAATGCTCGTTAAAAAAACGAACAAATATAAAACCAAAACAACCAAAGAAAAACATAAAAGCGAACATGTAATTATGTAAATCGTAAGAAGAGCACGAAAAAAAAAAGGATAATACCACTTAAAAGTTAAAAGTCCACAAATTTTTCAAAATAGTTCAAAGTATATAACTATAGAATGAAGCTTTTGCTTAAAAATAAACTCACAAAGTTATAGTATTTGTTATTTCGTTTGGCTTTCGGTTTGTTTAAGATTACACTTTTTCAGTGTCGTATCATGATGTTTCTTGCTATATTAGATATTTTGATGAATGCACTTTGTTTTCCGTTTTATAATATTTCTTATTTATTATAAAATAGTAATTATCTTTAGTTCTATGTATAATATCAAGATTTTCGTATTTTAGTCTTGTTTTAAAACGTTATTATTATAGTTTCTGTAAAATAAATATATATATTTAAATTATTTTATTAATCTAGAATCATTTTAAATTAGTTTGTTAATATAAATTTATTCCTTCTTTGTATAAGAAAGAATCTCTAATGCAATAACAAATAGGATCGGGCATGGGACGAGATGGACGGGATTGAGATCATCTCACGTCTCGTCCCGATATTATACTTCGAACGTAATCGGAATGAGTCTTGTAGTTTTTAGATTGAATATCGTGGGACCTTATTCTAGTTGAGATTGAGATGAAACCATCCATCCTAGTATGATATTGTGAAAAATCGGCGAAACGGAAATTGTAAAATAGCTACAACCCTATTTGAAAGTCGAGAGTAGTGAGCACGGTGATGAAACATGGAATCGCCTGACTTGCAATTCAATTGTGAAAATCAAATAAGCGTGACATATGAGTGAAGAGCGATAAACTTTCCGTTGTGGCCCTATTTGAGAAGACGAGCGAAATTACAAGACAACAAAAGTTTGTGATTATTTTGTAACAAAGAGATCGATAATAAATTAAAGGTTGAGATTATTGACCGAATGAGCCTAATTAAGTGCAATTCAGTTGTGAATATATGTTGCCAATAAGTGCAACATATATTCACGAGTACTTATACGTAAATTCAACCCTAACCCTAATTAAGTGCAACATATATTAGTTGAAATGTATCTTAATCTTACTTAAATTACATGTCTGCCACTTTATTCAATCAATTATGTTACGTACACTTTGGACGTGACAAATGAAGGTAAATAAATATGATTTTGAAAGGTAAAAGTGTGCTTAAAATTTAGGGTTAAAAGTCATCTAACACAATCAATTCGATTAGTACATGAGCATGCGAAATTCCACTCGATAAGTTTATTAAAATGGTTCACAGCTAATTAGTTGGTAATTTCAGATGTAATATCTTACTAATTGTGTCTTTTTCCATCATTTTATTAATGAAAATTATTAACATGCCTTTGTTGAATTTTTTTTAATTATGAATTTTAAATAAAATTATTATCATTTGTACTCCTATTTTTCATTTTAAAAATATTTTTATCCGATAATTGTTCTGAATATAGAACGTATATATTAATTTTTTAAAATTATGTAGGCTTCTTGAAAATTTCATGTTAAATGAAAAGGAAAATATTATAAAAAATACTTATATTTTAGGTCAAGGAGAAAATAGGGTTTTTATGTATATATTTCTACTATGTAAACTCTTTTATTGATATTTATTATAACCTAGAGTTTGTTTGGAAACCCATATTACGGAACTTGGGACATTTTTACATTTGTGAGTGTTTACTTGTAGATTGATTTATTTTTTTATGGGTTTATTATAGGTTTATAAACCACCCAAATATAAACTTATTAGACCAAGGTTATTTTTGATTGGATGAGTTTACTTTTGTGTAATGGCCTTGTGCTTTTTTATCACGATATTCATTGTTCATACTTAGGTATTCTATGTTAGTCTTTAATATTTTTAGGAACATAAGTGTCTTTTGAAGAAAAATAAACCCAAAAAATAAACTCTAAGTAAACAACCTTATATGATTTATTTATATAAACCCGTTGAAATAAAGTCAAAAATAAACTATAAACTCATCGAGTTTATAAACCCGAAAATAAAATCAATTTACAATTAAACAAGGCCTTATTAACCTTGACGGCTTGTAGCGATTATTTAAGTATAAACAAAGCTAAAATTATATCTTAAAAACACACTAACATATTCTTGTGATCCAAAGAGTATATGACTTGGATCAACACAAAAATAAAATGTATTAATTTTAATAATAGAAGTGACTTATGTCAAACTTACTATAGAGCATAAAGTGAATTAAGATTTTGAATCAAAAGATTTAGCCATCTCTTATCTTTAAGCATAAAGCTATGATTATGGTATAAAGATGTTTTATTAATATAATACATCTTAATATCAAAACCATACCCCAAACATTGACATTTTTTTAATCATAATTTTTCTTTTTTCTTTTCTTGTAAAAGCTATAAAGTCCATTTTGGAACTCTTATTAGGAAATATAGCAAGATGTGTGAATACAATTGGACTGCCAATGATTCAGAAGACAAATAGCATCAATTCATGTTGAACAAAGTTAAGACCCAAAGGGATGCCTTATAAGTGCCCTGTGGGACCTACTTATTAGTGCTTAATACAAAAAATATTCTTCATTAATTCTTTACTTAGTAGGATTTATAATTGTTTTATATTTATCTTAATGTCTTTATCAACCACTTCACAAACATAGGTATCAAAATCAACTATTAGTCTATTTTAGTGTACTAACTAAAAATATATATGAACATAATTTTAATTTTTTTCTTTATAGAGTTGAATTACGATTTATTTGCTAAATTATCATACACTATTCATTTTGTATTTAAGAAAATTGAATCTATGTTTATAACTATATAATATATTAATATTATTGAATTTATTGTATATTAGTTAAAGTATTTAGAATAATTTAGATATATACATAACAATTTTAGGTGCATAAATAATTAAGATATTAATGTGTGAAAAATTTATACAACAGATTTGAATTTTCCTATGATAAATATATCTATCAAAGTTATCGATTTTATAAGTAATTTTTTAGAGATTAATATATAACTATTTGAAAACAATAAAGTATATAACGAATGATTTTTTGGAATAAAATTATTTAGTATTATACAATTTACAAACGATTTGAAATTATAAATTATAAAAGAGTTTCACATTAAAAAATTTTAAAAAAATAATTAGTATTTTATAACTCAAAAAGTATTTTAATATATAAATAAATCGTTTGAGGATATGAGACTCGAGCTAGTTTATTATTAATATACTTAAATGATATTAACATTTATTTATTAGAAAATGTGTAATTACTGTATAAAAACTGTCACGAGTTAGGACCTTACAATGAGTCCCGATCCAAGCATGACAACAATCTCACCTGATCTTTTACAAGGCACAAGTAGGGAAAAACTAAATAAGGTCTAAAACATGCATAATAGTCATAAAAGGGTAAAGACAAAAGTCAGCCCGACACTACAAGTGATAAAATCCAAAGAAAAAGGGAACAAGTCTAGACACAAGGCAAAGAGAACTTGACCTCCCAACTATAACGTACGTACGGGAACCTGACTGACCACCGACTCCGGATCACTCTACAATAGTCCTACCCTACAGTGTATCTATCACATGACGGTATAAACCATTAGCTAACTATTCGAAGTATTAGAAAGTATACTATAGCACACACACATATAATTGCGGAATTTAAACAAGTCAGCATGCTCACACTTCGACCATTTTATTATCTTTATTTAGGTGATTCACTTCTATTAGTTCCACTTATTTTGGAACACAAGGATCTCCCGAACATCGCCTATGTCCTTGTATACCAACCGAAGTGGATCCGATGCACCTCACCGTATATTGGTATGGACTAGTCGCAGGGAACTTCCCAGTTTTGTGGCAGAGCTGGGCAGTGATGTCACAACCCATTATTCATACACTTGGGTCTAATAAACGGTAATGTCGTCCTAATCAAGTTATAATTAGAGATCACTCAACATACACCACTATAGTCACACATGCTAACACAAGGAAGAGTTAACTAAGTAAGTCCATAAGATTTACCTGAATTGATATGTTGTCCAAGTAACGCTAAGTCCCGGTCCAATCGTATGTGACCTCAACAACCTAGTCATAACGGAAAACGTCTCAACAACAATGTACTAACATCTAAGAAGCTCTAGGAAGCTTCTAGACCAATAAGGAAGGTTTTGGAAATGAAGAACGAGAAAGCCCTAACTTTTAAGAAAATTACGGTTTTAACCCTGAATTTCCTCAAAACTCTAAAAACAGTTATACAAGTCTTTAAACTTCCAAATATAGTCCAACCACCTATTATGAACATCAAACGTTCCCAAACGAGTTCGAAAGTTTTCCGAACTTTCAACTCACGAAGAAAACCCTAAAGAACACCTTACAAACAACTAGTTAATCTCGCTACTTTGACCTTAACTTTATACCATCAAACCATCCTCAAAAATTCCGAAATAAAATCATATGTATACTAGGTCATGCCTATTCCAAGATTGAAGCATCTAAAAGCATCAAATATCAGTCATCAAGCTTACATAAAATCTCCAAGATCACTACTCTAACATCCAAAATTATACTTAGCCAAATATTCCTATATATCTCCAAAACAGATTTTACACAACTTTAGAGGCTCATAAAACTTGATCCAACTGTTGGATCTTCCTATACTTTTAGTATAATGTACTACCATATACACACTGTTACATATCAAAAAATCGACCGTAGAACCTAAGTATAACGTACCTAAACTTTCTCTCTAAAACACTCGTCTGATCAGGTTGAACCAGTGGAAAAAAATATTATGGTTTCGGCTCCCTTCTACGTGAGTTACAATTATGGCAAGCAAGAAGTTAGGTTAAGGGAAAGAAAAACCCTTTTTCTTCTAGGGGATGCTATAAGTTAGGACATCACAATGAGTCCCGACCTAGTTTGACAACAACTTTACCGGATCTTACAACAAGACACAAATAAAGAAAAACAGAATAAAACATTTTATTTATAAAATGTCATGAATAAGAGAACGAAAATCAGCCATCAACGACGGTATACACCGTTAGCTAACAATTCTATATATCATTTAGCATTAAATAGCACAAACACGTACAATGCGGAAATTAAACAAACAACATACTCACACTCAATCATATTATTATCTTCAATTAAGTGATTCACTTCTGTTAGTTCAACTTATCGTGTGGCACGAAGGTCTCCCGACCTTCGCCTCTGTCCCCATTTACCAAGCGGACTGGGGTCATGCATACCCCGTATACCGAGTGGACTGGTCGTAGAGAATATCTCCAATCACCCGTCAGCGCTGAGTAGTGATGCCACGACCCGTTCTCATACACTTGTGTCACTTATCTCGCAACGCTATCCTACTCAAGTTATAGTTATAAAACACCCAGCATGCACCACTAAAATAATACACACCCATACTTGAATCATTAGCTAAGCAAGTCCGTAAGGCTTACCTGAACTGGTCCGATATCCAAACTCGCTATAAATCTCTATCCGTACGTAATGATCTCAACAACCTGATCAAGACGGAAGATGTTTTGACAACATAGTTCTATCATATATGAAGCTTCTAGAAGATTTCTAGACTAACTAGGAGGTTCTTACTACGAAAGAATATGAAACCCTAACTTTTATGAAAATTACCAACATACCTCTAACTTTCCTAAAATTCCGAAAAATGCCCAAAACGGTTCTAAGACCTTCACTATAATCTAAAAACATAGCACTACACTAAAAATTCTGTATCGGGTTTGAGGGTTCACTCAAACCTACATCCTAAGTCGAAAATCCCAAGTAAGCCTCTTTCGGAAATCACCCAAGTACCCTAATTTGGCCTAAGATAAGTACCTTTTACTAAATTCCAAAAATTCCGAGAAAATTCTTAAATGTACTATGCCATGTTTACTCCTAGCTAGGATGATCAAAATCCAAGAACACTTATCCATAAGATCGATACCAAAATTTAAAGTTGCCTATATGAACACCTAAAACCTATACTTAGCCAAAATTATGTTATTCTTCTTAAACTGTGTTTCGTACCAATTTTGCAAGCTTATAACTCTAAATCTAATAGTTGGATTCTTCCCAAATTTTTACACATTAAACTACACATACCCATCTACAATATCAAAAATTCAACGGTAAAAGATAAGTTTAACACACCTAAACTTGATCCCGAAGTTTCCTGCACTACACTGAGATTTCTGGAAAACTAGCACAAGTTCACTAGGTATGGGGTTCGACTCTCACGAGAAGAAAAGGTGGAGGAAAAGAACAAATCAACAGGTCGGGTGTTCGAACTCTGCGTAGGGAAAAAAGTTTGAAAAAGCTCACAACACTTGATCGGGTGTTCGAACCCTGCAAGAACCAAAATATCCTTGGTTATGATTTCATGTAAAATTCTTTGACGGAATGAAGAGAGGAAAGGAACGCTAGGGATTACCTCTTCGAGCCACAACAAGGACGAGAAGGCTTCCGGTTTGGCTCACGGTGTTCACCAGGACAAGAGTACGATGATCGAACTAGTTCACGACAAGAGGAGGAGTTAGCACAAATTTCCTGCGTCTACATACAATATCGGGAGAAGGGAAGATATCTTACCACATTCAGTTGTGAAAGAAGAAGGAGAAGAGGACGAGAGGCGATAGCAGGTAGCTCACCACTGCAACACTCCGATGGTGCCCGCTCGCTTGGCGGGCGGCAGGAGCAGCGGGTTGGATCCGAACGACAATATCGAGTGAATGGGAAAAGATCTTACGTGTGAAGGTGTAGAAAAGTTTGTACAACCATACATCCAACCTTTTTTTTTTATATATATATTTTTTATTGTGCTTATCTCGGATCAATTGTATTTGTTATTATGTCATCGTAATAAGTATTTTTCATTATTAATTAATTAATTTGATGTTTTTTTTGTTCTTTTTAATTTTTATGAATATCACATATATGTTATTCGAATCACATTCAACTATTTTGAAAAATAACTATAAAATATTAAAAGAAAACTTTTTGAGTTGAATAGTTAATTAATGTATTGCTTCTAAATTTACAATTTGATTCTCTTTATTATGTATTTTCTTATGAACAAGTTTTTTTTTAATGTGTAATGAAAAAATTAATAGTTGTAAAACTACCTGAACATAAAAAGAAAATAATAATGGTTGGAAGTTGTCCCTACGAGTAAGAGATTGTTCATAATTAGAGAGCTGAAAATGTTAGGATATTGGGCAATTGAGATCTCCTATAACAGTGATACATGTATCCTAATATGTGATTGACTGAGGTTAAAAAAATAGGGATTAAAATTTTACTGCTTTCCGAAAAAAATAATAAACAATATAAATTCAACCAATCACGTGATAGGGATACAAGGATATACAAGGGGAGAAATACAGAAGATCTTGACCGAATATTGGGTATCATTGTGCTCCCACCTTCATACACTCCAATATCCACTTTTTTTTCTTTTTTTTTTCCTTTTCTCTTTTTCCTTAATTATTTCATGGATATATATATTATTTTTCAGTGTTATATATAATTGTGTCATTCGAGACGAAGGAGTTTTACCTTTGATGTGTTTATATTTTGTCATTTAATATTGAGTCGAGTCTAAATTTGTATTGAACTTTACATTAAATGAGCTTAAAATGTCATACTTTCCATGTTTATAAAGTGAACCCTCTCAAGCTAAACTTAATTCGAATTCAAGTATTTCGGCTGATATAACAACCATATTTATTATTTTTAGGAAATGACTAAAAATTTTAAGATTGTGAATTATTATCTTAATTGGCAAATGAAATTTAATTTGTGTAAGTGAATTATTAGGTGAAGGGACCTTTGTATTAGGGGGGTTCTTGGAGTTTATAAAAGGAATAGAAATATATTTTTGGCATAGAATATAGTCGGAAAATGACTAATGATGGATTTTAAGGTTTGGAGGCATCTCCCAGTAATGGGCCACGACTTTCTACCTGATCCGGATGTAGAGCGGCTAAGCCGATCGAACCGGGTGGTCTCCGAATTTACCATTACAAAAAAAAAAAAAAAAAAAATCATGACCTAATTTGGTGGATATTATGAGAAACAAGTTGCGTTCTTTGTTCTTATTATACAGTAGGACATAAATCACATATATTGGGATTTTTCTATCTTGCAAGCTTAATGATAAAGTGCATAGTTTTAGATAAGCATGTTAGATGATTTTAGAAATTTGGATATATGACTTTTATGTCACTAGAGAGTTAAGTAAACTCTTAGGAAGTTTGATAAGAGCGTTTCACTCCGAGAAGCCATAAGAGAGTCTTATAAACATGGAAAGTATGACTAAAAATTTTAAGATTGTGAATTATTATCTTAATTGGCAAATGAAATTTAATTTGTGTAAGTGAATTATTAGGTGAAGGGACCTTTGTATTAGGGGGGTTCTTGGAGTTTATAAAAGGAATAGAAATATATTTTTGGCATAGAATATAGTCGGAAAATGACTAATGATGGATTTTAAGGTTTGGAGGCATCTCCCAGTAATGGGCCACGACTTTCTACCTGATCCGGATGTAGAGCGGCTAAGCCGATCGAACCGGGTGGTCTCCGAATTTACCATTACAAAAAAAAAAATAAAAAAAATCATGACCTAATTTGGTGGATATTATGAGAAACAAGTTGCGTTCTTTGTTCTTATTATACAGTAGGACATAAATCACATATATTGGGATTTTTCTATCTTGCAAGCTTAATGATAAAGTGCATAGTTTTAGATAAGCATGTTAGATGATTTTAGAAATTTGGATATATGACTTTTATGTCACTAGAGAGTTAAGTAAACTCTTAGGAAGTTTGATAAGAGCGTTTCACTCCGAGAAGCCATAAGAGAGTCTTATGAGTGTTTCCGTAAGTTTATAAATATATTGATAGGTATGTTATAAGGTATTTGATATTCTATACACGTGTGGATTGTGTCGTGTAATGACCGATTGTCTTGTCGATGAGTTCAAGTAAGTCTCACGGACTTACTTAGCTAGTTTTCCGTGCATTGACGTGTGTTATTGTAGTGGTGTGTAATTGGTGGTTTATAATTTATAACTTGAATAGGACGACGTTACTATTATACAAGACCCAAGTAAATGTATAATGGGTTATGACATCACTGCCCAGCTTTGACATGAGACTGGGAGGTTCTTCGCGACTAGTCCATGCATGGTATACGACGAGATGCATCGAACCACTTTTGTTGGTATACGGGGACGGAGGCGAGGGTCAAGGGATTCTCGTGTCACACCATAAGTTGAACTTAGAAGTGAATCACCTAAATGGAGATAATAACGAGGTTTTGCGTGCAAGTATGATTATGTGTTTAATTTCAACATTTACGTCTGATTGTGCTATTTTAGTACTTAGCTTGTGCCTTAGGATTGTTAGTTAACGGTTTTACCGTTATGTTGTTAGATTTCTTGTAGGTTAAGGAAGTTGCAGAGTGATCCGAAGTAGATGGTCAGCCGGGTCCACGTATTCATATAGCTTGGGTTGTCCTTCAAATTTTGCATGCATATAAAGAGACTAATATTATTTTAGGATGTTAGTAGTTACGTCTTATATGGCTGTCACATTCTATGTATTCATATCATTATCATTTTTATAAGTTTTCTATTTGTTTTATTTACATTTGTGTATTGTTGTAAGATCCAGTGTCAAGTTAGAGTCGGGACCCATAAAACAATACCTAAAAATACAATACCTAAAAAAACACATTTATAAAATATCACAACTAAATGAAAAGAAATAGAAAATTAGAAATTTGGCTGGCTTGTACTTGTCTTTTTTTTATTGGCTGATTCGCACTCCTTGATCGTGTCACCAGTCTCTCAAGTATTTAGAAAACAGGGTGATGTCATAGCACCTAAAAACCTCAAGCCCTTTGAGGAAGAAAAGAAGAAGAACACTATGTAGAAGCCTCGGTGATCACTAGCCGTGGTTCAGTTTTGGTTTACACGACTTCAGACAGATAAAGCAACTACAAAAGTTATGCTTGTCAATCGAGTTGGTGGTCAATTTGACTTACGCGTCGATAAACACCGCATATTTAAAAAGAGTCACAAATTCACTAATTGATTATAAATTAATTTGTATGATAAAAACAACAAACTGATTCAACTAATTTAACAATATATGCCATCACTCCCAAATATGAACTTGAATAACTTGAACAAATTATAGATTCTTGAATTTTGATCTAGTTGAGAGGGTTATGCGGGAGTAAGAGGGCATCAATGTTTGAGGACCTTTGAAAAGGAAGTGTGATTCTGAGTAGGGCTAACAATGACCTAAGCTTGATGAGTAGCAGATAACAACGACAGAGAGGTCGGTCAGTGGATGAACAACGTGACGAGTATGTTCGTGTGAATGCATAAAGTTGGAGCGTAACATTAAAATATTGCGTGTCTTATGATTAATATATCTGGTTGATTTAGATATAGATAAGAAGTGAAGGGTTTACGTCTACTCTGTTGAAGGTGTTAGAAGAGAGAACTATATTATATAAGAGAAGTGAAAGATTTATATTTACCCTCATTGTAGAGGGAAAGAGTAATAGAAATTTGAGGATATATGTCCAAAACATATGATTTGGATGTGTAAGAATATAACTAGTTCAAAGGTTTAAATTTTTTCATTCAGGTGTATATATGTATTAGGTCAAAATCGATACAAACCGAAAAAATTGATTTTTGAACCGAGCTAATAACCACCAAATCTTGAACTACAAACCAAACTGTTTATAAACTATAGAACTCTATTATGTGAGCCGAACCGAATGTACTCGTCCTAACAACCAATGGTTAAACTTGAGTGACAGCCTTATGCCATCTTTTTATCATGAATTTTCCTATTAGTTCATGCGTATTTTTCTTCTTGTTTATTTTATTTTTTCTTCAAAGCATTATTAAGCCCATTAACACCAGTTTTTTTAATAGTTCTATTTTTTTTTAAAGAAAAAGTTGAGGTACAAACATCAGTTTATGACATAACAGTTTATACTTTACAATTTATTTATCAACAATTATAATTTTTTGAAGTAATAGTTTATAAAATTCATATTCTCCAAGTAATAAATTATATTTCACACTCATAGTACAATAATTCAAATCTCATAGTAACTTGGTATTGGGCTTCACCTCAGAGGATATTTCGTGGCCTCAAAACATTCCCTAATTCTTCTGGACTTCTATATTTCTTGAACTTGTTTTGTCGTGGCCCAAGTCTAACTTGTGGGACAAATGAAGAAAATGAGATCAAGATTGTAGGCTAGATTGCTGGGTAATTTTTTTTGGTGGGAAGAAGAGGCAGTGTTTTTCGACGCATCTAGTCGCGCTTTTTATTCATTGAAAAAAAGGCTAAGTAGTAATTAAGCGGGGGATAGCCCGACCCCTTATATCATTGTATAAAATTTCCACTATATCACCGGATGGGTCACTTAATACATTAAGACCAAGAGGGGAAAAAAAAAGCAAAGTTCGCGAGAAAGTTTGAAAAGTTCGCCTCGCGATAAATATGACGGACCTGGACAAAACGTAGTATCGGTCGAGAATCTCGTTTGTAAGGACTTTAGATTCTCATTCGTAAGGATGTTATAAAATGTCGTACCTTCTTTAGGTGACTCTTTCTAAAACCTTTTTCGTTCATAGAAAAAAATATTCATTCTCGTTTATAAAGATTATATAAGACGTCTTATATTCAGAAAATCACCATTCATGTTCATAAAAAGATGTCCATTCTCATTCATAAGGATGCTATAAGACGTCATATCTTTCAAAAGTGATCCTTCCTAAAACCGTTTCCATTCATATAAAATATTTATTCTCATTCTTAAGTATACTACAAGACATCGCATCTTCCAAAAATGACCCTTTCTAAATCCTTTTCCCTTCATCAAAAAAGCGTAGCATTGACCAATTATTACAAACACCGTGGACATTAGCATCAAAAATTAAGAATTTCATATAAAAAAATAACATAAATAGACGATCTATATATGTCACGGATTATTTATTTTTCACATTTTAAGGACATATATAAGAAAAAGGGAGAAAAAACGAAAAACACCCTTCAAAAACTCCATATATATATATATATATATATATATATATATATATATATATATATATATATATATATATATATATATATATATATATATATATATCACTGATTATTTATTTTTCACATTTTAAGGACAGATATAAGAAAGAGGGGGAAAAACGAAAAACACCCTTCAAAAACTCCCACTAAATTTAATTTGACCATTTTCTATGTTTAACAATTTGGATCTTCCCTAATTTCCCTCTTTACCTTTAAAATTGAGCATCAATTGTGGTTTAAACAACCTTTGTTACAGCTCATTGCACCCCAAGAAATTCTTCATTAAAAAGCAAATAATCAATCTTAAAACAAACAACAAACAAGAGAAGAATTGAAGACAAGGTAGGATTAGTAATCCAAACAATGCTTCTAAGAACTTCATCCAACCCAATTCCTCAGGCAATTCTTTCCCAGGCAATCCCAGAGAGTCCCACCAAGAGAGACCTTATAAGCAACGCTGCAGCCGCCGCCGCTTACTCTACCGGAACCGCCCCTTCAGCCACCTCCTCTCGCCGCCAAATCTCCTGCGCAAAATCCCATCAAGGTTCTCCGAAATTCAGCCAAAAACAAGGGGATTTCAGAAGGGCTTTATCAGACAGCAATCTGGAAGACCTAGCTACACCTGGAGGATTATCCTCCACCTTAGCATCATCTCATGTTCAGAGATCACAACAAGTAGGATCCATGAATGGAAAGAAGCTAGAGACCGCCCCGTCTTTCGGAATCTACCATTCCGAAGACGAGTTTGATCTTGAAGAGATTGAGGAGCTGAAGAAGAAGAGCAAGAATGGGGAGGAGGAAAGTGATTTGGAGAGAACAGTTACAATTGGTGAGATGATTGAATCAATGGATGCGGATTTCTCATTTGGGAAAGATATGGGATTAATTGCCGAAGGAGAAGAGGAAGGGGAGAATGAAGATGAAGGATTTGATCCAAGTGCTAGTCCTCCAATGTACCTTGCAACTGGCCTTGGTGTTGATTTCATTACTGGTGGTGGGAATATCGGGATGAGTTTCGAAGAGGAAGAAGATGCTGAGACTTACTATAGAAATATGGTTGAAGAATTTCCTAATCACCCTTTGCTTTTGAGGAACTATGCTGAACTGCTCAAGGTAACCAAACCTGTTTTTTTATCAGCTCTTTGAGATCATTGAGCTCTGCATCATCAATGCATTGTATATTTGCATTGAGGGAATTAATTAGTTTCCATGGCTTGAATTTTAGACCAAAGGAAACCTAGAAGGAGCTTGTGAATACTATTTCCGAGCAACCTTAGCAGATCCTGAGGATGGTGAACTAATGGCACAGTATGCTAAGCTGGTGTGGGAGGTTCATCATGATCTAGAGAGGGCAGGCGATTACTTTGAGCGTGCAGCCAAAATTTCGTCTCAAGATTGGTGTGTAATGTTCTCTTGAGAGACCATCTTTGTTGTTCTTACATAAACTTACTTTGATCATCTTTATATGCTGTCTGTTTTTTCAGTCATGTCCTTGCAGCATGGGCTAGTTTTCTCTGGGAAACTGCCACCGAGAGTGCCGACTCCCATGCTTGTGTTCAGGTACTATTCCATTACTATCTTGCAAAAATCGGGTTTACATTTAGGGCCTCTTTAGTATCCATATCTACGTATCAAGATATGAGTACCAAGATATGGATATAAGATATCCATATACTCTTACACCAGGACTACCTAGGTATGAGTTTTTCTAATGTCAATTTCCATATCTGATATCTAGATATGGATACCAAATGGGCCTTTATGTTTCTGGAGAGTTCCTATTCCAAATAGTCCAGTTAAAATGGTGTTTCCACCAGAAAAGTATATGTTCTGGTTTTATAGTCCGGTTTTTTATAAATTTTCTAGCCGGTTCAGAAAAAGAAGGTAAATAACTCGAACACAAGCAAGAAGGAAGGGTCATCTGTGGAAGGGCATTTAAAGCAGTTGGTTGAACAAAATCCTTACAATGCTATGTTTCTAAGGAACTATGCACATTTCCTTTATGAGGTGAATGAACTAGCTTTATCTAAGTTAAAGGAAAGGGAAAAAAGAGCATATTTTCAATTGTTGGGTGATATTTGCAGACCAAGAAAGACCTTAAAGGAGCTGAGGAATACTACTCAAGGGCTATTTTAGCAGATCCTGGAGATGGCGAAATTCTATCTCAGTATGCTAATTTGGTGTGGGAAGTTCATCACGATGAAAGCAAAGCTCGAATCTACTTTGAGCGAGCTACTCAAGCTGCCCCTACTGATAGGTACATTCTTCTATTCATGGCTCTGATTAGGGCTGTAATATGAGGCAAGCTACTTGGACTCGGCTCTAGCTCGTTCACTTTCTATATTATCTGACTATGAACACATTTAAAAGCGCGTATAAACGAGCCGAGCTTGTGCATGCCAATGCTCGGCTTGTATTACACCCCTATCTCTGATGAGTGAAAGATTAGGGATAACTTCATGTTTACATTTTTCTAAGGCTAAACTCATTTTTTGGCTTGCAGCCATGTACTTGCATCATATGCTAGTTTTCTTTGGGCAACAGAAGGAGGTGAGGATGAAGAAGAAGATGAGAATGTGCTTATACCTTCGGTTCAGATGTCGGTCCTGCCCCAAGTAGCTGCACTGCGGGCTTGAGAGCAAGGACTATGCTTATATCTTCACCTTACTACCCTAAATCCAAAAAAAACAAACATCCTTTTCCTAAACCCAGTCTACTAATATACCGGTCTCTTCTTCCTCTGTATATAGAAGATGATCCTCTCTAATTGATGTACATAACCACAAATGCAGACTATAGATGTAATAATATACTAAGGCTGCAAAGGTGCCAGCCTATTCTGAGCTTTATAAAGGGCAGTGTTATATCTAATGAGAGAAATTCACAGGAAATGTGGCTAGTTACTTTCTTGAAATTGTTTTTCCAGAAAAAAAGTTGGAGAAGTAAGCTAGTGTTTCGTCTAGCAACGGTATGAGCCGCGACAAAAGCGAGATTCCGGGTTTCTCCACAGGGTTCGCCTACAGAGGGTTAATCAAGCTTAAAAGCAAGTCAGAAGGCCTAGCAATGAAATATTGACAGATTTTTTTACTAGTTTATTAAGTTAGTTTTTTTCTAGACATAACTATTATATTGAAAGTAACAAAAAAATCAAATATGATAACACGAAGCAGACAAAATCGAACCAAGAAATACACGAGAAGGAACAACAATATCACACATCGTCCGGAAAAAGTGAGCGCGGAGTTTGCTATATCATGCACTTAGTTCTAGTCTTCTTGATATCTATTTGTTTTTTTATATAATATGTTGGTCATAATCAGCAAGATCATCGTCAATCTCCACCATAATTACAGATAAGTGGAATAGGAATCAATGAGAAACAAAACGCTTTCTTTTGTTGCACCTCGTTCAACTATATCAAGAAGATCCGATGAAGATCGATCGCCATAGAAGGCTCCTATCTAATTCCGTCCCCCAAACAAACCAACTCGATCTCAATGTAAATCTCTTCGCTTCACGGCTTCTTGCCTTCCGCAACGTTAACCCGTATTGGCCTTCCGTCTAATTCCTGACCAAAACACAACAAAATTGGCAATATATGATTGTTATAACTCTTGTTTGTTATGTTTCACAAACCGGATTAGAATCAAGAATATATACCTCTCCATCAAGAGTAGAAAGGGCGGTTTCCATTTCTTTTTGAGTTTTGAAGCAAACGAAACCATACCCACGAGACCTTCCGGTTTCACCATCATACAAAACTCGTGCCCCAACGACGTTACCGCATTGTTGGAACAGTTGGTGCAAGCTTTCCGACGTTGCGGACCATGATAGGTTCCCTATGAAGAGTTTGTATTCGGTTTCCGGAAATAGGGGCTCTTTGGGTCTAGGTTTGTCTGCAAAGTTCACCCTTAGATATCTACCTGCATATTCCTAGTTAAAACAAAATGACAATGGTTAACCTAAGAGTTTATATGTTTATGGTATATTTTTTGATGAGGATTCTTACGCTTCCGTCTAGATTCTCAATTACTGCATTGGCATCTTCTACATTGCTCATCGTCACAAACGCGAATCCTCTACTTCTTCCGGTTTTTCGATCATAAAGAACCTGTGAATACGAGTTGATATGTTAATGAAAAAACACTAACTCACCTCGGTTATCCCTATTATCGATGTGGGATATGTTAACGTTTTCATACTATATTCATTTTCTCAAATTTCCCAATATCCAGCAAAATCGTTATACCAATCAAATTTCTAATCTAACAAACTAATACACAAATAGTTTGAGTAATCGAACTTCGGAATCAGTAAATTAGTGGAAGGAAACTGAATGACAAACCTCAACCAATTCAGGAGTACCGTAATCTTGAACAATTCCGGCGAGCTGAGCACTATCACAGTTGTAAGGCAAATTCCCAAAATACAGCTTAGTATTCACCTGCACATCAAACTCTGGTTTACCCTCCGCAGATTCCACCGGTGCCACCTCTTCCTCCTCTGTCTCCGCCGCCACAGCAGCCTCCTCCTGGGCAACAGCGGCTCCGATCCTCAAGGTCCGGCGACTCTGCGAAATTGAAAACGAATCGACACGGTAACCGTAACTGTAACATCGCGAAGGGCAAGTGATTCTGATAAGTGACTTGGCGCGGTTTAGGCTGTGGGCGGCGAAAGAAGCGCCGATGGCGGCGGTTGCGGACATGGTTGGAGTTTGTGGGTCAGAAGCAGATAGTGATCAGAGTCTGGTTAGTTATGGTTGAAAGATGAGAAGGATGTGATGAGGTGGTGAGACAGTGTCCATTCATCTATTTAACTGATGTAGATGATGGGCTTACATGGATCTCAAAGATAAGATTTCTGGTCCCACCGCTATACAGATGGAGCTTCTTGGTTGCTAATTTTTCACAGTTGAGCGTGGTTGTTATTTATCCAAACAACACCGAATGCAAAACACGTTAAGAATACGACTTTTATTATCAATTGATTTTCTAATGGACTTATGTGCTAGATTTGGACTCAGTGTGTATGCGCTTTGACGTGCGTGCGATGATCCACGTCAATTCTGATCCAACGAAATTTATCGTGGTATCAGGTTCTGGCTTATTGGTCTTGTCGACCTTAAGACTCAAATTGTGGACATGAACAATGATAGTCCGTTCGGTTGGGCTAACCGGTCTTAAGGCATTTAGTTTAGTGTCTAACCCTGTTGGGCTTATGTGATGGACTTGGGTCCAACGCGTATATGCGTTTGGACATGCGATGAACCCCACGTCAATTCTGATCCAACGAAATCTATTACATGTGCCCGGTCTTTTCAAGTAAGTTTTCAAAAAATCATCCGTTTGTTTTTCTAACAAAACCACCCTTTATTTGGGTTGTTATTTTGTTACAAAAACCGGTATTTATCTTCAAAATTATGCTTAATCATGATTTATCCATGTTTTACTTGTAAATTCACCACCCATATCCATTTTATCCATTTCAATTTTATTTGGGTTCTATTTTGTTATAATCCTTATTAAAAAGGATATAATGAAAAATCTATATATTTAAGAAATAAAGGGTAATTTGTGCAAAATATCCTAAATAAGGGGTGGTTTTGTCAGAACGGCACGCTTTGTATAATTTCCCTCCAAAGTGTTAACGGACTTTTCAGTTTTGGATGATTTCCGCCGTCAGAGTTTTGAGCAAATGGAGCACGCCCCTTTTGACCAGCTTCGCCTTAAAAATAACCAAATCTCTCTCGCCCTCCTTCCCAAAATGTTTGTTCAAGCGAACCCATATGGCAGTAGCTCATTCCCATCTCAAGCCTTTCAACTCCAAGATAACAAATTTCATGAAAAACGGCCTTGTCGATGAAGCACAGAAGTTGTTCGATGAAATGCCAGAAAGAAACACTGTCACTTGGAACGCCATGATTCGTGGGTACTTTCGAAATGGGTGGTCGGACCGAGCACATTATCTGTTTTCTGTGATGCCCAGCCGCGATATCTACTCTTACAACACTGTCATTGGTGGATTTATGTGTTGTGGTGACGTGAAGGGCGCTAAGGATGTGTTTGAGAGCATGCCTTATAGAGATGTGGTGACGTGGAATACGATAATCTCAGGGTATATTCATAATGGCATGTTGGATGATGCAGTTTCAGTTTTTGATACAATGCCTGTGAAGGATATTGTTTCATGGAATCTGGTGATTGGTGGGTTTGTTAGTTCAGGGGAGCTTGATCTTGCGAGGAAGCTCTTTGATGACATGGGTACTCGAGATGTTGTTTCATGGACTATCATGATTTCTGGCCTTGTGGGTGTAGGTCATGTTGTTGAAGCTCGTCAGCTGTTTGATCAAATGCCTGCAAAGGACACAAGAGCCTGGAACAAAATCATTGAAGGCTATGCAAAAAATGGTGACACTGAGAATGCTTTACTTTTGTTTCAGAGAATGCCAGAGCATGATTTGGATTCCTGGAGAATTATGCTCAGTGGATTAGTCACTAATAGAAGGATAAATGATGCTATCAGATTATTTCTTGAGATGCCTAACAAATGCCAAAAGCTCTTAAATATGATCATGTTGGGACTTATAGATACAGGGCATGTTAAATCTGCTCATTGTGTTCTTGAGAAAACCCCATTTACGGATCTCGTATCCTTGACAAATCTGATTGTTGGGTATTTTGGAGCAGCTGATGTTGACAGTGCTACTAAGATTTTTAACGAGATGCCAATACGAGATACAGCTGTTTGGAATGCTACAATTTTCGGGTTAGGAGAGAATGACCGCGGTGAGGAGGGTATAAAGCTTTTCATTAAAATGAGGGACTCATATCAATACCTGGATAAGTCCACCTTTACCAGTGTTCTCAAAATATGTTCAGAATTGCCTAGCTTAGAGCTTGGTGAGCAGACCCATGCTCAGGTGGTTAAATCGGGTTTTAGCAATACTACAGCAGTTTCAAATGCCATGTTAACCATGTACTCAAGATGTGGAAACATGAACTCAGCTTTAACCGAATTCCATTCCATGCCAAATTATGATTTGATCTCTTGGAACTCGATAATATGTGGATATGCGCACCATGGAAATGGTGACAAGGCATTAGAAATGTTCGAAAAGATGGTTTTGACAGATATCCAACCGAATCACATAACATTTGTTAGCGTTCTATCGGGTTTCTGCCATGCAGGATTAATCGAAAAAGGCAAGCACTATTTCAACATCATGAGACACAAATACAAGATCCAGCCAACACGAGAGCATTACACGTGCATCGTTGATATGATGGGAAGACACGGCTTGCTTGAAGAAGCAATGAAGTTCTTGGATGAAATGAGAGTGGAATGTGTTGAAATTCCAGCAAGCGTATGGGGAGCGTTGCTGGGAGCGTGCAGAATGTATAAGAACATTAACATTGGTGAAGTTGCAGGAAAGAAAGTGCTTGAAATAGAGCCTTGGAATTCAGGCGTTTACTTGATTTTAGCTGAAATGTATATGCAACATGGGAAAGTAGTTGATGCTGAGGAGATTCTGGCTCAAATGAAAGTGAAAGGAGTGAAGAAGCAACCAGGGTGTAGTTGGATAGAAGTTAATAATCAAGGGCATGTGTTTCTTGCTGCTGATAGTGCTCATCCTCAGTTTGATAAAATATCCTTCATTTTGAGGTTGTTGCATAGGGAGGGAGAAGGCTTTAGTAGAAACTTGTTATATGATGAACCTGAATTGATTCTTTATGGTGAATTTTGAAAGTGATAGTGTTATCTGATTGTGTGTGTTAACCAATGGTGGAGATAAGGTTCTTCATAAAAAACAAGTAACAATAGGAGGGGAGTCAATGACCTTTTATAAGGTTATAATTGTTCAAAAATTATGGAGAAAGCATTTGCTAGAGAGCTTAGGGGTGAGTTTAACTTAAAAATTGTGCATTTTCTTACCAAGAGCACCGAATGGATTCTAAACCATTCATGATACTTGAGCTAAAATAAATAACTCATTTCTATACAAAACTGTTGTTTTAATGGAATTCACAACACAATGTTCAGTCTTCGATTTCTCTGATAGTGAGCATGGCCGAAATCTCTTGATCATTACACATTCAATGCAAAATATTGAGCATTACATAAGAGTGAACCCAAAAAGGCTTAAGAAATCAGAGTGGAAACTTCGTGTATTGACTGTATTCTATACATATCAATTGAATATACAGTTCAAATGTCATCAAACTATCAGAGTTCCTTATTGCCTTTGAAGTTTCAAAATAATCGATCAAAATAGGTTGTGAAAGAATAAGCTAAGTCTAGGTTGTAAACAAATTCTCTACACAACTGCAAATATCAGCAAATGCCACAAACTTGATTCGGGGGAACAAAGAATGTACCTTGTCTCTTTGTGTCTGCGTTTTATTTACCGTTTGATAGTGTCTCTCTTCGTCTTACACTGTCCTTCAACAAGACAATGTCCACGGCGTTGTACCATCAGAGAAGCTTCTATGGCTCAAAACTCAGTGGAATACCTGAGATGATGCATAGTACTCGCTTTCATTGAAGACGGGTCTTAAATCTTCTTGTGACATGAATTCCAATGGGAAAGATACGAGATGACCTTTCACTGATTGTAGTCTTTCCCAGGGATCGGTGTTCTTGATGTCTCCATTGTGGTAAGACTCGAGTTTCATGGGAGCTATGCCTAGATCAATGGTAGTGTGACCAAGTTTCTCCTTCCATTGAGCCACATTTTGCCTTAGCGTATATCTGTAGGAAAAATGTGAATGTGTGTAGTGTTGCTAGAAGGAACAACAAAGTTACAACAATATACAAGTTTAACAGAATACCTTGAGTGTATGAGGTCATTCGGAATGCAAGAAAACACATCTTGGTAAATCATAGTGTTGGTCTGCACATATTTGGTAAGATGAAGTCAAGCCAAGAACATAAACAAAATTTATGTTGGCTTTTATTTCAACAGAGTGTAATATTTACAAATTTAACAGGATATAATAAAGTCTGAAGGATCAAGTGATACTACAACTTCATTTATTGGTAATATTTTTCCTCATCACAAGAACATTCTATTACACGCTTCATTGGTTAACAAAATTTAATATATATAGTTCTTAATGGCTTACCTTTGCAGTAGCCATCCATATGTCTTTGTAGGTTGAATCAATCACGGGATCGTAAATCTGTGAAGTCTGCAATGATGAAAAGAAAAGCCATTAAATGAAAAAAAACAGAAGCTGGAGAAGCTAAAACATTTTCAATTCAGGATAAATCAAATTATAAATTCAAAGTTAATTGCACTGCATTGTAAATATCAAGATATACTCACATCTGCAGCTCGAAGGCCAAGGTGTTCTGACCACAATGAAAGCCGGAGACTAAGAGCGTATTTGCCAGCTTTATATGGCTTCCCTCCCATTCGTGAATTGACTACTTCATTATCCTCAATGAGAACACCAATCTAATCAAGAAGGCGAATGTAGTAGAGTTATTTCATATTTGCTAGACAGATCCAACTATGCAAGCAGTAATTGAGATCTGAAAAAAGATAAAACGTTTTGCATTTATGCAGTACAAGCATACTAGAGTAGAGCTGTACCTCCGAGTCTCTTGATCCCAACAAACTCCGGTCATTTATATTAGCAGATCCAATCAATGTGATACAATCATCAATTATCATTATTTTGCTATGCACGTACACCTGCAAGATGCAAAGTTTATTTTAGTGTGATTTCGATTTCTGCATGAGGTGAATTATATCAAAGACAAACAAGGTGTATTGTACACAAGAATACCTGACTGCAAACAACCGGACCATCCTCTAATAGTCTACCGTGTGCTCTGAGACCATAGAAGGAGATGTACTCATTTGCTTTAGGACCAATAAGTGCATAGAGATTATGCAATATTGAATTGTTCCCTCTACAAATAGTACGATACTGCCAATGCATAATTGCTCGGACAGAAGCTGCACCACTATCATCTACACCACCCTGTTAAGCATAAAACTTGTCATTAAGGCAGAGATGTTAAGGTTATCAGTAATAGAAAATGTAAACCAAGATTTAAACCTGGAAGCCCGGCAGAAGGGGTAACACAACAATAACCCTGAAGCACCTTTTCTCGTTGTAAGCTCGCATAATGCGCCTATATAGTGCTTCTAGCACACGATTTTGTATGACCTCGTCTGTTGAGAGACCAGAGATGAAAAACTGATTCTGCAACATTTCCATAGCAAAAATGAGACAGGAAGATAAAAAAAATTAAAAATTAAAAGTTTTGTATTCACTTTCTAAAAAAACTATTTTGCTCAAGCTCTGGCTGATTAGGCTGATTAGATTACATAATGTAGAACTATGAACTAAAGTTCCTCTTTCAGTATTCAAGATAATTCATTCATACCATTCTTCCAAGTCAATCCTAGTTTTGGGACCAAAAAGGATCACGTTTTTTCCACCCTGATTGGGAAGAGAGCTAAGCACTCTCTTCTATAGTTCTATGGGAAATGATTTCTCTGAAGGTCAATATCACAAATTGGATTTAGGAGTCATATTTTAAATTCAGAATCAAAGATGTATATTGACTTTAACAGGGCATCACCATCTCAGTTCTAGTTCTTAGACAGATTCAAAAAGCAAAACTACTGAATTTGCAGTAATACAAATTACTCAAGAGTTTCTTACTTAAAGTATTTAAATACCTCAATATATATGAAATGCTCTGCTTTTTCAATGAGGGAGCAATATGCATTATGGATGCTTTGTTCAGTTTGACTAGTTCCAGCAGACCACTGGCTTACACTCCTGATAATCTGAAAAGCAGAAAAAAAGGAAGAAAGGTAAAGTTATGAATTACGACCAACGCAAAGATAATACAGTCACAAGAAGAAGAAGAAGAAAATGCAACCATATGTGAATCTGTGTTACTTTTCATGTTTCAGACACTAGATGTATGATCTCATTAGTCATTACGTAGCATCGGCTGTTGGCCCTCTAGCAAGAAGCTTCAATTAAAGTGTCGATGAATTTAGAACTAATTATGGGATAGAGAATTGCAGTCATATGAACAGCTCAATTGTAACTAAAATACAGAAGAATATTTGATTTTGTAAAATTATGAACTTAAAAACGTGGCTTCTAAAGAGAACAAACGTTATGAAGCAGATGGGATTAGCATAATGATGTAGCAGGCATCAACCAGAGTATAATGTTCAAGCAGTCAATTAAAAAAAGCAAAGACTAAGAAGGTTCAAAATAAAATAAGTGGAAATTTGTGTAACCAAAACCTCAAGAAGCTATGAGATCACGTATATTGCTGAAATTCCTGTTATTTAATTAACAGTAACAGAGAAAAGGGATTTTGTTGAGTAGTTTTCTGGAAGTGGAGTTTTACAAAAGCATCAAAGGAAGACGAGTTGTTGTTTACATGTCTGCCAGATATTGACATACAAATCTAGTGTTGTATGGTAATCAAATAATCTAATAAAAGACTAGGCTACCAATTTCCTCATGATCGTCACACTTTAACTTCTTGGGTGAAGTAGAAATTCCAAATTTGGTCATATGATGAAATGGAGGACTGAAGAGGTTCTTATATACATTCTAAGAAAGTCTCTTATTATTCTTATCTAATTATACCTGGCAACGACAAGAAGCGCAAGGACCGACTTGTCCAGTTTCATCTGATGAAAGAACTTGAGTGCCACGCTCTTGTGTCTCCCACCACTCTTTGTCACATGATTTCCTGCTTGTGTGACCTGCTTCACCTTTGGCATCAAATTCATCTACAAATCCTTTCATTTGTGTGTCTGATACAAGAGATTCTGCTTTTAACTTCCGGAAAGGAAATGAAACGCCTTTGATAACCTTCATTTGTTGCTCAAGCATAGAATGGGTCTCGTCTAATCCATTCAATTTACTATCACCATCCCCACCGACTTCTTGAGGCAGAAGTAGAGGTAAATCCTGAAAGGATGCTCGAGAACCAAAGGAACCACCTCGTCTTCTTGCTTTCTTATCATCGGGAGAGTTATGATCCTCTGCCTCAATATCTCTATCTTTGCCCATGTAATGAGGAATGACCATGTGGTGCTGAGGCATAAGAAGTGGTATTGTTTGTTCATTTGGAGCCTTATTCCTCTGTAAAAATGCAAATACCATCAGTACCACATATACAATTCTGGAAGAACATTTCACTGGTAGGTCATAGAAGGATGAAGCATTTGACCTTTGCATGGTTCCAGCGCTGAACAAAATGCCTTGCAATATCCCGACAAGGAGGTCCCCAGAGAGCACAATGAACATCATGCCATGGCATACGAGGATACTTTGTTCGATCCAACTCATCTTTCATTGTATCCTCCCAGGAATTAGGTTCAGATTCCCTGAGAACAATGAATATATAAAATAAAGATACATATAGATGGAGGATATAATAGGTGTCCTTCGGAAAAATTAGACCCGACACTGATGCACCAGAAAACTTGCCTTGGGTTATAGTAGTCCTTCCCAGGCCATATAGATGGAGGATTATCACTCACTTTATGCTCACTTGTATCATAACGACCAAAGCACAAATCCAGCCCACCAATAAAGCACACTTGGTGATCAATGATCACTATCTTCTCATGGTGAGACCTGTATATAAAGAGGCACGTGTTAGAGTGATGAAGTACAAATTACTAAAGCTGAATATAATGCCAGTACCCAATAGAACTTGAATTCGAAAATAGAAATCTCAAAAGCTTTCCAGGAAACTACATACCACAGATAAACACCAGTTGAAAAGTGATCAGGAAAACGTAGCACTCTCACATTTTCGTGAATGTTTAGGAGCCTTCGTTTGCTATAGACACTGTTGATTTTCAATGCAAGAGCAACCTCTTTGTATAACAAAATATATATCTGCATTAAATGACAAGAGAACCTATAACAATTGTAAATAAAGCTGCCATGTACATAATTCTGTCAAGGACCAGCAAAACATCTCTAGACTAATGCATGAAGAATCTATGTTGTACTTTTAAAAATCCAACGATATATATATTCATGGATTGGTGAAGGAATTTCCTGTCTTATCCGATCATGATTGGTAATAAATTTTTCTGTAAATCTGGATACCTGAACTCCCTGCTTAGCTTTTGCCTCCAATAGAGCATCAAGCCTTGACGCAGCATGATCCTGAAAAGGACGTCGTAGATACAATTCTGGACAGACCCACCACCCACATATATATACCTGCATAAAAAATCTTCAATTAGTTCTTTAATATTCACAGTTACAGGCCACAAAATGCATAAAGATGTTGAAGGCAGAAATACCTCTGATTTAGCATTCTCAATTGCTAAAGCAATAGCCTCAAAGGCTTCTTGACCATCGACAAACCATTGAGCTCGGCTACTATCCTCTATTAACCCCCTAGGAGGTGCAAAGGATCCAAAACGATGTAGATGACACCAACCTTCAGGAGGCTTTTGTCCAGCATCGTTAATCGATGCAACCCAATCCTTAGCTTTAGCGTTACTTTTTGTTCTCAATCTTATGCTCCGATTTCCACAAGTAACCTTGTTTGGAGTTTCAAAAAACTTGTCAGCATAATAAGTAAATTAGGAAAACAAAGAAGAAACGCTATAAACATATCTACACCGAAGACCCACTACAAGGGTGAAAATAAGACGAAAATGGTACTTACTTCAGTAACAAGAAACAGAGTTTCATTAGTGCCTCGGACTACGATCCGGTTTTCATGTGTATGGTGATTACCAAACAATTACAGTTACTAGAGTTTATTGCAAATGACGCTAATGGAACAACTTTAGTTGCCCCGTTGTTTTACCCCTCAAAATAGTTAAGCAGTAGAAGTTCATATTGCTCCAATTCAAACAGTCACACCATGTGACTAACATTACTGCTGAAGCTTAGCTGTGCTGGACACAGCAGAAATTTCACATTCCTGGAAGTATAATCTACAATATAGTAAATTTTGATATAATACAATGTAGTAAATGAGCTATGATGAGTTGGCTGTTAGGGCTAACACTCATGTATACATGAGTACATGACCCTCTATGAACGTATCCATAAGTCTACTCAATACAACCCTTTGATGTGTACTTCTATTAGGTCCTGTTATGCTGGGATGATGGGACGCTAAGTGGTTCCTAACCATTCTGTATATCTGTTTGGACTCATCTCCAGGGTATGTCCCGTGTATATTTCGTATTCTTTATTATATGTTTTACCTTCGGCAAAACGATTTATTTCCTATCAAAATAACAAATGAAGATATGAACATATCATAAATAACTAGTTTCTGCACATTGACAAACTGAACTTATTCTGTAATGAGAATCAACAAATACAAACAGCAGATATTATCTTCCAAAATCAGGGCCCAGTTGCCAGCTAATACCTTAAATGCATGGCGCAGAGGATTCTGTTCTTTCACTTCTTCTGCTAATAGAACTCTACCCTCCTCGTTACCATTAGAAACCGGTAAAACATCAAACACAATAATATCCAAAAGCTTTGCATCAAAAGGATCACCAAGCAAAGCCAAAAAACCAGGTTTTAGTACAGCCCAGACCTGCAAAAGTTTGAGTGTCCATATCAAATTGCAACACCAACAAGTTACAGTGGACCAAGTTCAAGAATAGCAATGCCAAAAACGGAGCTTGTGCATTGTATTACAAGAAGGCACATTACTGATTCATGGATATTTGATTTTATCTGCAAGGCAAGGTAAAGCTGCCATGATAATACTATTGAATATGGAATAAATCAACTCCATATTCTCTTATTAGGGCTGAAATATGATTGAATTACGTTATGTAAACGTACGGGTGAAATAGCCAACGGACAAGCCGGAGCTAAAAAGATCCATATCTCCAGGTATTTGGTGCAAAAATAGTTATGTACAGTGTGAACACAATATGAAATGACTCCGGAAACTAAGAATACAAAACAAGCATGTCAAGCAAAATTAACTCACCTTTTGCCAATTGTCATCGCACCAATTATCACTACACCAACTAAACAACGAGCAAGAACAACATTGTCTGTGGTGATCATCTTTGGGAGAGTTTGGCAAATGCTTTACCATTACATAATCTTCTCTGAGCTTTGGGCCATATTCTGGTGCAAAGGATAACTTTGAAACTTCCAGAAACTTACAGACCTGAAAATAAGAATTGCTTTGTCACTTCAATAAGGAAATAAAAAGTTCAGATCAAAAGGAAAAATCTTGCAACTTACCCAATATATAGATTAACAAATATTTTTTCTGGCTACATATGATGGAAGAATGCAATTAAAAATTCACAGGATACCTCTCTTCTGTTATACTTTGTCGCCATGTCTTATAAGGTCAATATTTTAACCGTGCAACAAGCTCTCTACATTCATATGGTAAAATAACCAAAACTACTGAAAATTATAATTCTACGGAATCATGGATGACTGTCCCTGTGACAGACATCTGATGTCATCACACTAGAGCTGAAACTTAACTCCAAACATTGCTGAGAAGAGATGCACAAGAGTATAAATCAACAACACCTTTTTCAAATCTCGAGTCGTCATTGGTTCTAACAAGAAGATGTAACTAAAGCAGAAAGAAAAAGTCCAAAATTAAGGCACGAGGGAAAAATAAAAAATGATGTAAAGGATACCTCTCGAGAGTTCACAATATCAAGATTTCCCAAGAAGTGGTTCAAATATTCTTGCATAGCCACCTTTGCTCTGTCTGATATAGAGTGTTGCCTACCTAGAGCTGGTCGGATAACTGGCAAAGCAGCAATTGATGGTACATCTCTAAACAAAAAGGTTGCCTGTAAGATTACAAGTGCTTATAGCAAAAACAGTAAATATTTTCAAGACCGGTCATCCTAAAAAGTGACATGGGAATAAAGTACCTGCTTTTAGCATTTTCATCAGGATGTAGAAGAGTATCATCTTCCACATCATCATCATCCGGCAATACGGCTGCAGAATCTACTATTCCTATATTGTGAAGCCATTCTTTAACCTTCAAAATGATATTTCAAAGAAAGAACAATCAATGTGAGAACAATTCTCCTCCACACATGGAGAAAAGAGGATTCACAATAAAAGATGAATAGATTATCAACTGAAAAAAATCTAAAATAAAAAGTCGGAAGAATTTTCCGAATTGCATGCAGCAAATCACACACCTGCTCCTGCTTCTCGTGAATTTCCTCAATGAATGCACGTTTCTTCAATGCAAAGTGCAAATACAAAACTTGTGCAGCTTTCTTGTGTAATTGCCACTTGAACTAGCAATGCAAAAACCAATATGATAACAGTTAGATGCTGATGTGAATATTAAAGCAAGTTACTTAGGATTTATTTGATAACTCATAGAAGCATAGAAGAACTACTATGTAGACCACATAGCTATAGTCTCCTCTTCGCATGATCAGGATATTCAGGAAGAATAATGAACCTAATGCTCTATGAAAAATAGTATAACAAGTAAAATTGTTTCTACATCATCAGACATAACCACTGGTCATGACAGCATAGAGCCACGATGTGAAAGACATCCCTCGCCAGCAGATTTTCAATAGCAAGCAAAGCAAACGTATATAGAAGCGATCGAATTGGTTGATAAAAAAAATAAACTGCAACTTGCAAACCAACAAAGATCCCATCAACTGATTACACCATCAGCCACACCCTTTGACCTGAAGGTGTCAGCTTATAGTTCAACAAATTTCACCCTCATTCTCAAGAATTCCCCATAACAGATAGAACTTAACAAATTCAAGCAATTGCTCGAATACCTCTTTATATTGCACTTCGATCACGTAAGACAAAAGCATAGGGCTAATATCACCAGCATCTGGCCTCGAAACGTGAGCGATTGTAGCCCTAGGCAACTCCTCAAAAATCCGGCTAGGCTCAGGTCCCCACTGATTAAACGATAAGAAAGACGACATCAGCGGAGCGGGCGGCGTACTACTCGATGGCTCCGATTGCATTTGTAAGCCTCGTGGCGTTGCATCGCCGGAGACTCCTCTTCCACCGCCTTCGCCGCTGCTTCCGGCGATCAAACGCTCCCGCTCCGATGCCATTGAAATTCCCAAAATTCAGATCCGATTCCCAATTTGATCAAAAACCTCGAAAACTAACCAATCAGTGGAAATTCAACAACAATAGAACGGGAAAATAATCCAGCTTGACACAGATCCCAAAGAGAAGCTTTGAATTGAGATGCAATATAGCGACAGTTACAAGATGAACAGGAGAAGAAGGGATCGCCGTGTCACGGTCAAATCTGGAAAGTCGATGAATTCGAATTGAAATTTCGACGAGTGGTATTTATATCTGGCCATGTGACGATGTGTTCTCTAGATGGCCCGGTGGCCGTCCAAATTTTTGTTAAACGAAAGGAGAAGAATTTGTATTACTTGCTTTGCTGGTCTTCTCAAAGCAACTTTTGTTTTACGTCCAACCAAACGGAGCCTTAACCTTTTGGGTAAATTACACGATGCCTCCCTGAAGTTTGGGTTGTTTTCACAAAACATAAATTTTGAAATTACACAAGATCACTCATAAATTATGGGTGTTGTTGTCATACCACATCCATATCCATGATAATATGATATTGTTAGGAAGGAAATTCATGTATTAACAAATCTACTTACGCAAGATCAATGAGATATCTCGTAAAAGTGATCAAAACTTAACTAAAAGAAATCCACATAGAGCAAAAGACAAACATAGCAAACTTGAGCAAAAATGTTCTCATATCTTCACTTGTGAATAAATTAGGGGAACAAAACCCATAATACAATACAACATAACATTAGAAACCTAATAAATATAAGTAGAAAAGCAATTGAATATGTTAATATTTAAAAACTAACATTGTCTAGTGAATTACCATGTGTGTTGATCTTAATATGAGTATAAACTTGGAGTCCGAAAATTGAAATTGTAGTGTCAAGAGAGTTTTTATCACAATCATAATAAGTGAATCGCATGAGCGACAAATCGTTCAGCATTACCGATTAAACTATAGCCGAAAGTAACATCGTCATTTAACTTGAGCGGACCAATCACTTGCAGAGTTTCAGTTCATATATAAACAAAGATCACGGAAATTCAAAGACAACCCATCTAAAGTCATCTCAATTCCATTTATTTTGAAAGAGCTGTTCATAAAAAATATGATGATAACTATTGTGCTAGTTGAACTATGAACATGTAAACAAGAAACAACAATCGAATCGGGAATAACGGTGACAATTAGGAAAATTTTGAAATACAGGGCCAGGGGCCCAATTGCCTCAAATATTTCATAGTTATGTGAGGATTCAATATTTATTAACAAATTTTAATTATTTTCGGGTACTTGATGTGATTTCCAAATTTTACGGGTATATTTGTGTAATTTACCCTAACCCTTTTTTCATGAAAAAAGAGCTATTCATAATCTCAACTCTCAAGCCCGTCTTTCTTTGAACCCCCACTACGCTGTTCGATCTGCAAATCGCCGTCTCGCAGTTGAACGTCGCCAGCAGAATCGAAGAACTCGCCGGAGATCAGAGATTCACTTGGTAACTTCAAGTTTCGGTTTTTTTACTCATGATTGTTCGATTTGCACGTTTTTACCCAATTTGCAGTTTCAATTAGGGCTACGACTCTCGATCTACTGAAATGATGTCGTCTGTTCTTTCAATTGTTGCAACTTATTTTGTTCGGAGATGTTTAGAGATCGATTTCTGACTCTTTGCTCTAAATAACCACATATATGTGCTTTTCTATCAAATTCAGTGACAGCCATTACGTGTTTGCGTATCATGATAGAAACTTAGAAAGGAGGAAATGAGTTCTCTTTACTTAATTTTGAGCTCAAGTTAAGATGCTTAATATTAGCGGACCATTCCTGAATCCTTAAGAAAGTCAAACGTCGTTTTTTTCTGCCTATTAGTGGCAGATCATCAAATTAGCAGTAATTGTATAATAGTTTCCTTTGATAAGGAATGAGGTTGTGCAATTTTTCGTGGAGATAAGTGAATACAACGGTGAACACCAAAAAATTACTCTTTTTAGTTTATGCTGATGAAGTCTTTCTACCATTGTAGTTAATTCATATGCTGCATTGGTTTCACATTCACTGCTTTTCTGTTTATTTTTCTTAATTTTGAAAAATTGGTACAACTATGAGTTTTGTCGGTACATTACGGGTGTGTTCGGTATAAGGTGTTTATGGGTATGAACATTATGGGGAATTACGTACTCTTCTTTAATTCACACTAATAGATTATAGGAATTATGGGGTTTTGTAAACTTCAACGAAGAGCACCAAACGGACCCTACATGTTTCGTGTTAGCAATTCCATCTATTGTAAATTTGATTTGCATTTTCATGTTACACATTATCATATCTGTATTAGCGATTCTATGTATATTAACCCCCGTTTGGTTGTAACTCCGAAAACGGATTGGAAATGAATCTAGTCCACATATGTACCTTGTTCATGGAATCATTATTTGTGGTTTCATGCAAAATGCACTTGCTTCCCCCATCTTGTTACCCTATCAAAACTGATCAAATTCTACTACAATTACTTCAAACCACAAGGAATGATTCCCAAAAACTTCATGAACAAGGCTATACGTATGGACTAGATTCGTTTCCATTCCGTTTCCGGAGTTAAAACCAAACGGGCCCCAATAGTGTTTACAAATATTATATCATCCAGATATATTTATATCTTTCTAAATTTGATAGGACCTTTACGGTAAAAAAACAGGCAAGAGGAGCCATGTCTGCACGTGATAGTTCAGGCGCAGCAGAAAAGAAGTTGAGAGAAACCACAGATGATTTGCCCATCTTCAATTTTGAGAATATGCAGAATAACACTAAAGTTATTAACTACAGGTATGTTTGTATCAAATATTCATCAAAGATAAGTGATTCCATTGTTTTCGTAAAATACAAATTTGGATTTCTTCAACAAGATTGGGTGGCAATAAAAGTTTTAAATGTTGAACTAAAATATGGAGGCTAGATTAATGCAAACAGTATGTAGTACTACAGGTGCCATTCCATTTGATGGTGCTTTTCTTCATGGAGGATGGTAGCTGATGAAATTTCTTCCAATCTTGTTAGAATTTACTGATTCCATTGTTATGCGATATAGACTACAGTCTACCAATTTCCTTTAGAAATTGCAAATAGACTATAGGTGTGTTCTTGCGATGTTGGTTGTGTGATAAGTTTAGATGCATATAAGGATTAAATTGTAGACATTAATAAAGACCTCTTCCTTTCTGTACTAGTAAAGATAGTGGATCTGAACAGCTTGGTTGGTTTACAGTGAGTTAGTTACTTAGCGAGACACATCTTCATGAAACCTATTTTTATGGGTTTATCGGAGATAGATCTTCATAAACCTCATATCTATTTGGTTGAACCTTTGCAGACAAATAGTTTTTTCAAGTGTGATTCGGCACAAAATATTTACAAGTCTGTCTAACCTTATGTATATTCACCGCAATGACTTCGACTTTTTTTTTTATTATTATTTTCTGGTTTCTAGATCTAGATTTACACAATGACTTTGTAACTTATGTGTTGTGCTCGTTCATTGCAGCCGGACATTTTTGTCCATTATTGGTGGAGTTATTGCTGGTATTTTGGGTTTGACTGGAGTTACTGGGTTTGTCTTCTACTTTCTAGTTATGGCAGTTGCATCAATTGGACTCGTTGCTAAAGCGCAGTTCTCTGTGACTTCATACTTTGATTCATGGAACCGTGTCATATTTGATGGCTTTACAGGAGGGCTTATGGTAATAATCTCTGCTTATTTGCCCTCTCCTCAAAAAGATCCTTGTATATATACTCCATATATTCATGGAACCGTAATAGCAGTTTGTTCATATACATTTTTCCAAAAATATGAAATATGCTACTATAAACATGAATGGAAAATCAATATATCCATGTATTGTTAGAGGTTAGTGGGGTCTTAGGTCAACCCTCCAAAGCCTCTATCTTCATACAGTTCTATCGTGAGAAATACGTGGAAAGGATGACTAAAGTAAAAGAGAAGTTATAGAAACAGCTTGCTGAAATAAGTTAGTGCTGAATTTTGTTTTAGGACATAACAGTATGTTGGCAAATGGGTTTTGTTTAAAAACGTGACTTGCTGAAATGGGTTTTGTTTAACTTAACTTGTTTCAAATACAGAACCGCATGATATGTAGACATTCATAGCTGATGGACTGAGAACAACCCTAATATATAACAGATTATATTTTTTTCTGCTATCATTCCATCCGTACATAAAACTTCTTATCATTGATGCTCTATCTAATGTGTATCTTACTAACTGATTTTTCCTCCTCCTGTGCAGTCATTCGTGCTCTTCTGGACGTATCCTTTGTAAACGTTTTGTTGTTAGAAGTAATTGCTTTACTTGCTCTGATTATCTGTTTTTTGCATGATGCCTAGTGTTCTGTGTTCATTCCTTGATAATACACAGATTTGCCTATGACCTTGTGCATATATTCTGAGGAATATTGAGAAATTCAGGTGCCAAGGAGAAAAGAAGAAAAACTAGTCAACTTCAATACAAGCTACAGTGCTCACCAAACTTTGAATGTCGCACTGATGCACACAATGGTAGACTAAGAGCATGTGCTTTATCTATTTTAAGAATATTTCTCTGTTTTTTTCTTTTTACAGTACTGAAACTCCTATGTGGGAGTTTTTTAAATTTTCCACCCTAAATTTCTCTTTGACAAGACAACATAGTATTGGTTTCTACCTAAAAGTTTAATTCAAATCCCTATTTTCTTGAATGATTTAGAATGGACCTTGATCTATGCATCTTAATGCTCATTTCCTCACCAGTCTGAACATCTATACGCTAGATAATGGATTGACAGGCAAGGAAAATATGCAGTTTTACAACAGGCATGAACTGTGATCCGGCACGATTCTGCTTTTGAACAGATCTTGCATTCATGATGTTGATATGTAGAATGCTCAATATATCAAGGTGATATTTGATAAGGAAGAAAGGAGTATAAAACTCAAAATTTCGTGTAGCTGGTAGATTCGGATACAAGTCACTGTCATAAATCAATATTGGTCTGGTTCTTAGTAGTATAATTTTGACTCCCATTTCCATTATATATATGAAGAACTTCTTCTTTGATCACGTTTCTACCATACTTCTTGTTAGATTCCTTTTGAACACCTTTTGTTTTACTTTTATGTCTGCTTAACACAGAGAAAATGTTGGTTGTTCAACATTGTACTTGAAATGAGTTTGAACCTGTGGATTAGGTATATCTTCAATTTGAACCTAGTCTACGAACACATATTTTTCATTGTTGTGGTTGGTTTAGGTAGGGGATTAGGAGCTGTTCTAAAAGGAAGTTAGGAATAGCATGTTGATGGCTTTGAAAATTCCTCAGTTTTGTTCCTAAACAATAAGTATTTCCTTGTGTTACTGTGAGTTGAACATGGAGTTACTAAAGCCTTTTCTCTTTATAATTGTTGATACTCTCTTGGTATTTTTTTTGTAGTAGATCTACTTTAATAAGTGGTGATTTGTAAAAAAAATCTACAAATGATATTTATTCATATGATTTTGTTGTTAGATGGGTTGCTTTGAATTACATTAATGGAGATGTCTTAAAATAGTTACAAACTAGTGTTTGAAGCATTGACTTCTAGTAATGTGTTCAAAATTATGCATTTATTATTTTAATGCAAGTATTTGTTTTTAGTGATAGGAAAATACTTCCTTTTTTTTTCTTTTCTCATCAACAAATAAATTATATGATAAAATAGACTATATATATATGTATATATTTTGCATTTATTATTTTAAAAAGTTATAAGCATTAGGGTTTTGAGTCATAATGTACTTTTTTTCATCAAAATAACGGAAAATATTAGAGAACTATATAAAAACAATATTTTTCAAAAAAGTGCTACATTTAATATAAATTTAGAATTTTATTTGCTCTCTTTTGGTCCCTAAGTTTTGAAAAATATTTGAAACCAGTCGAATTGTGAGATTTTCAGTCATAATGTACTTTTTCATCAAAATAATGGAAAATATTTGAGTACATTATATAAACAACTTTTAAATTTTAGGGATTTTAAAAAAATTCTCATCAAAATAATGGAAAATATTGCAAGATTTTTGTAAAGTTATAAGAAAATGAAAGTAATTTGCCCTAAATGTAAATATAGGAGATATATAAATTATATCCTTGTTGGGAAGCATGGCACTCCCTAGAGCATTGTCGGGAGTCCAACGATCAATTTGAGTCATTTGACAACCAAATATTTTACTTTGACCTCTTAAAGATTATTGATTTGTCTAAAACAAAAGGGGGTTTATGATCCAAAATTGACCCTTGAATTATGAGGTTAGTTTATCATTGCTTGACTTGTATACAATTATGACTGAAAAAGGTATTATCTTTTGATATATTATTCTAAATTATGGTTTATTTTGCATTATTCTAAATTATATTAAAGTGAGTTAAGACTTGTAAGTCTGCATTGAAAAATCCACAGACAAATATCTCAAAAGATACCGATTATTGCATTATTTATATTATTATTTTTGTAGTTTAGAATATATACTTTTATTTATATGTAAGGGAATCATAAACTTCAATAAACCGTGTATATTTTTTCTTATTTTATTATAAACATTTGTAATATTTATAATTAAATTATATTTTATGAAGGTTCTAGAATATTGCGTAACATAATATCATTGGTGCGATAAAATACATATAAATAAAGAATTGGTACTCTTACGATCGCCATTTTGGCTTTATTCTGAATTCTCTAATTCATAACAAATAAAATATATTCAAATCTTAACGAAATATACCTAAATAGATCTTGAACCTACTATGAATTAGTTACAACCGAACTCTCCATCATGGATACCGAGAAACAACGGAAAATTTTATCTCATAGAGTTAAATTTCCGTTGTTAACCCATGGCTCATATAGCTCAAAACTTCCTTTGTAACTCCCAAAACTTCTTTGCAACAGCTCCCTTCATCCACTCCATCTCACTTTTTATAGGAAACCTCAAATTAAGAGAAAAACAATGTAGTAATTGCAGTTAAGTCCGATACTGACAGAGTTCAAACCGAGAAATATTGAAGTTTCAGGTTGATTTTGGTTGAGATGGTTTTAGAGCGATGAATGAACCTTTTAATAATTCAAAACAACAATAATAATCACTCCGGTATTCAGTTTCTGCTGTACTAATGTTAATTTATCTTTGGAGGGTTATGCACGTCAAAGTGAACCTTACACACAAGCCTTTGAGGTTCAATCCTAAAATCAATTGGTAATACGAGAAGTAGCCCTAATACTTTGTCGATGTGGGACACGTTTTCCACCCTCAACACTCCCCTCAAGTGCAACTATCCTGAACTAATTGACACTTGACACAAAGCCTTAAGGGCCGGCTGAGCCCAAACACAAGATAATGGACCCGGATCGAACCTGCTCTGATACCATGTTAATTTATCTTTTTATAACCAAGGTATATCTTTTTTATGAGAGGTTGAATCGATCATCAAAAGAAAAATTAGGCAAAAATTATCCGTCGAGTCTAAGACGTAAAGGGTTATGAAAGTAAACCTTATACACAAGCATTCGGGTTCACGGAAAATATTTTAAAAAGTTTGCCAAAATCAATTATTGAATTGAATAATTATGGACAAAAATGGCTTAAAAAATACAAGTTATAGATGTACACCACTGTATGAAAATCTAAAATATTAATGGTTTTTTTTGATGAAGTCTAAATTTTTTTATTTTTTATTTGGTTAAAAGTCTAAAATATTAATGGTACTTATATGTCATACATAATATATTTATTAATACTAATAATTGCTTTTACAAAATGGTTAGATCCGCTAGAGATCTATTAAGTGTTACGTTTAGGATCTGGTTCATGCATCATCCTTCCTTTTGATAAGATCAGTGGACCCTCCACCTATCTCCAATGATCAATAGCTTAAATCATTCTTCATATATATCGTTTCTATTACTTAGACACGCTTTCTAATTTGTCTTGCTCTTATAAAATAATGTATATTTGTAATATAAAATAAATAAATTTTAATAATGCATATGAATTCCAAACTTTATGTCACGCAGTGTTAACAATAGTTTGGTTTGATATAAGTCACAATGTTACGTCAAAGTTGTTGTAACTTAATATCAATCGACAACATTACTACTAACCTCGTTATTATAATCTGAACTGAAAATCGTAAGGGTTATGTATTTTTTTTTACAGAATTTATAATTTATATTTCGCTACGAAAACCAATCCGATAATAGAAGTAGTTCATCAACCTTATAACTTAGGCACGTTTATAAATGAGTAAACATTAATCTTCCATATGGTCAGGACATGCAATATAGTTCAAACCCAATAAGTCATGATCCAAAAGATGAACCGTTGTGGTAACATGTAAAAATTCGACAAAGACGGGTTGTAGAAGAGCCGTGTGCATACAAGTGTACATACGCATTAGGTTTTAAGTACAACACATAATCTTCCGGGTTTCATTTTAAAATCAATTAACAATATAAGTAGTTCACCGACCTTATATAATAGACTCGAAATGTTCCAACTTTTTAGATGGGGAAACTTATTATCTTCAACGCCCGCATGTAAAACTAGGATTTGACACTTTCATAGATTAAGATTGGCGTTGATTACAAGTTAATTGTTATGATACCATGTTAAAGTTTATAAAACTCTAGAATGAAATTGTTTGTATACGAGTGTGCATGTACGGTTGATTTAAACCCAACATATAAACTTAGTGATGTTTCATCATAAAACTAATTGATAGTTCATTTGTTAGCGATGAAGGAGCTCTCCGGTATTATTTGAACTACCATTTATAGACAATAGATTTAAAAAATGTGGGTAAAAAATCGAGAATATTTAAAAAAAAAATTTAAATAACATATTATTCGAAAATATTACGGAAAACGTAATTTTAGCTACAAATCTTGTTATATCACATGTACTCCGTTTGAACTATTAAGTGAGCCGAAAGTCTATATATTTACAAGAATTTCAAAAAGGCTGTGATTTCGACATTTGATTTAAGTTACCTGATTAGATTCTGATTTCCCTGTCAAAACACACTAGCCTAGTCCATCTTTTAATATAATCATCATTACTAAGAAGTATAATTAAATTATTAACATTGGTTATATTTAATGAAATAAAATGGAATTTTTCGTTTGGTAGGAATATTATTGTAACCACGATCACAAAACTATTGTTAACATTTTAAAATTAATCGCATTTTTTCTATTGTTAATATTTTTTCTATGTTACAATAATAATACTCAAATTCTAAAAGATAAATTTTCAAATATCTCATATTATAAATTTAAGGTTTTATTAGTTTCTTCGTTGATTCCTTCATATTAATCTGCCGTAATTTTATACATATTATGCTCAATGTAATTTAGGAAATTTGTAGATCTTCATTCAGGGTTCATATTTAGGACAATCATCATACTTTTCTTCCAAAAATCTAGCACATCTTTTCGGTTTCTTACCTCATCTAAGCTAAGTTTATATCCAGTTTCATTGATGGGTTCAAGTAGAATTTCTTTTTTGTTAGGTCTATGATTTAACATGATCCTAACTCCAAATTTAGCGGGTTTTTTTCTAAAAATTCATTTGGTTTTAGGCTAGCTTTGTTTTGACTTGTAGACCCTTATTCATATTCTCTATAACAAGATCTAGTGGGCTTGTAAATTTTTTTTCAGAAATTATTTCTTTTTCTACTCCATTAACACCTACAACTCTTTTTCCTATCTTTCTATTTAATTTTTTTTTATCTTTTTATCTAATTTTCTTTTGACTTCACTTAAGTATATAGTCTCGATCTAATTTAATTAAACTTATTTGTTAATACATAGTCTCTAGGTCTTTTAATTTAATTAAACTTATTTGTTGATATATTTCTTAATAAAGGTATAATCTTTAATTCTTTTATTTTAATTAAACTGTTGATAAGTAATTTTCTTTTTTTAAAAATAGCTCAATAAGACACTCGATGAGACTAACAATCTAACATGCACGGTAAATAAGTTACCACTTGTCCAATTTAGGTCAAATATCATTAATAACGTGTACGATTTGTTTACCTAATGAAAAGTAAAAAGTAAAACCACCATACACCATGTCAAGTGCAATGAACCGACAGGGGGTTGCTAAGTACCAAAAGCTCACAAACGCATCAACTACAGTAACTTCTTCAGAGTGAAGTTTCCAAAGATCATAGCCATAATTAAACGTTACAAAACTTATGTTAAAATAAATGCAAGAAAAATATCCGTTATTTTGTCTTCATAATTCAACTATTTACAAAATCCTAACCTTTGACACTTTAGGTTAGGTAAGAGTAAGACTCAATCATAATTGCACTACAAATTTGAAACCCCAACAGCTCCTCTTCTTCTGCCACGTGGCGCCGGGTTCTATATGCTCGGGAAATGAAACTCGTTCATACCCCACAGATCCACCGAGTCTGACTCGTCAAACTCCATAGAACTACTCCCCTTTGAATCACTCAATGTCCCGACCTCTTCCTCGAGTCCTAGCCACGTTTCAATGTTCCAGATCTGCTCCTTCAACTCAACTCGACCAGGTTCATCGAAACCAAAACCGTTAGTGAACCCGACATCAAGATTGGAGAAACTCGGATGAGGTAACTCGGTTACAGCAATACTATTGTTGTTGGTGGTGCTTAAGCACCTTTTCTTGAGCGGTGGTGGTATTGGAGGAGCCGGCGAGTCAGGAAAGTTGAGTTTAGCCTTGTCGCCGCGGATTCGTTTAGCGGCTTGGTCGTAGGCTTTTGCGGCTTCTTCGTCGGTGTTGAAGGTTCCGAGCCAGACTCGAACACCTTTTTTTGGATCTCGGATCTCTGCCGCCCATTTTCCCCATGGTCGCCTCCTTATTCCTCTGTAAACGTTCTTCCTCTGTTGCTTAGACGGTGCCTCCGCCTTCTGTGTTCCAGCCCCGCCTCCTCCACTGCCACTCTTCTTTTCCTTCTGTGTGCTAACGGTGGTCTTCTTCTCTTCGCTAACACCTAAATTGGCGAAAAAGCATCCAAATTCGCACCAATCAAACATAAAAATCTCAGAAAACAAGATCTAGCACGCAATCTGGAATTCGATTGTTCACATCGAGCTCGTAATCGTTTATCCTAAAGAAGTAATAACACAACTCTATTCTGGATTATCAATATACATGGAAAGAAGCAATTTCACGATTCAAACATCAAATTTCGACAAAGAAAGATGTAGTAAACAAAACGAGATCTAAATATCAGATATCGTGATAATATTTCTGGAAAAAAATTGAGCTCCAACATACTCAACCGTCAACCTCTTCCAGAAAAAAAAAAATCAAATACAAAAACTACAAAAGCAAGCGATTATATTCTGGATTACGCGTTTGCATGGACGATAAAGCAATAAGTAAAAGAGATGCCATATTTAGAAGATTTACTTACCGGAGAAGGTGAAGAGGTCGGAGGCGTCAAGTTCAGACCAAAGGTCTTGAGTACTGAGCTGGCGACCGCGCTTGGCGGCGATGAAATCGGAGATAATCGCGCCTCCACACATGCTTTCTAGCTTCTTCTTCCTCCTGTGTTTGGTAATGGAGTTAGTAGTTTATATGAAAAGGGTCGATCTTGCAATTGTCTATAAATAGGGGTTTTGAAAGAGGAATTGAGTGAGTGTCACGAGGTTCCATATATAGCGAGCGAGCGCGACGGTTACAACAAATTTCGGTGACTATACTCCAAACGAGGTCTCCACACGCAATTTCTCCACTTGCTTTTTAATTTATTTCTTTATTTTTTATTACTCACTCCCTTAGCCTGAAAAATATAATAATATTCCGCTTATTTAATTATCGTACTAGCCTTTTTATATAATAATTTAACACTCGTACACTATATAATGTTTTTAAATATATAAATTAATTTAATCCTTAATCGAAAATAAAAAAATTTAATTTTATAAAAAACCTCTTTTTTAAAAATATTAATATTATTTATTAGCAATATAAATTTCATATCCAAAAGTAGACCATGACAAACTTGGACGCTCATCAAGTCCAGAATTTAGGCCTAGGGTTTGTTCTTGTACAAAACGATCTGAATCGTACTTCGGGCCCGCCGGACATATACCGTTTTGTTTTAAAAAAAATTATATTCATACTTCAAAATAAATTTTTAAACAAAAGAAAAAATAACCCAAAATAATAAGCAATTATCAACACTAAATCCAAAATAATACCAACTTCAAAAATTACCGACAACGATATAAACTAGTATATACCAAAAATAATACATAGTGTTTTTCTGGCTAAAATTCCGGCACCGACGATGATGTGACAACCTACTTGTTCATGTCATCAAATTAATTATAATTAAGTGGGTGTGATGTGGATTTTTAAAATAATAATTTTGTATTTTTATGGTTATAAATATTCACTAACAGTTTTAATTTTTATCCCATATAATTTTTTAAATTTAACTAGTATAAAATTCAAATTTAAATGTTTTGATTTTTAAAAGTTGTATTTAAAATTTTGGTTATTTTCAGTTATAAAAAATTTTCTCTTTTAAAATTATATATTTTTAAGGGTATATATATTCGATAACAATTTCGATTTTTATCCGATATGATTTTTAAAAATTACTTATTTCATATTTGGTGATTTTCTGGTTTAAATTTTTTCATATTTAAAATTATATTTTTTAAGGATATAAAGTTTTTGCTATTAAAGTACTATCAGATTCGAACTCGAATCTTCAAGCTAAACATTTAAGGAGCCTAGCACCACATCCCACTAGACCAACTGAGTATTGGTGCTAGCTAACGGTTTTTACCGTTATGTTATGTTGTTACATTTCTGGTAGGTTAAGGAAGTTACATAATGATGTGGAGCGGATGGTCAGACGGGTCCACGTACTCATATAAATTGAGTTGTCTTTCCAATTCTGCATGCATTTATACAGACTAATATTATTTAGGATGTTAGTAATTATGTCTTATACGGCTTTATTTTATACATTCATGTTTTATCATTCGAAATGTTTTCTATATATTTTATTTACATTTGTGACTTATTGTAATATTCAGTGAAATTGTTGTCAAATTAAGATCGAAATTCATTGTAAGGTCCTATCCCGTAATATCCTAATTTCTTAAATTTGAATGTTACACTGTTACATAATTGATTGTAAATAGTACAATAAAAAGTATATTAAATATGTTTAAAATTACAATATATTTTGATTCCTTTTTTCTTCTTCTTTGATTGACTTTAGTGTTTTGCTTTTTTCCTTTCGATTTATTCTCTCCCCACCGTTCAAAGAAAACTGACAAATTGAAATCATAAGGATAATATATGTGATTAAGATGGAAATATTTCATTAGTCAGTGGAGTGTCTACTACTATAAAACAATTAAGAGAAATTCTTACAAGTTGTTCATTACTTAGCTTTAAACTTTTTTCGATTATGTTTAAAGATTTTTTTAAATAAATTTTGATGATATATCTCAACTTTGTAATTTTTTGCACTATATCCTTATGTTATTTATATTATGTTATTTATAAGTTAACATTACTAATATTTTGGATAACAAAAAACGTTATTCATCCAATCAATATACATATTAATATAATAATACCAAGTGTCTTAAATTTGATTTTTATCACCCTACCCTTAATTAATATTTTTTAAGACTATTTTTTACCATTATAAATGTACAAATATAATCTATATTATAATGCTGCATTTATTTTTTGAGAAAATAAAAATAAAAATCAAAAAATGTCAAAATATAAGAAGATCAATTGATCATTACTCATTAGTTATGCCATTATACCCAAACCAAGTGTGTCTCGTAGTTTTTCATAATATATATATTTGTATATAATTTTGTTATCTAGGCATAAATTATTGATAATATTAAAATAAAATTGAGTAACACTATATATTTACATAAACTCTCTTAAAAATAAAAGTATCATGCTTTAAAATAAGTTTGTATCACCCATCCTAAACTAAAATTTTCCAAGAATATTTATCCATTATAGATGTACAAATTATATATATTATAATATTTGAGAAAATTCATTTAAAACAATATAAAAATGATATAAAAACTATAAAATATTTGTGGATATAATCATCACGTACCTTCATTTACGGTACAAGAAGACAAACCTTGATGGCGCCACGTCAGTCTGTATGAAAGCTTATCTATGGAAGTTAAATAACAAATTTATAATTCTACTGTTGATAAGACTTTGTCGTGTTTGGGTCAGCCAATCGGACGGTCAAAGACAGTCGATAAGCAATCATAGATCTGAGCCGTCCAACTTTACGATGGAGTTAAAGTGCGAGGTGAGGACCAGCTTAGGGAGCTGTACTGAAGCTACAGGGTACACGCCCACCGTTGGCGCAATTGCGGCTCTACCGCTTTAAATGTTTCTGTTATTCTTACAACTACACTACTGCTGTAGTGCACGATAGGTGCTACAGTGGTACCACTTTTCTCTTAAGTTTCAGGTGATTTAATTGTGGATATTGATAAGTCAATATATACGTACATGTGTGATTCTAACACATAAGTCTCATAAATTAGTAAACGAACTGTTGTAGTTTACTGAGTTATAGACTAGTTCGTCAAAACTTTACATGTACGAGAGTTTGATTGATATGGGTTGGAGATAATTAGTTTTCACATTAAAAGATTGGACTTCCTAGTCTAGTATATAAGGTCGGTAGATTACTCCTCTTATTACCGATTGGTTTTAGGATGGAACCTCATCGGGTTTATGTGATGGGTTTGGGCCTTTCGCGCATGTGTGCTTGGATGCACACGACCCCCGCTCTACCCGGTCCGTCTGTATCGGACTTTGACATGGTATTAGAGGGGTTAGCTTATATGTGGACAAGTGCAACTCGGTCTATATCCTCTAGTTGCACTTGCGGGGGGGTGTTGGAGATAATTAGTTCCCACATCGAAAGATTGAGACTTCTCAACCTAGTATATAAGGTCGGTCTATATCCTCTAGTTGCACTTGCACTTGCGAGGGAGTGTTAGGATGAAACCTCATCGGATTTATGTGATGGGCTTGGGCCTAACGCACATGTACGCTCGGATGCACACGACCCTCGCTCTACATGGTCCGTCTGTATCGACGTCGTGTTTTAGAAACAAGAAATTTGTTGTGATAGCACGGTATATTTCAAAGGGTTGATATAATATAAGGTTAGTCTTTGAAATAATTGAATTTTCCAAAATCTGGTGAAAACACACAAAATTGTTTATGAGAATCTGGACACTGGTGAGAAAATAAAAGAGAAGAGGAGAAGAGAAAAGTACTTTAAGATTAGGAAGGATAAAAATGAGAAGCCAAATGACTTCATTTTCGTAATTTGTTATGTTACAGCTGAAGAATATCTTCATCTTCATCTTCTCCAACCTCTACTTCATAGTTCATTCCCTTCATTTTTAAACCGAATTTCCAAAACATAGTAATCAATTAAAGAAAATCCCTCACCTTTACCGAATTTTAGAGCTTTGTTAAGTGTAGTTTGATTCGGTTGACATAACTTAACAACGTGTCTTTTGGCCAACTAATCAAATTGAACGAACTACTATTGTTCATGCCTACAATTAGAGTCTTAATGCCGACAAGTTAATATCCGAGAGATCGAACAACTCTAATAGCATGAAAATTCTGACGAGTCAAATATATCGTGGAGCGTTTTGTCATCCCAAGCGCACATGCATCTCGGGTCAGAGCAAAATCCGTAAGTCCGGTGAGATTTCATGCTAAAAACATTAATTATATAGAATGTGTAGACCAACAATTCAACCTTATATATCGAATATGTTATCTTTTTTTTTTATTATCGACGTAAAAACATTTAATCAATCTTAAGATAACCTATTCTACTATGAAATTATCTAAATGACATTATGAAATTAGTTTCCATGCTGTATATTTTACAAAAATATATATATTTGCAAATTAGTTCGACCCAATTCATAGGAAAATTGTAACCTTAGTAAACTTTATCCATACATTAAACTACAAAAGTCTTCATCTCCTTGATTCTTTCTATCCCTCGGGAACACACAAAAGAAACCACAAAAACTATTACTAAGGTTGTGTTTGTTGACACAAAATCACTAGTGATTTTGTGTGTTTTATGAGTGTTTGTGTTATATTGGTGTTTGTTGTCCTTGTGGTTTGTGTTTATTACGAGTGTTTTTAAAACCCTTGAAAAATAAGGGTTTCGGTTTTGGCTGAGTGTTTTTGGACGTATAATGACAGTATTGCCCTTAATATTATTAGCATTTACGAATGCCCAAGTATAAAACCCTCTTCCCTAAAAATTCATCGAAGCATCGTTTCGCTGAGAAGGAAGAAGGCTCGTCCTTGGCTAGCTGGTTACTCCATTGTCGTCGAAGGAAGAAGGCTCGTCCCCGGCTGGTCAGTTATACACTCTCTCGTCCCCGGCTGGTTAGGGTTTGGATTTTTTAGATTTGTTACGGCTAGGGTTTAAATCCGACCTTGATTATACACTTTCTAGTAAGCTTGATTCATCATCTTTGCGTAGCCCTCGATTCTTATCGAGTGTTCATTGCTTTTCTTTCTGATGGGTTCGATACTTAATTTCGTTTCTTTTCCAATTCAAATTTTGTGTGGGTATCCATTAGAATGAATGTCATGATATCTTATCTTGACCTATTTTCTTTCCCTTTTTTCGTGGGTATCATGTAATAATGCAGTCAACGGGTTTGGATTTTAGGGGGCTTCTACTCAATTGATCGAAATTTGGGTCTTCTTTGCTCTTTGTGTATCCTTGATTGTTGCATTTTTTTGTAATTTCAAATGGATGACTTATTGTTACTTTGATTTGAGGTAACTGTATGGTGGCTTTAGATCATTTGTCAAATATTTGCTTGTGCCCACTTGATTTAGTGCAGTCTCTGCTGTAGCAATGAGGCATCATTCTCATCAATTTTTGTTTTAGAAACTGCAAACTTAGCTTTGCCAACCATCCAAGGAGTTGCCTGTTTTATTGAGCCTCCTTTGGAGACAAAAGAAATATATTAAGTAATTTGATGGTGATAGAGGTTGGCAGTTCAGTATGATAAATAAGTTAAGGTTTGAAATACTAGAATGATATATTACATACTTTATTGACTTCTTGCTGCCTCATCATATTTTTTCATTTCCTAAAAACAAATCAGTCATGAAATATTTTAGTTGATGTCCTGCTGCTTCCTCTTTGGGTTTCATTGTGATTAGCTAAATGTTGCTGGCTTGACTTCTTGCTGCACTTTATTATTGATGTCAAATATATCAAGTATGAGGTGAACCTAAATGTTGGTAATATATCATTCTAGTATGTCAAACCTTAACTATTGGCATTCATTATGTAAAATACAATTTGCTGCACTTTATTCATGATATATTAATTACTTTTTTCACTTCTTGCTGGCTTGACATCTGTCAGTATGCCCTTATAAAATAGAGCTAAAATACAATCTGTGTGGGTTTCATTGTGATTAGCTAACCTAAATGTTGTTGCCTTCCTGTGTGGGTTTCATTGCTTGTGATGAATTGTTGTCTAAAATACAATCTGCTTGTTGCATTTCTGTGTGTATCTGAAATATTTTACTTGCTGATGAATTGCTGTCTAATATACAATCTGCTTTCTGCTTGCTGCCTTTGATTTGCAGAAAGCTGCAAATCTTCAACAGAAGAAACAAGAGATGCATTCCTCAATAAGATCCACAAATGAAGAGCTATGTTTGTTGATTAAAGAAAAACAAAAATCATACAGTGAACAACTTATGCAATTGATCCGGATAGTATAATTATATATCATTCTCTTTAATTGAATAACTCAATCGTTATATTTATCATGATGGTGATATATATATAGGTTAAGAAGATTGCAATAGATGTTCAAGAACAATTTCAGGAGGATATCAATCAACTTGTATTTAGCAGAAGCTGAGAAGAAAGCTGAGAAAGAAGAAAACTGGAATGAAATTGGTGGACATAATAAAAGAAAGGGAAGATTAATATACCCGGTTAAATTGTAATTTTTGTTACAAGTAGGGGCATAATAGTATATTTACGTTTAAAAACACTCTCTAGACCAAACAAACACAAATGTGTTTTTCCTCAAACACAATCACTAATTTACACTAAAAAACCACCAAAAACACAATCTCTAGTGATTGTGGTTATTCCAACAAACACAGCCTAAATATAGAGAAACTAACGATGAGTGTTGAATTTGTCGTCCAAAGTGACAAACAAATTAGAATATAAATCTCCTATCGCGTAGCATAAGCTTAGGGTGCTTCACTATTACATAGATGCAATAAGAAAAAAAAGGAGCAAACGCAATAACTTTATTGTTATACGAAAAACAAATAAATTATCTCATGAGGAACTTGATACTAATCGTGGGATTATTGTTAGTAACGACATGCATCGACGCACAAGACCCGAAATCTAATGAATCAATACAAAGTATATGTCAGCCGACGAACTACAAGGATGCGTGCATAAATTCATTAAATCAAGCTGCCCCAAACACCACGGACCCTAAAAAACTCCTTCAGGTGGCGTTCCAGGTTGCCAAGAAGGCTGTGATTGATGCCATCGGTAAGTCCGCCACCATTCAGGCGGCACAAACCGATCCTAGATCCGCCCAAGCCCTCGAGATATGTCGTGAGGTATATCTTATTTGTTATTTTTAATGAAAATTATTAGTTTATTACTAAAAAGTTTTAGCGTTGTTAAAAACTTGATCCGGACATTAACTAGGTCCGTTTAGGTCCAAAAATTTCAAGCTCTAGCCATCACTAATTTTGTCCGTTCTTTTGGTTCAAAATGTTTTTTTAAGTTTGGATTTGAAACCGAGTTGGTTTGATTCAACTGAATGAACATCCCTAAAACATCTAATCTTTTCTTGTTTATAACAAAAGGTGATGGAGTATGCATCAAATGATCTAGAGAAATGCGTGAATCAAGCCGGCAACTTCGACACCGCTGCCGACGTAAACCAATTCATGGAAGATCTCAAAGTTTGGTTAGGCGGAGCCGTAACGTACCAAGACGTTTGTTTCGACGCTTTTCAAAATTGCACTGACCTCGACGCTGGTCTAAAACTACGAAACTTCTTCAACGGGTCGCGTCAACTCACAAGTAACGCTTTAACCTTAATGGACGGAGTAAAGGATTTCGTCTCTCTTCTCAACATCCCGGGCTTATTCGGGGGACAAGGAGGCCCAAAGCGTCGCCTCATGGCCGACGACACCGATGGCGACGTTAAAACCACTTCCAAACCCGATCCTGATCCCGTTCCCGCTGGAGGAACTCCGAAGTGGATGAACGAACCGGCAAGGAAGATTCTTGGCGTGCCGTTGGAGGAGATTCAGCCGACGGTAGTGGTTGCGCAAGATGGGAGCGGAAAGTATAAGACGATTAAAGAAGCGTTGGAAGCGAATCCGAGATCGGCGAATAAGCCGTATATTGTCAAGATTAAGGCCGGGAAGTACGAAGAATACGTCAAGGTTGATAAGACGATGACGAATGTGGTTTTCGTCGGTGATGGGCCTGATAAAACTATTATCTCCGGCCATAAGAGCTTCGTCGACGGTCTTCCGGTTTACAAAACTGCCACTCTCGGTAACTTTTTCTTCTCCCTTAATTTATAGCTTACTTAAGGTATGTGTGCAAATCTTGATTTAACGTAAATTAAAATGAATATTATTAGTAAAGACTTTTAGAATATCTTCGAGTTAGAGAAATTGATTATATTTTGAATGGTAAGTTTTAAAAAATAATTAACTTGACATAATATATAATTATTTTCAAAATACATATAATATCCAAATTTTTTGAGACAACTATATAATCAACAATATTTGTCTTTAAAAAGGATTTTTAATGTAAAATGAATATTAGTAAAATACTTGTCTTAAATATATATATAATATATGTGAAAAATCTAATTAGAAAATATTTTTAAATCAAGACTTATAGAATGTGAGTTAGAGAAGTTGATTATATTTTGTATGGCAACCTTCAAATATTACAATGCTTTTATAGTAATCCTAAATGATGTATCTATCATAAACAAACTTCAAAATTTTCTATTATATTTTACATGAGTTTAGTGATTAATATATAATTATTTTGAAAAATCTAAAAACAAAAAAAAAATCTTTAAATAGGAATTTTAATATAAAATGAATATTAGTTTTTAAATAATGAGTACTTTACTGGTGCTTGTTAACATGTATGTCTACATGAATGCAGCCATCTTTGGGGACGGGTTCATGGCTCGGGACATTGCGTTTGAGAACACGGCCGGACCCGACAAGCATCAGGCGGTAGCCGCCAAGGTAGTAGGTGACTACTCGGTGTTTGTAAACTGCTTGTTCGACGGCTTCCAAGCTACCCTCTACCCGCTCCGAGGACGCCAATTCTATCGGTGTTGTACTATCAAGGGCACGTTGGATATCATTATTGGCGACGCCCAAGCGGTATTCCAAAACTGTCACATTTTCATCAAGAATCCACTTGAAGAGCAAGAGTGCACCATCTTGGCTCAGAGCCGTACCGAGGCTGCGGGCCCCGGTGTTTTCGTTCTTCATACATGTGATATCAACGCCGATCCATTGTTCAAGGCCAACGCCGAGAAGCAAGGTACATTCTCGATTACTCCATTCAAAGTGTTTGTCGTAGCTTGAATTATTGCGGTTTCCATAAATTTTAGCAAACATATACCGTTTTACATAGACATCGTTTGATTCTTTAATCGTCGAATTTGACGAAATATTTAATCCTGAAAATAGGTATTGGATATTTAGAAAATTTTAGGAAAAGTTTTAAGCAAATCTAGTATCATAGATCATAGATGTTAAAAAAAGTTAGGCAGCGGTACACATTTTGAGTTTACTACGACTGTTAATTTTATTTGTCTTTTTTTTCATCAAAATAACCCAACTTTGTAAGAGTATTTGCAAAATATAGTTTAAAGGCTCCGGATTTAAGATTATTTCCGACTACAAGTCTAAATAGTTATATTGACGGTACGGTTCTTTAATCATACAAAAATGGAGAAATAAAACTATATGATTTGTTTCGTTTTCGATAGCCATGAGATGATCATATTAATTAGGTGATTCTTTTGTTCAAATATGCTCCTATTATTATACTCGTAGTCTTTGAAGAATGAGAACCAACAAAATAACATAATCATATTAATAGTTATTACAAATACAAACCGTCACTAACAACGCGTTTAGTAGATCGCCGTAATTGAGCCTATTTTTACGACGTGAAATTATAATTTCGGAAGTTTAAATTCTTAACAGGAAGCACCGCATATCTAGGGCGGCCAACAAAGCTATTCTCACGGGCAGTCGTCTTACAATCGATGATTGACGAGTGCATTGAGCCCGAGGGATGGATGGAGTTTTCGGGAACCTACGGAATCGATACCTCGTACTTTGCGGAATTCGGAAACCGTGGGCCCGGGGCAAATACAAAGGACAGGGTGAAGTGGAAGTCATTCCAAACATTGACACAAGACAAAGCCGAAGCGTTTACACCCGAGAGCTTATATAAAGGAAGTCGATGGATCGGTCCTAGTGGCGCCTTGTATTTACCGGGCTTGGATAAACAACTACTTTCTAGTGCTCCTAGTGTTTAAAGTTGTCTTACGTTGTAGCTTATGATTGTTGTGAGCTATCATGTGCCATGCAGCTAGCGTAACACGTGATAGAGGTTTTAATAATGCCGCTATGGCTTCATTTTTACTAAATACTATGTAATGAAGTCTCGTCGCATTAGAGCATTAGCTAGAAAGTTAATGTTACGATAGTGCATTTAGGCCAAGTATAAACGGTAAAGGTTTGAACTTCATTGGAATCTCACGGTACATGACTTCATCTTTTTTTTTTTTTTTGGTAAGACATGACTTCATCTTAATTGCTTCTCTTTTAGACTTCAATTGTGTACGTGTTGTTCGAATCCACAACTGGTTTGATTCGGCTCTTAGACTACTCTTCTAATTTCATACGGTATCAAAGTTGTATGGGATAGTTTTTCTACTCGCATATAAATACGTCGAGCTTGAGTTCGGTAACCGGAATTCGGGTTGGTATATAAAGAATCGAATATGATTTAAAGTTATATATATGTTGGACTAAAATTACTTTGAACCTTTTCATATAAGTTATAGGACACATAAAGTAAAATTTATGTCGAAGATAATAAGTTCTCATGTTTAAGTGGGGACTAGGATATATCCTGATTCTAGAATTTAAGGTTAGAACGGTTAACCTCTATTCGATTTGTGATTCTGGTGTACACAAAATTCTTCAATATTTAAAATATAGTCATTTTTTTTAGTTTTTCAGAGTATATATATATATATATATATATATATATATATATATGGTGAATTTTTAACTCTTTCACAACCTGTAAATTACACAAAATTTGCCAAAATCTCGAAATTAATAACGTATATGTGCTCCAAATTTTGTGAAACCTTTATATGTACAAGCTATATAACACATATATACCTTTCAAAAAAAAAAGCTATATAACACATAACGTTAGTCAATGCACAAAATCTATATTTAAATATTGTCGTTTTTCAAAAACTATGCGACATAACACACGACTTTTATTTTCTAAAACCTCTAAGTTTTAATAACTTTGTTATTTTTTCTCAAAAAATTAAATTATTTATATACAACTTATATGATACATAAAGCGAGTCCATGTTTTCACCCAAAAAGAAAAAAGAAAAGCGAGTCCATGTCTAAAATTTATATTTAAGTTATAGCCCAACAATTGTTGTAAATACACAAAAATTGCCTAAAGCTTCTGAAATATAAGAACTTTATATCCGTTATTCCAAAAATTGTGATTTTTCCTAAACAATATATATCATGCAGGGTTGGAATTTTTTATTTTTTTTTTGTTTTTTGTTTTTTGAAATAGTTCAAAGTCAAGATCGTAAGGAAACTAGTCCTTACAACATCACTATAAAAAAAATGAAACATTTTTTTTTTAATGTTTAACCAAACAATCTCTTATGTTATTGTCAATTGTGTCAATGCATACAAGAATCTACAAATCACATACATGGGAAGAATCGAAAGGGTTATGGTCAGAAAACGGTCGTAAAATGATTAGGAACAAGTAAATTTAACAGCCGAAAAGGCTCAAAATTATCATCTACATATGATTAATCATATCTAGACAATAACGTTAAACTATACACCGGTGATCATCCCTGGTGTATAAGGAGCACTCGTGGGAGTAATCCATAGGCTCCCTTTGTAGAAAGCGTCGGGTGTGTACTCTTGCACATCCTCACCCGTTAACTTTTGGATCCCCTTCCACGTCACCCTTGCTTTAGTATCTGCCCCGGGCCCACGGTTTCCGAACTCGGCGTAGTACAACGTGTCAATTCCCGAGTTTCCGGCAAACTCCGTCCACCCTTCCGGCTCAATGCAACTCTCGATAAGCGATTGCATAATGATTACCCGGGAGTATGGCTTCCATGGCCGGCCTAAGTATGCCTTGCTTCCTGTCAAGATGATAATACAAGCTAGTAAATCAAAGAGGAAGAATGTGAAATTTCGGCAGGTATAAGATAAAGTGGGGTTCATAGTTGTGTGCGCGCGTTGGGCTTAAACCAGTGGGGTTCCTTTTATTATTGATTCTTTAAGTGCAACCATATCGTTAGGTTGATACTTAGATAACATGTCTTAAGACATGTTAACCCATATCAAATGTGGTAAGGCCGAACAAATTCAATAAATCAAAACCCTTTGGTCAGGTCGATGATCTAATGGAAGGTTTGTTGTATATCCGAATGTATATGTACGTTAGGTCCGAGTTTAACACATTAGTACATTGAACTTATATACTAAAACGTACAAATTGATAATAGGAGAAAAGTCCAGCTACCTTTTATGTTAAGTTTGTTATCTCTTTATTATCAATGTAAAAACATTGTATCCTTTACAAACAAGACGGGTAATGAATCGATTTAAAAACATTCTGTATAAACTTACTAATATTATGGCGTGTTCTGTAAGGATAGTAGGGATTTATTAAGGATAGTAGGATTTATTAGATGTATAAAGGATGAAAATTATAGAAATCAATGCATTTTTTTTCAATTTCACACTGATAGACTATGAAACATTAGAGAATTACTGGTCAAGCTTACCCTATGTCATGTCACAAATTGTGGTGTACCCTTGTTAATTATCTATGTACTTGTGCATGTAATGTAACACATAATGAGACAACCCAAAGGCGATTTATCCTAACTTACGTATAGAATTTTTTATCAAGTTTAATAATAGTGAATAATGTACCTTGGTCCTTTGCGGTTTGCATGAATTGTGGGGCAGCAACTATAGTGCAGTTTTGAAGGATGGTGGCACCGGGGCCGGCGGCCTCGGTTCGGCCCTGGGCGGTTACCGTGCACTGTTGTTTGTCAAGTGGCTTCTTGATGACCATGCGACAGTTTTGGAAGATGGCTTGGGCGTCGCCAAAGATGAAGTCGAGGGTGCCCATAACGGTACAATCACGATAGAAGTGGCGGCCACGGACCGAGAAGAGGGTTGACTCGAAACCATCGAACTGACAGTTTAGAAACACCGCGTAGTCGCCCACTACCCGTAGGGCTACTGCCTGATGCTTTTCGGCTCCCGCCGTATTCTCGAACCCTATGTCCCGAGCCATGAATCCATCTCCCATGATTCCTACATTCATAGAAAGTGTTTGATAAATGTTCATCAAACTTTTAAGGAAAAATAATTAACTATATTAGCGGGGTAAACAACTTAGTTTAGTTTTTTTTTTAATATTGAAGGAGGGAAAAAAAAATTTGTTAGAAAGTAAATATTTGAAGAATTTTTTATTATTATTTTAAAATTTTCTATTTTATAGTATTTGGGGTCGTTAATACATTTTTTTTTAACTTCATTGAAAGTATTCTCGATTATAACTATAACGTGACACACTTGATTATTCAAAAAAAAAAGTCAATTTCTATTTATTATGGCCAATATACTCTGTAATATATTCACAAATCACTTCTAATTGAGCTAGATTGCTCAATTCATGTTTCAGATAATTTTAGAATACAAATCTTTCTATGAAATAATTTCGGGAAACAACTCATCTTCAATCCATATAATTTCAAGGGTATTTTCCATTTAATATATCTTCCTTAATTTTTATTTAAGCATCTAAAATATCAAATATTACAAGACGAAGGAACTATATATTAATTAGAATATTCTTACTTTCTCAGTTATGTCTTAAAAGCTAAATTTATAGATTAAAAAGTCCAAAATTTTGTTTTAATTTTCAAAACTTAGCTGTTTACCTTTAAATGATAATTTTTGAGATTTTATTTTTATTTGTCTATTAATAAGATATTATTTTTAAAGTAAATTTGTTCTTGTAAAAAAATCCTATCTTTATACGATTATAACATTTATTGTCAACATAAATTATTTTTGTTTAGGAAATAGACTATACATAGGTGATTTTCCCTTCTTCTTTATTGGTTTGTTATGCTAGAAATTATAATTTATGGCATTGGCAAGCAAGAAAGGGATTAAAAAAACTAACCAACAGTGGCAGTTTTGTAAATCGGGAGACCGTCGGCGAAGTTCTTATTTCCGGTAATGACAGTTTTAGTAGGACCGTCGCCAATCAAAACCACATTACCCTGCAGCTTCTCAATCGTGACACTCTCAGCATAAATACCAGCCTTGATTCTAACAACAAAGGGTTTATCCGTCGCATTAGGGTTTGTCGCCAACGCTTCGCTAATCGTCTTAAACTTTTCACTCCCATCTTGAGCAACCACAACCGACGGCTTGATTTCCATCACAAGCTGATCAAGAATGCTCCTCTGTTGATCATTTAACCACTTCGGAAGCTCACCGGCCATGGGTTGAGCTCCTGCGTCAGCATCTTTGGCGGCCAAGAGACGACGAGCAGGCCCCGGTGATGATAGGCCTGGGATATCGAGTAGGGAAATGAAATGCTTGACTTGGTCCATTAAGGAAAGAGCGTTACTTGTGAGTTCACGCGACGAGTTAAAAAAGCGTCGGATTTTTTGACTGGGTTCTGTGTCGGTACAGTTTTGGAAAGCGTCGAAACATACGTCTTGGTATGTTATTACGCCACCCATCCAAACTTTGAGATCTTCCATGAATTGGTTTACGTCTGCCGAGTCGTCGAAGTTGCCTGCCGAGTTCACGCATTTCTCTAGATCGTTTACCGCATACTCCATCACCTTCGTTACAAATTAACAAGAGAAAGTAAACAAATTATGTACGTGTTGCATGTTCTTAGATTAATGTAAATCATAAGCTTCTAAAGTTTTATCATGTTATAGTTTTATCATGTTATAGTTTATTTATGAACTACGTGCATGATCAAACTTTGACGAAAAAAGATTTTAAAATTTGTGAATACCTCCCGACATATCTCAAGAGCCTGTGCAGACCTAGGATCGGCCTTAGCAGCCTGAATAGTGGCGGACTTGCCGACAGCCTCAACCACCGCCTTTTTCGCAATCTGAAACGACACTTGAACCAACTTCTTAGGATCGGTAGTATTCGGTGCGGCTTCATTCAACGAGTTCATGCATGCATCCTTATAATTCGTCGGCTGACAAATACTTTGTATCGACTTATTCGACGTCGGTACTTTATTGCCATCCTTATCCTTCCCACCATCATGGTTGTCCCCAATCGCCACCGCGGCTCCGATGGAGGCCATCACCATCAGCAACGATCCCGCGATTAGTATTGGGTTCCCCATGGGTGATTTTTATTTTTATTTTTAATTTGGTATAATACTAATAGATCTTTTGTGTTTGAGCTCTTCTTATGGGCTTTAGTTTTGGTAAATGTTAAATTAAGAAAATTTAATGTGAGGTTTATATGGAATTTGCTAAATGTTCTATATATTCAATTTGGTGGACAAATTCAACTCTCACCGTTTGTTTTTCTTGGTTTGTATATGTTGTGTGTTTGAGAGAGAATTAAGGTTAAGGTTGAAATCTAACATGAACGTGATTAAAAAGGCCGAAATGTGTTGTTATTTTCAATCCTTTGCAAGTTCCTACACGACGATAAATAAGATCATGTTTGATACCCTATATGTAGATATATTATATAAATATTAACATTAAAAACTCATACATTGTGTTTTGTATATATATATATATATATGAATATCGAACATTTTATTTTATTTTTCTTCCTCTTATATTCTTTTTCTCCGGAAGTTGTTTTCTAGTGAAAATTTTGTCATGATTTATCCATTTTTTGTGTTGTCGTTCATGTGCTAAAACCTACCAAACAAATATATTAAATATCAATCTCATACTCATATCTTGATCCGGTATCGGTATATGATATATTGATATCTAGATATAAATATCAAACCGGCTCAAACAAGCTTGAAAATTGAAATATTTGAGAGATCATGCACCTAGGGTTACATAAATTGAAATATTTAAAAGATCATGCACTTAGACCCCAAAAGGTTAACATGAGGCCATAAGAAGATATAAGACTTCAAACAGGGGTTCCCAAGAAATTAAACAAATTATCTCCAGCAGGCAGCAGGCCCAAACAAGTAGGCAGGCCCGTAAAGTAATTCTGAACATCCCCCTTTAAAAAAATATTTGGGCCCATTTTATATTATAAATGTGAAAATAAGAAATAAAAATATTCGACTGTTCCATTTTAAACCCCTTTTTATTTCTTTTTCCCTGAAATTTCAAGAGGACAACCTAGGCTTGTGAAAAAGGATTGATACTATACTCGAAAATGAAAATATGAAAATATAACAAACACGATTTAACTCAAGGTATTAAAAAAAAAGAAAAAGAGTAGACTAAGGTGGCTCAACGTATAGTCCGAAATGACTTAATAATAATTCAAAGTAACATGATTGGGATGACCCAATAATTTAAAATGTTATAATAACATAAGTTCAACAACAACAACAAAAAAGTTCATGTTTAGGCCATAATACTTAACGCATATATTTAATGATTAAAACAAAACATAATTATAAATCATCTATTCGATTGATACAAAAAAAAAAAAAAAAAAAAAACAAAAAAAAAAAAAAAAAAAAAAGACCGGACTTGATGAAATCAACTTGACCCGAAAAATTATCCGAATTTAAAAGGAGCATTGACACCCCCAAAAAGACCGACTTGATGAAATCAACTTGACCTAAAAAAATTACCCAAATTAAAAAAGAGCATAGATCCGAATAATATGACAAAAAAAATGACCCTCTATATTTTCCTAAAAAAAACTCCAGATCATTCGACCCCAACTTGTATAAACATATTTAATTATCGGTACTGAATATAAATTCGGTTAGAAACAATAAGACCAAAATTATCGAGCACAAAACTGGTCGATTTATCCGACTGACAAATCTAAGGTAACCGCATGGTCTGCAATTCTTTCTCTTCGTTTCATCATCTTTAAGTGGGTCTAAATTTATTTTCCCCTTTACAACATTGATCTAAGGATAATAGGTAAGGTTATTTTAAGTTACATTTTCTCTAAAAATTTTCTTAATAAAAACAAAATTCTTAAATATATTATATTCGTGCAAAGACGAGTCGGGCAAGCAAAAGCGATAGATAGAGGAAGATTAGTGGCCTTCAATTGATATATAGGAAGAAATGGACGTGATCACCACTTCAAATACCAAATTCCCACAGCATTTATTCATACAAACATACCTAATACCTTAGTACCTTACCCAACACTACCCTCTATCTTCCCCTATTGAAAGCTACATCATGTGTTGCATTAATCAATGGAGAAGTTTATAATATGATTGGTGTATGACTCGAGTTAACGAGCTATTCGAGTTTATTTACTTACTAAATAAAATTAAATAGATTTAGTTTAAAATCGATTCAAATCTTAATGAGCTAAAGTTGAAAGCATCAAAAATCACCTCATATGAGAAGCTTGTTCGTTTCACTATATAAGTAAAGTATGATCGCGATTCTTAAATATGATTAAATTTAAAATAATCACTAAAAAGGATTTTATTCATCAAAACAAAATAGAGCCCCTTTAATTTTGGTATTAATGAAGTATTTAATTTCGGTTTTTAGGTTATTCGTATTGGATTTTCAATAGATCAGTTCATATCTAGGCTCGGGCCAGACTTTGTGAAATTGTCGGCCCGTTTATCCGGACTTGGTTCGGGCCAAGCCCGGATGTCGGGCCTACAATATCCTTGTCGTGCCCCGGTCGGACTTCCGGGTACCCGTTTTATTATTGTTTTTTAAAAATAATTTTTGGTATTAATGAAGTATTTAATTTCGGTTTTTAGGTTACTCGTATTGGATTTTCAATAGACATGTTCATATCCAGGCTCAGGCTGGACTTTGTGAAATTTCCGGCCCGTTTATCCGGACTCGGGTTGGGCCGAACCGGGATGGAGGGCCTACAATCCTTGTCGTGCCCGGTCGGACCTCCGTGTACCCGTTTTATTTTTATGTTTCTAAAAACTATTTTAAAAATTAAATATAGTTAAGATAGTATATGTAATATACATTAAATTTATGATAATTATGCTAAATATTTTATAATAACACTTAATATTTTGAATATATACAATATAATTATTTTTATGTTTTTATAGGGATGACGGGCCGGTATTTTCGACCCGAACGGGCCTATAGTGGTGCATGTACTCGTCCCGGTGGGCTTGACGGGCCATATTAGATTACATGTATTTTCACAAATTTTAGGATTTTTCAAGTATAATAGTGTTGGTATATGAGTCATGTTAGATGAGTCACTTTTCGATAAAGTTATTATATGAGTTGAGTGTTGTGTTATGGAGCCTTAAACTAATGTATTTTTAAGACATAACATATCTTTTCTATATCTTTGAGATATTTTTTAGCCTATTTAAACTCACAATGATTATTATAACCCGTATCACAAAACATAGTTTAATAAACTGGGGAACCAATTCTCGTGTTTTGTCTCCCTTCGTTACTTTCTAAGTTTCAAATCCGAACACCAAGTAACTAGAATTAGGGTCGAACAGACTCGCACTCAACCTGTAACTGTTCACTTAACTAAACAAATCAAATATAATTAATCAAATCTTGTGCTGAACTCACTTCTTCCGACTTTTGCTTTTTTTGCGGGTTGACCTGAATTGACTTTGCGCGGATATCATGGAGACGGACGGATAAAGAGAGAAAGAGGAGACCAATAAGGCAAGAAGTCACGTCACTAGTGTAAAGCAATCACATGCAATGACGTGTGCGCTTAGTACAGTCGAGCCGTGGACTCGTGATCACCTAAACAAACCGTGTAGGGAACATTTACGTTAAGCTAGCTAATACCGTGGTAGATCGTAACGCATATTCTCCATTTTCATGATTAGGACTATGTTTGGCTTTTACATATGACAACCTAAATATATATTTAGCTATAAAAAATAATGTGTGAATCTAGTGTTTGCCGGTTTGTCTCACTCTAGCTACCTTATGTACCATTCCTCACCAGCTACAACTCCTACAAGCCTACAAAAAAAAATGTTAAATTATAATATTAATATTTTTCTAGTCTACAAATTATAATATATATAACATTGGTTTTATAACGAAAAGTAATTTGACAAATGACACGCTCAATGTATAGAGATATCAAAAAAAAAACATATTCAAAGATAATGATTTTTTTAAAAACGCTCTCTTTGAGAGCTGGGTTTAAAACCCAAAAAAAACCCTAGCCTCCATGAAACACCAAAGCAACAACAAGGGGAAGAACTATCCCACCACTCTTGGCATACAAGCCACCATTTACGGCCTAACGGCTTTCTGGATCTCGCCGGTCATCCTGCTGTCCACCTCTTTTTTCGGCCTACCGGCCACCACTCCCGGTCCATGACTTTTCTTGAATGGGTTCTTGTGAAGGATAACCTCCCTTCCAGTTAAGCTTTATAGCTTTCATGGCTAAATCGTCACAACTCGGCTTCCGTCGAGTTCAGTTCTTACCTCTGACCACCAGATCTATTTTCTTTGTGCTTTCAACACCAGATCCACCCATCTCGAATCTAGATCTGTCTTTGTTACCCCTGCTTCCATTGATGGTGTTAATGGAGGATATCCGAGATCTTTTGTTTTTTTAATACTTCTAGATCTGGAAATATTCCTTTTGAGAACTAATATCAATACTTGTGAAGGATAACCCCCTACTTATTTTGGCCTCCTTGGACTTCACTTTCTTGATAATTGATTTGCTTGAACATCAATTTTGGCCTCCTTGGTCTTTGTTATCCTGACAGCAACAGTAAAAATTGAACAAAGAAAGAAAAAAAAAATAAATAGAAAAAAATCCTCCTTTTGCCCTTGACTGCACGCCTCTCTGTCTCGAGACTCTTAGCAATCAATTGGGCTTAATGACCCAACTTCATTCTCCTTTGGTTATGTCTAACCGAGGAAATGATTTCTTTAAAATAAAAAATAATTTTAAAAAAAAGTTAAACCTTGAAAGTTTACGCTTCTTCTTGATCCATTATTGCTAAACAATTGTTTGGAAATAAAAATCTTTGTTTCACGTTATATGGTCCGGTAATTTGGAGTACATCTTGATGGTGCGAGTTTCGTTTGGTTGAAGAGTTGAATTTGTTCGTGTGAAGGAGTCGAGGATAGGTGACCGAAATCTGAAGGCTCCAAAGACGAGTCCAAATCTGAGGTTTCCACCGGTGGTCCCTGGGAGTTGTACCAGCTCTGCACTGCTTCTACAAACATGTTCTTGTTGTTTCTCCATCGTTTTACTTGCCGGTGCTTCCTTCGGTGCTTCTCTTTTATCGGCTCGTTGTGATCGAAGTTTTTTTTTTTTGTATGTTGTGATTCCCTCTTGATGGTTAGTCCATCTGCCGATTTAATCGGCCTTTCGATCCATTAGACGGTGTTTCGTCTAGTGCATCGAACTGCTTTCCTTTATAAAAAAAATGTATAGAGATATCACATAAAATGACAGATGAAGAGTCGGTTTTTTATAAAAATAAGAAAACCCTATACCAAAATAACAAAATAAAAGTATACATAAAAAAAAGAATAGGAAACACACGTGACCAATATTAGAGATATAAGAAAGAAAATTTTTGTGTGAATAACGTAATATTTCGAAAAATTATCATCCCGCATCATGTGAATGGGACTTGTGATTAACTTATAAAATGGGTTGTTACCCATGTCAACAAGAATTCTTCTTTTTCAGTGGTAGTGTGAGGATAAATAACTCTGGAATGACCGCTCGGTGAAGGGTCACTGGCCTGACGTGGACGTCAGGAATTTAAGTGGAGGAGGTTGTAATATCTCAACAAGAATTCTTCTTTTATAGTGGTAAAGTAGGGACAATTAACCAAGCACGAGAAATTTTATGATAGGTGACCTCAAGAAAAGTTTTTGCGGGTGCATGAAGTTATATGCGTGCACGGTTTGCATGGGACAACATCCCTAATACCTCGGGTCTTACAAATAAAAACAATGAGCATAAGTGTAGACTTCAAATTTAAAACATAATTTTTTTATTTTAAATTTGTAGTAATGGACAATACATTTTTTTAAATTATTAATCTCAATTAGACTTTGTTTTAGTATTGTCATATACTAATGTATCATTATTTTATTTTTTTTAAAGATGAGTACTAAGAAATTCATTTTCTTTTTAGGCAAAAAACTAAGCTCATTTTATTTATTTATAAAGATAAATTAAAAAGGATTAATCAGTAAATTAAATTTAATAAAGTCTACGTCCAATCCAAAATAAAAATCCTAATCAAACCTGAACCCGAACCGGAACCTATACATGAACCTGAACCCGAACATGAACCCTAACCGGAACCAAGCCGCGAAACGAAACCCGAACCTACATCGTACTTATAGAATTTTATTTTAATTTCTCTCTAAAAGTTTCCTTTATATTCTTAATTTTATAATTAAAATTAAAAATTCTCTTTATATTCTTAATTTTAGAATTAAAATAAATAAAAAATTATTAAAGACCTAATTTATTTTTGCTAAACCAAAATGCCCTATTACACCTAATTTATTTTTGCTAAACCAAAAGCCCTATTACACCAATATTTTCTTTCTCTTTTTATTTTACGCAAAAAAACTATCAACATTAATATGAAATAAAGTAGTAAGATAACAAGTGTGATATCGGTTCAATTCTCATCAAGTGAACAACAAAATAAAATAAATAATATGTATAAAAAAACAATTTTCTTTTCCTATATATCTACACTCTACAAGGTGAGGGTCAAACATGCCGGCCGGTCATCCAAGGCTGCCCGATCAAAAGACATCGCTAAACGAAATCACGCCACGTGTCGAATCCGGTCAGCTATTTCAACGCTCGAGATTATACTTTACTAGACAACGGCGCCGAATGTCTATGCTTATGGGCCCACGCGCACGTCACCTTGGAGTTTGAGGCCGAGTCTCAACTCGTCCTTCTTCAAGTTCAACTAACTCGGACCCACTCGTTCCGATCCCGGAACAAGAGGACGAACCGGGCGACTGAACCGGTTTCTTTTCCCATGTCAGCATCCTCTTCAATGACAGAAGCCGACTCGTCGGTGATTTGAAGCCGGGTGAACTCGTTAATTCGTCCGAGTTTGTAAAGCTGAAACTCGCGCTTCTCGCCGGAACTTCAATGGAGACTCCCACAAGATCTATCCCCTTCCTCCGACCACCAAAGGATGACGAGTTTGAAGATCCGGGACGAAGATCGGTATCAAGACACGATCTCGGATGTAATTCGTGGTTCGTCGACTCGGTCAAATCCACGACGATATCCGGTTGTTGACTATCGTCTATCTTTGCCGGCGACATAAAATCGGCGTCAACTGGGGCACGGCAGAGAGGACAGGTGGAATGAGAGTGAAACCACATGTCAATACAGTCAAGATGGAAGCAATGATCACATTTCGGCAATCGACGAACAATCTCACCATCCTCAAATTCTGATAAACAAACAGCACATTCAAGAACATTCTCTTCTTCGCCGGAGGTAGTTTTGGAGGTAGGAGAGAAAGTGAAGGTTGGGAGAGATTTGAGAATCAGAGGGTCAAGACCTTGTTGAGGGAAGGAGAAAATTGAGGCAGGATTCGACGAATCTACATAAAACACGAGATGCGTGCGGCGGCCGTTGCGACGGCGAATGTGATGACTATGACGACGACGGCCACGGAGAAGGTACCAGCGAGCATAGATGTGGAGTAAGATCATAACGACGACGACCACGAAAAGAACGATGATCGCAATAAGCATAATCTTGCCACTCAGTGCGTAGCCTTTTGGTGTCGCCGGGAAGCCAGGTCCCTGGCGATCATCGGACCTGATCGTCGGCGGCGAATTCATTATGATAGAAATTATACAGAGAGTTTCTTTTAGTTTTATTTGAGGGTTTTGATTAGTTGAAGAGAATTTTTGAGGGAGAGGGTGGCAATTTATATGGAAATCGAAGAGGTAAGGAAGAAGGCCGGTGCGGGAAGAAGAAGATGAAGTTTCAGATTTTGAGGGGACAAAATGACGAAAATGACCTTCTGTCAATAAAGTCTCCGTTACTTAAGTTGACTCTTACAAAATATGCAAGAAATTTCAATTACAGTAAATTACACAGTATGTCCCTTGAAATTGAAACTTAGAGTTATCTACCCATAAGTAGGGTATTTTGTTCGGTCGATATGCCTTGAAATCTTGAATCATGAAGTTGAAGGGACAAAGCTCTAATCTGATTATTAGTTATTTGCTTGAGTCATCGGTCTAGAGAGTTGACATATTTTTGTTACTTGCATAAGCATATTTTAGAATTTGTATTCTAAGCATAAAGAGCAATGTAAATTTTGATAATTTTTTAAAATATATATTATCCACAACATATTCAAGATAACAACTACATTTTGTTAAACATATCTAAATATTATAGGGTGATCTACTTGAATCACGAAATTGGAAATCGAAACACTAGTTTTTTGTTTTTTTTTTATGTTTTATGTTTTAGTTTTTAACCACTAATTTAAGAAAAATTCTTAAAACTTTCTAGAATATTTTTCCCTTAGATTGTCAAAACTTAAGTCTGAAAAAAAAAACATGAAAATGAGAAATGATTTCCAATTAGCTATTGAGATTGGTTATTCAATTAAATTTTTTAACAATTATAATTTATCAAACCTATATATATGAAGTTAAAATGATATTTTAATGTAATTTTTTTAGAAAAATGTGAATGATGGTTGTTTATAAATAAAAATAAAAAATAAAAATATGTATACATTTTTGTATAGCTTATAATTTCATGGTGCAAATTTGAAGAAAAACACTTCTTACGAGTGGTTTTCTCTTTTATTTGAACGGGCTATTTTGGTAATTGTATATGAATTTTTTTTTATGTAATGTGAAGTTTCGTTTAAGTTCGGAGTTTAAGAAGAAGTGTGATACACGAAATGGATTTGACTTTGACCTTTGCCAAGTAGACGAATAAGTTGGGTGAGAGGATTGAACTTTCCATGAGTTGCCCACATTTAATTTCCAAGTTTCATATTATTCTAATGCATCTATAAAATGTAATTATTTACATTTTGTTTGTTAGTTTGTTCATTTTATTAAGTTTCAAATTACATTATTTGATTCATGCTATTGTATATAATGAGAACTATAACCGGGAACGTGAGCCGGTCCACCGTCCGATAAAACGAACGGGTATAACACAATCGATATAAAGTTAAAATGTCCCATTATTGAGTTATTTTGATTTATGTGTAATAATTTTAATTTTAGTCATTTTATATCTATTTTTATTATGTAATATAATATAATATAATATAATATAATATACATTGAGCTAGGAGGAAGACGTACAATAAGTTGTGCCGCCAAACTTTTTTGAATAGCGAATTCAATTCTCGTAAAAACAACACTAGAAGACCTAGTAGACATGAGGTTGTCATGCACGACTCTTTGCACCCTCTTGAGAACTTCAACATCATCGAAAGCAAGAACTTCAAGACATAATATTTTTAATTTTACCCATTTTATATTTTGTATGAATATTTTTATTAAAAAATTACAGTATGCATCTAGCCCGAAATTTAAATACGACAGATGTCGGTAAGACCCTAAGCCTGAATTTCGAACTCTGTCCGAGTCTATCCCGATAAAAACGGACATTTTTTTTCCAAAGTCCGGTCAGAATTTGAGTATGTCCAATTTAATGAGAATGAATGACGAATTTTTTTTAAAATGTGGCTCAATTTGAGTTAGTTAAATATTTGTCCAAATATAAATTTTAGTCGTGATTTCAAAATTTTGTATGTGTAATTTAAAGATGAATCAAAGGAAATCTGAGTTAGAGAATAGAGATTGATGGAAATAAGGTTAATGTATAAAATAGTGTATATATATACTAAAATGTTGAATTATATGTTAAAGGTTAGTGGATTAATAAAGGTAATTTTTATATAAATTAAGCTTTCTTAATACGAGAATGAAAGGATAGAGATATCTTTACTATTTACTTTTTACTTAATTTACGTTAATAATAATATGGCATCTTATTATTGCCCAAATAAAGTGAATAAATCGTGAACTTAAATGAATTAATTGAAATAAAGGATAATTTGGTCCACTTGATTTAAATTGGTCTATTTAATTTAAAATAGTTATAAAAAAATTAATCAACAAAGGACATTTTTTAACATAACAAGAAATGAAAAATATCTTGAGAACGATAAAAATCTTTTTTTTACGAAGATTAAAGTATGTTCAAGGAATCAAGTTCAGGATAACTCATTATTTGAAAACAATGAGTTTTAACATACAATTCAATACATTTGGTTTTCTTACGCCTGATGTCGTCGAGATTCTCGAGAGGGTGCAACGTGTCTTGCAAGGTAATATTGTGTCACCTAGCTCTTCTGATGTAGTGTTTAGGAGAATCAATTTTGTTATTCAGAAAGAAAGGATTGGCGGCACAACTTGTTACCCGTCTAACTTATAACTTGAGTTGAGACTCAATTCCTTTATGATAAAAAAAATCGTGTTTAAAATCACGATTTATTTGTAGTTTCGAAAAATGAAAATAGAGCCACAATTTTCTTTTTTTTTTTAGAAAAAAAACGAGTTAACGGTATTAATTTACACATTTTTACCTAGTTTGTGACTTTGTGGTTTCCTACCACAACTTTCTTTCTTTCTTTTCGATTTTCTTTTTTTTTTTTATTTTATGAATTAAAAGTATATCAGAATTTCAAATGCAGGTTACATATAAATTTCGTTGTTTTAATTTTTAAATCACGCTAAAATTTCATCTGTCCATAAACAAAAAAAAAAAAATTATAATATTGAAAAAATAACAAATCTAATTCCTACATGAACTAAAAGTCTTCCTTGAAATTTACCTTTTCTTATGATTAAGTCAACCGTGTGGGGAGCAATCAAACCTACTTTACTTATCGCATAGAAGTTTGGTATGTAAATGCGGTCGTTGCAAACTACTTCACAATTCTAAGCTCATCATTCAAAGTCTTTGGTTCACACTTTGTACGTAGCATACTATTCCTTAGATCTTGTTTCTATGGATGTAAAATATTTGCAATAATTTTTTATAATGATTATTTTTAACCTACATTCTAAAAAAATATAATTTCAGAATATTTTAGAATGATTAGCCAAACATTCTTAGGAGTAAGGATAAATGTTTTTAAAAAAAAAATTAATATCGTAATAAAAAGACTTTAAGGATAAATAGTGGGAAGAATTATCTGCCAATTAAATAAATTAAACTTCACCCATTAACCATGCTTGATTTTAACCAATTAGGTTGACCGGACAATGTTGACGAGTAAATAGAAAAAGTTACATACAATGATATTTTGCTAACATATAAATAATATATAATCGAACAAATACAAGTTATATCCAAACAATCGTTACCGTTTACTATTACGATATAAGACCACTTTTACCTAAAATTTGATCCATGTATACTGAGAGAGGAGTGTTATTCTAATTTTTACTGAAAATTATTACATTAATTTTTTAAGAAAGGTTGAAAACAATATCAGTATTATTCTAATTTTATTCAACGAGTGGGAACGGACATATTTTTCCAACAAAGCAAGATGTGTTTTCTACTGAAATGTCTCACTTCAAACCAAAATATATATATAAGCCTGTTGTCTAGATTTTTCAAATTTTACATGTATTATCGATTTTTTAACTTATGTTTTCAAAAAAATTGAAATAACGTTCTACAAAGATACATTAAAAACTGTGAATTAAAACCCCCCAATAATGAATGCATATACATAGAAAATAGTTAAAATAAAAAGAATAAATGGATCAATCTAAAAAATATTTTTATACTATACTTTAATTTATTATTTACGTGGGGAGAATAGTATGGATACAATATACATATATATATGTTTACCAAACACTGAGAATACGAGGAACAATTGTTGAACTTGTGAGTTGTCATTGAGTTGTGACAACCAAACGAGTATAGAGTGATGTTTATCATAGAAAATTTTAATCATGATTTTATTTATTTATTTGAGTACAAAGAAAATTTTCATCTGATAGATTATAATTTTTGAAAGTTGGACTCCATAAAATTTCTGAGAAAACTCACGATAAAAGTAAGTTGAGATTAGTCCATTTGTAGGGATAACGAGAACGAATATTAAGAAATTACAAGATAAAAAGTAGAAATTTTTTCTTCAATTTAAAAGTTATTATAAAGTTAGGGTGTAACGTGCACAACCCTCCATAATTTCCCTATAATTTTCACCCTCGTAAATTTCATAAACCTCATATTTCACCATAACTGAACCAAACACAACCTAAGATAAATTGATTTATATTTTTAGTCTTCTAGCATCATTTATTGTTAGAAGACGGTTGAGAACAAACATATTTTTTCAACAAACACAAGAGGTTTTTCCACTTAAATGTCCAACTTAAACCAAAAGAGGAGTAGCTCAGATATCCACAAGTCTAAAACGGAGTAATACATTATTAGAGCGGTTGATATATGACCGACAGCTAACAATTTCGGATAGAGTTTCATATTTTCTTTTGTGTTTCCCCAACTTAGCTAATTGTCATCCATTGGTGTTTATCTTTGCCGGCATATGAAAGTACACTATAAGAGGAGAGTCATTTTATATTACTCGTAATTTCCCAAATCTAGAAGTGGGATCAAACCTGGTTAACAAGGCTTAGTTAACACTTGGATAGCGGGTTGTGGACCAAGGATCGTATGCGTACGAGCTCACATGTGTGTTAGACTCAAACCTATCTCAAAAGCCCATTAAAATGTCAATCTTAAAATCTAAAATCAATTGATAAAAGAGTAGTACACAGGCCTTATACACTAGACTCTCAGTCTCTTGATGTGGAAAGTTTATGATCTCAACAAGATTGTTTGTTGCTCATGGACATTGTAACAATTAGTCAACCTAACAATTGATTATAGGGTGCGTAATCAATTAATTCATTAATTATAATTACGTTAATTTTGGTTTTGCCCTCCAATTACGGAATTGATTAAATTCAATTTCGATTTCACATCCTACTTGTGAAATTAATTAATACTAATTTAGGTTTCGCACCCAATGCAAGATTAATTAAACTCAATATCAGTTCCACGCTCCCTGTGCAAAATTATTTAAACACTAATTTTGTACTCTATTTGCGGAATCAATTAAACATTTAATTCCGCACTTCAAATCAAGTTCAAACGGACAGGCCTATTATCACCAAAACAAGCCCACTAACTCGACCGAGCCCACTAGTTTAGACAGTTACTCAAACAAAACTAGTTTGTAAAGACATTTCTATATTTAGATTTAATTTTAATTTTTTAAATAAAAAATTTATCTATTTAATATTAGACTTTTTCTTTCAAATCAAGGTTTTTAGTTGAAGGCTCCCATACTCGTTTTACTAGTAGCTTAGCTAATTGTAAGCCGATCTTGATAAACTAATATGTATATTTAAATTTAAATTATTTTACTGCTCTTGTTTTGGTTTGCAGCAGCCAGCAGGAGGAGTTCATCAGGTCCACATATTATGCACAGCTTGAAATCTTTACACATAAAGCTTCAACTTTGATTTCAAGACACATTTTTGTAGCCACACTTACTCCCAAGTACAATTTTGAAGGATATATTATCCTTTATTACATCCAAATGGAAGAGAAAGTACCTTATTCACTGCATTTGCTTCCTTTGTCCTGGTCCTTTCGCTTTCCCTTCCTCAGCTCGCGACCTACTCTAATACTTGCGTGAACTCGGAATCAATCACCTCTATGTCTACAGTGATTTCTCAGTTCAGGCAACCACTGATGTCATACATTGGAGTCAGATGTTGCAAACTAAAGTTCATGTCATTTGTAATAACAGGAGCTCTGGCTTTTCGATGAACATTTTCCACTCGTTGCAGAATTTCGCAACTGTTGCCCCATCCAGAACTCTGTGATCAGCACCAATGTTTATCTGGGCAATGAAGAAACATACCAGAATTGAGAAGTGAAGAGCAGGTAATGAATTTGTGATTACTTAGCCAAGAAAAGAGAAGAATATGATCTAAAATCTTATAGGCTCACATTCATAATTGAGACAGGGTATACACTCCCATCATCTGCAAACTGGGCAACCTTTTGAATTCGGCCAATTGCAATTATGGCAACTTCAGGCAAATTAACGAGCGGGGAGCCGAATTTTCCACCAATTGCTCCAATATTGCTCAGTGTTATTGTTCCACCACTGATGTCATCTGGAGTGAGCTTGTTTTCTGTTGCCAATATTTGCAATCTTGAGAGCTCTTTCGTTATCTACAGTGGGAAGGAAGGAGAGACGATATTGAGTGAACACAAAACAGGGTTTAGTGTAGGAATGTAGGAATTCAGATTAAAAATGAAATGAATGACCTACTTCCAATATTGATAGTGACTGAACATTCTTGATGTTGGGTACGACGAGACCAGAAGGAGTAGCCATGGCAATGCCAATGTTATGAGCGCCTGTAATAGTCAAAATAAACAGAACCATGTTCATAGTATAAACTTTAAAGGCAAAAAAAGAAGCAAGAACATTATGGATGAACAAACAACAAACACCAGCAGAGGGACATGTAGAGCATGCAGCCAAAATATTTGCATCAGGCAACCTTTGAAAGTGAAACTGAAAGCTCCCAATAGATAAAGCCTGTTTGGTATCACTGTGTTTTCAGTTTTCATTTTTGAAGTACTTTTAATTTTTTTATAATTAATTAATTAAATGTTATGTTGTACTATTAGTCCCCTTAATTTCAAAACTGGTAACTCAAAAATGAAAACAAAAACTACAAACTGAAAGCTGAACTAAACAAGCCCCAACAAATGCTTTTCTAGTTGAATGCAGAAAACAGAGGCATGGAAGCAAACCTTTAGCCACAACTTCAAGGGATTCCTCATCAAAGAAACTATTTAATAAAGGATGTTTGCTCATTGCCATTGAAAGTGATTTCACCAGAGCAGGAAGGAAGGTGTGTTTGATACTTGGATCAGTATTCACATTTTGAAAAGAAGCCTTCAGTTGGACCAGCGCATCACACTTAATTTCTTCCACATAATGGAAGTGTGGAACTTTTGCTGCCATTGTCATTGACTTGACCATTGCACGTTGGAATCCCCTGAATTACAGAAATACTATGTTATAGAGGCATAATATTTATTGAAAGCAGCAAACTTCTTTACTTTTTAAATTAATACTACCTTAGTGGCATGATCTTATCAGCAATAGTGCTTGCAGCCATTGAAGAATAGGAATAGCTTTCTTCCCTTTCTCCAGACTGCAGCTCCGAAGGAATGCTCGGTAATCCGGACTCTTTGTTGATACTAGAAGCATACTTGAGAACATCTTCTTTTAATACCCTACCATCCTTACCAGTTCCTTGCACATCACTTAAATCAATTCCATATTGTTTGGCAAGGCCACGAACAGCAGGTGTGCTCAGTACACCACTTTGTTTGATTTCGTTGACATGTAAGTCGTTATCTTCAACGGATGGCTTCTTAACGTCCTCAGTCAAGCAACCAGAGGACACTGATGGATCTTGAAATTCTTCAGTAGAAATCCTCAATAGAGTTTCTCCAACCTGTACAACATTGAAACTAGTTAAAAGATCAAGCATTAAAAGAAATGGCCATTTAGAATCAAGAACAGACGACAATTTTAGTAAAGTTAACATGCATCGAAGTATTGTATAGACATGCAGGTAGCAGAAGTTTTACAACTGACGACCAATATTTCAAAAATATCAAACCAAGAGATTAAACTGAAACACAGTGTCAAGCTTCTCAAATACCTTCATTCTCAGGGAAGACTGGAATAAATAATAAGAGCACATAGAAAACTTGTATTACCTAGAAGAGTCACACCAATCTGCTCATGTGGTTTATTTTCTGATCATTTTGATAACAAATTGAGTAGCTAAATACCTTCACAATATCACTAGGAGCATGAAGAATTTGAGCTACTTGCCCTTTGTAGCGACTTGTTATCTCAATGGTTGCTTTGTCACTCTGAACTTCACAGAGGGGTTGGAATTCTTGTACATGGTCCCCCTGCAAGATAAATTCATGCACGAAGCAAGACAATCACAATGTGAGGTGTTTCAAGAAATTATGCCAAAGGGAAGGTTCATAAGCCAGAGAAAAGGAAATAACATCTTTTGGAATCAGAAATATCTTAAAGTACAGCATTGATGAATTTGAAAATAAAAATAAAAGTGAACACAAAATCATTAGCTGAACTGTAAGAGTTCAGTTTCAGCATATTTAAGCACGCATCATCATTCAGACATTAAACGGATTGAAAATAAATGCTCCCCAACTCTTGAGTCTTAACCAAAGATGCAACAATGAGCTACACAAAATATATAATTGTGACAAAATCTTATGTGAGAAAATAACTTCCAAAATTTTCTCACCTCCTCCACAAACCATTTGAGAAGCTCACATTCAGCAATACCTTCACCGGTCTGTGCTAAAGGGACATCAACAATTCCACCAACTGGTTGATCCGTAGCAGCGACAGTTGAAAAGCAGCAGTCCTTAAAGTTATAATTTCTACCCACCTACAAAGCAAACATCAGTGTTAAACAAAGACTAAGTAGAAAGAATACACATAACAGATTACTCAAAATTCATCTATGTTAATAATCGAATATAAGCTCAGTGAGAATGACCAAGAATTTTTTTCCATTTGCAAGCCATTATATAGACTATGCTCTGTTACAAAGCTGATATGAAAGGAAATAGGCTCATGGCTTTAACCAACTGAGGCTAATGGATAAGGGGAGATGTTGAAAATTACATGCTGTTTTCAGGGAGAGGCTTGTGCAGATTGTACAACAAAATTAGCAGGATTAAGGTGGAGATTTCCAAGAGGTATATGTTAATCTTCATCCCAAAAAAAGAAAAAGAAGAAAAAAGATCTATTCAAGTGTACCTCGGCATTGAAAATGCGCACAAGCAAATGAAAGCAGAAACTTCATCAATGAATTTTATTTCATACTCAATCCATGTAGTTTCAATTAAAAGTCGACATATGAAAGGGATAATATATATGTTCCTTCTTTAGATGCACTAATCACAAGAGCAGGAAAATCAGAAACAATAAAACCACATAGTTCATACAAAACCTCAGAGTTAGACAGTGACATCCAACATTGTCAAACCACAATCTATTCAAATCGTCATTTCTAAACAATAGAACGAAACCAAAGCAAAAAGCCCCAATTTCAAAGAATGCGGATCAAAGAACCAGAGAGCATATCATAGAACCCAAGAGCAGAGAACTCACATAGCTCTGATGATTGAATAAAGGAAGCGCAGGCGATGAGCAAAACCCCAGAAAAGTACGCTTCAGCTCCGGACACACCAACTCCGGCAAAGGCGGCGATGAGGTGGTGTAAGGGCAGAACCACAAAGTCGAGGATTGGCGATAGCGGGAGATGAGAGATTTCCCTTGCCAAATCCGCCTGATGATCGCCATTGTTTCGCCGGCAAGCTGGGAATTCCTCGAACTATGACAGTAGAATTGATCGTTAACGAAAACGAAGGAAATCAACGACCGGTAAATTTCATAAATCTGCTACACAAGCTCTAAAATATACTATATACGATAGTCGAGTTGGAAATCTGATCTCAAATTTTGTCTATAAGTTCTCTGATTCGAAGAATCCGAAAGATAATTATCTGACCACGTCATTGAGGATATCGATTGACATAGATAATTAGTTCCGTGCACAACCAGGAGACAAGCGCGGTGCTAGTGTGCTATGGTGCTACCTAACCCAGACTTAAATGTTTGTTTATAGGTCATTATACTCATTAGCGCATGGACTGAATTTTAAACGTGTTTTAAACGAATTTTAATATAGCGAGTGAGTTCGAGTCCAATCCAAATAGTTCATGCAACCCCTCTAATTGTTACTCAGTCGAGTCTCACATTAGTTTTTCGGAGTAAGTATTAGCGGTCACGTATTGATTTTTTTTTTTAATTTTTATAAAAGATAAGCAAAGTCGGTGGATCAGTTTCTAGAAACCGAACGACCTACGACATCCTTTTAGCTGAGAAGTGTTGCGTTTTTTTTTTCCTTCTTTGTATTTTTTTTTTAAAATTGTTTACACCGGAACGTGCAATTTCATTTTGTGCGTCAGTTATACATTTAGTAAAAAAAAGAAGAAGTGTATCTTTAATTTTTTTGATGTCTTTGGACTCGCTTTTGCACTTCATTTAGTTTTTTTATTTGAACCTTTTGAATATTTGTTAGATACTCAGATACATGGGATTTTTTAAGATTTAGGTTATATGATATATCTCATTTGCATAATATTGTTGTTCTTTTTTATGTATTACTTTAATAGTTTAATTCATATTGGGTAGGTGCAATCAATTTTTGGATCATTTTGATCGAGTTATTTTGAATTTTGAATTATTTATTATACAATCATACCCAATTTCGTATGAGTTAGGTTTCTATTGTAGAATTTGATTTCACATTGGATTGTTTTAATTCAAGTTGTTTCTCATCAATATTATATTTTGTGGATCAAAATTATATTTGTATTTGAAAATAAATTTTTTTAGCCGCATCTTATTTAAGAGAAATGCACAACCAAACTAAAATATATCACCGTCTTATTTCTCACGAGATTACAATTTTGAAAAATAACTCAGCAGGCTTTTTCAAGTTGTAATTAAAGTCATTTGTGTCGAAATATTTTGAGCTTTTGATTGACTACGGTTTAGAAAAGAAAATATTGAGAATTAGGCCGACGTTGGATAAATTCATTAAGATACAACCAGAATCATGTCTAGTTATTTTGACTCGGATTTATCAAGGAGCCTATTACCAGCTCAATTAATCGAGTCTCAACATTTTTATTATGTTTTTAAATTATAACTATATATTAATTATAATATCCAAAATTATATACCAAATTTTAATAATGTAATAATAATTTCAATGCCTGAAACGTAATACCTGAATTATTATACTTGAAATTCAATGTTTAAAACCTAATACCGAAATGTGTAATTAAATTCAATGACGAACTTCAATGCCTGAAACTTAATGCCCAAAAGTCCAAAACACGTGCATAAAACCTAGGAGCTTACTTTATTAACTAGAATACATTTATTTTTTAACAAAATTCCAATTAAAAAAAAGTAGAATACAAAAGTCACTCAATAGTCATGAAAGACACCTTCTCCCATTTTACCCTTCTTATATTCTTTCAATATGAGTTCGATCTTAGCGTTAATTAATCGGATCGGATCATGTTTTGACATGCCTATTCAACCGTGGCGTAAACATTTCTAGATATGTGGCAAGGAAACTGAGTGTATCCTCTTTCCGTTTCTAGAAAATTTCAGAAAAACATAAGCACAAAAACACAAATCCTTATGTAAAACTAGAAACGAAGACATTATCCTGTTTCGCGTCCATTTCCTCCTTCTGTGCAACACTCCAGTATGTTCACATAAACTACAAAGTGTGAAACAGTTTGCTGAAGCTAGCATCCTCATCATCCCATGAAAAGCCCATCAACAACTTCAAATTGACAATAAACTCATCACATATCATTGGAAATATCAGATCCGTTAATGTCTCATCATCTCATCTATCAAGTTCATAGTCAATATCAGATCTTTGTTATGTAGCACTATTGCAAGGATGAATGATGAATGTAAGTATAGGGTTCTAGCTACGGTTGGCAATTCAGATCATAAACCTAACCATTGTAGTTGGGTTAAACAGTATACGGGTGTATTTGGAAGCCATATTTTACAAGCTTACGAATATTATGAAGCTAATAGAAAATTACATTAATTACGAAATAGGTGTTTTATAAGGTACATTGAGAAATCTTAGGGTCTGTTTGATATCCATATCCGGAATTTAGATATGATATATGACTATATGAGTAACAACCTAAAAAAGTCGATATCTAGCGTTTGGTATATAAGTATATCGATATCAGTTCGATATCAGTGTATACTCTTAATACACTTTTTTTAACCTCTTTTGATATACTAAGAGTTATAAGATATCTCATACTTGCACTTCCTTTTTTCATAAACTAACTATCAAATAAAGATATTGGAAATCGAATATCAATCTCATACTCATATCTTGATGATACCGATATCTAATACTTCTAGTTTTTTGAAAAATAAACAAACTCTTTTCCTAAGTTTACACTCACGTTAATTTCTTTCTCCCAAACACTCGTCAAGCATATCAAAAGAATAAATTCGTCCAATCAACTAGCTAATTCAGTTAACAAAAAAAAAATCATCTTCAACTACCAATAAATTAGTGATTTTCCATTGGACCATATATATCATAGCTTTCTTTCTCATATAGGGTATAGATGAAACTATTACCTTGTTCGAAGGCTGAAGATTCAAAGCAGTTCACATGCTCTTGACCCGCCACTCAAAGTGAGGTCTTTGTTTTCACCATTTATGGTGAAGAATTTCACTTGGATCAAAAGGAAAACATGAAATACTTTCACTTGGTCCCGCATTCGTTCCAGGAAAAGGGCCGTATGTTCCCTGTTGGAAACGTTGGCTCCAAAACAATTAGTTAAGAGACAATGTGGATCTATCAACTAGTATAACAAGCCAATAGAATTAGGTTCACTCCAAGTTATCTCACATGCTACCTATACGTACCCTAAGAGGCTCCAACTCCTTCACATGACCTTACGTGAAAACGGGCCATGTCCACATTTAACAACTTTTGAAATCAATCGTACATGTTCACCCAATTATGGTAAGTTGGTAATACACCTTTTTCCTCATCATTCAATTCATGCCCATATGCTCATGCATGCCCCTGAAAAAAAATAAACACATCATCGTCGTCATCAATGATGCATACCGACTGCAACAGCATATTTCATCTATAGGCTATAGCTGTAGCCAACACAATTATTATCTTAGTAGAACTTCTCCAAAGATATAACAGTGGCCCAGCAACAAACTTTACAGTTTCACATTTTTACCGCACTAATAAACCTTTTTTTTCATACAAGCAGGGAAGGGACATTGTACTCATGATCTCATATCATGCTTTCCAGGTACACTAGCAAGTTTCAAATGATTATGCAAAAAAATAAAAACAATTTTTACTATCTCATATCATAAGCTTTTCAAAGTAACCTTTTCACAAGTTTATGAAGGTTATACAAACTTTTTTTTTCTTTATTTCACAAGCTACGTGAAAAAAGCTTAGGAAGTTTATCGTAACTTATCGAATGATACATTATAAATATAACCTATAAACAAATCATATTTACGTATAAAGTAAACCTTTTTGGTAATTTTACGCTTGGTTCAAATTCAATAAGCTTCGTTACCAGGCTACCTATTTAAGTTACTCAATAAACTTCATATTCAGCTAAAAAATAACCAAAAAAAAAAAACCTAGTGATTTCCAAACATACTCTCAAGTCTATATAGCTAATGGCAAGTGTGCAAGTAAAAGAACAAACAAGAAAATTCAATGTAGAAAATTTACTCACGGCTTGGCAACGTTGTGCAGGGCCCTTTCGTACTTGTTTAGCTCAAACAGGCTCGGTATTTTCAAAGCTTTACTCCAAGATGACCTACAAGCAAATGGGAAAAAGAGGGGGGCACAGATAACATAGGAAGGAGAGAAATCAAATCTAACTTTATGAAGTCAAATCCAAACGCTATCCTCAACAGTTCACGCTTCTTCCATTAGTGCAAAAAAGCTAGTTTTTCAAGTGTTTGATAAAATGTCATTACACAGCAATAATTTTTAAAGAGAACTAACCAACGACTAAGCAGAACCTTGCAATAAACGTAACAGGAAAGAATGACTGAAAATGAGGACTTGATCATTGCGTTGTTCGTATAAAGATATCAAAAGAGTAATTAAAAAGCATATATTTATCTAATAGTGCATATAGACTTTCAATTATTAGGAAAATATCTCCATCCTAAAAGTTAAAATTAGATTATTATGATTTACAGCCAAACAGCAGAAAAGCATCTTAAGTCATGTTTCCACTTAATATACGATTATAAGATGCAAACGCCTGATTATTGTCCTTGCACATTAGGAGGAAACCAGAAGGGCTAAATAAAGTACGAAGACCCCATCATATTACTTGCCATTAACTCAAAGAAACAGTGGTTAGTCACAAATAATAGACATGATCACATTTTCATATTGCACAGCAAGACTAGTAACTTCTTCATCTGATCCAACTTGTTTAATCATTAAAAATATCCTGATGCCTACAGTAAAGAGACCAAACAATGTGAACAGTCTAGTATAATCATAATTATATACACCCAAAAGAGATGAGCAGTCTAAAATATATATAAACAACATTTTGACTAACAAAAGAACATGTCTCAAAGATATAAAAATATACCCTCCAAAAGGGCTCCACGGAGTACTACTGTTAATTTACCAACAAGCTTAGTAATGATTAACCAACCTAGCACTGCAGGTAATATCATCTGCACTTATTTATAGAAGTGAATGAATGATTTGCAGTAAGATTTATCATATAGGCTCAAAGAGTGGTTGTTTTGAATTTTGCTGTGCCTTCAGAGGTGGACCTCAAACACAGCAAGATGAAGTTTGACAAGACGTAAAACCTAGTATGATTAACACCAAGCATGTATACGCAAGTACTTTGTCCACACAATGGTGTATCACAGAAATGAGCAGTGGCCCTTATTTCTATTGATACTGATGCCAACAGCGAACAGCATTATTCAAGGGAATGTATACACTACGCCCTTTATCCCTACTGTATAATTCAATAGGAACAAAAAGAGTGTACATTCGTTTACAAATAATTTGCAGACCTAGAAGCTAAGGACCGAAGGAAGAAGAACACCACAAAGTAAAATTGGAAAGAACAAAAAGAAAATTTCTAAATAAGTGAAGGGACTAAGCAACAAACACGCGTATGTGGGGCAAGAGAGGATAGTACTGATTGTCAGCTCTATCACATAATGGGTTAAGTTGTTCAACCTTTTTAATAAAAAAATACAAGATATGTCACCTTAGTGGTGAATGGAATTATCGATCTTCCTGCTGTAGAGCTCTCATCATGATTCACAAATCACATAGACGTAGTAATATGTTCAAGCTTCCAAAGCTCTTTGTCCCTCACAATGGGCACCTAAGCTCTCGTTGCATCGGATCTAAAGATCAGGACAGTTGTATAACCCACCAACCAACCTCATCAATATTACAGCAGATAGACGCTTTATAGTCTTATTGTTTCCACCCAACAACTAGACTATAATGTTTGTTCCATAATATTGTCCAGGAAAATGTGAAACTGAAACATCAGAGTCAGTGGTCAAGAAAGAATTCATCAAGAAACCTAACTAATTGATTTTTAAAAAATGACTTGACTCGGATTAACATGCTAAGCAATCCAATAAATCGCACATGCTTGGTTTCAAACAGGTTACAGATGTGAAAGGCTCAGCATTTTCAAAGAGAATGATGCCCATGCATTTTTTCGTAACCAACCACAAAAGAGCTTTCTTCGAAATCTAAAAAGGGAAACAAGTTGCAAAAAACTAAATAATAAATAAATAAATACCAACCGCAACCTGCAAATGCAAAGTAATCTTATCGTCAAAGCAAAAGATATACACCTACATATTATCCTTTCTTCTTTTTTTTTTTCTGAATCAGTACAATTTTCACAAGAGCAGGCATGGCAAGTACATGATAGACAAATATATGTATGCATGTATATAGCAGTGGCATACCATGGAAGCAATTTACCCTCTCCTAGGATGAGAACAATACTCGGAAAAAATCCATGAAACTTATGACAAGTGACAACAACTGGCATAAGCATATACCAAAAATCAGCAAGACAACTAACCCTTGAATCTCTTCGAATCATGAAAGAGATAGAAGAAGAAAGGGATCTCCCACATGTCCCATGCACAACATGCATGTGGCTACTAACCATGCCAAGTTACCTATATAAAAGTTGAGAGAAGCGGAATGCTTTTCCCAAGCCTCTACCAGTACAAAAAAGATTTTGGGAAATTGAGATACATTTTACAAAAAAAATACGTACAGACGTGCACCAAACCTGGATGAACTTAATACTATAGATGTCAATCTCCGGAGGTGGTCTTTCAGAAAAAGTGGGGGGGGAAATACAAGTACTCAGCATTTCTGTCAGTTGAACTCCTTGATGGGGCGACATAACAAACTTGGAAAGGAATGAATCAAAGACTAGCGATTCTCATCACACTTAATAAAGATCAATGCACATGGAGCTAATTTTTATTTTAATTGCTTCACTTACCAAAAGATTGGGATACTAAAATCAAGTTTCACCCACCAAACCCCCCATAAATCGATAACAAATGGATGACTCCATAAAAAAGGTAATAAAAGATGAAATTTCTTAATATGAAATGTTTAACATATATCACATTAGAAATATAACCGTAACTGCCTTGGTGAGATGAAATTTAGAGAACACAATACAAGGATAACAAAGCTACCTAATCCAGATAATTTAAGCATGTATAAATGATATATAATGTCAGGTGATAATAATGATGGTGAATCGGAGATGACCATAATAATACTAGTTATTATGAGCATTATTAAATCGAAAAAATGACAATATTTCAGGGCCATGGTATACTAGAGGCTGAGTCCCAGACCTATAAAGAAGCTCACCTTGTTCCCAAACACTCTACGGCTACCGCTTCCCCTCCCTCCCAATCTCAAATTCCCCCCCCCCCACCCCCCCCCCCCCCTCTCTCTCTCTCAACGTCCTCACCTAAACTCCCTCTCCCTCTCTCTCTCTCTCAAGGCATACATACAGAGAAAGGAAAGAGATACTTCTTCAACTTAAGTGCTACAAACGTAAAGATGGTTGAAGCATATCAAGCGAAGAAGAACCCATCAGTGTCTGAGGTATGAATTTTAAATTTCTCTTGATTGCTTTTTAGCATCTAACCTGTTCATTAACAGATATTTACTTGTAAAATGATCCATAGGTGGTAGAGGAGTTGAAGAGAATGACAAACATAGGCTTTCCAATAGCAGCCATGAGTTTGGTAGGCTACCTCAAAAACATGATTTCAGTTGTGTGCCTGGGTCGGTTGGGTGGTCTGGAGCTTGCAGGTGGAGCCTTAGCCATTGGCTTCACAAACATCAGTGGGTACTCTGTTCTCTCAGGCCTAGCTATGGGAATGGAGCCGCTATGCAGCCAGGCATTTGGCTCTAATAATAAGGCTGTAGTCACTCTTGTTATGCAAAGAACAATACTGGTGTTATTGATTGCATCACTACCTATTGGATACCTATGGTTTAACCTTGATGACATTTTAATTAGACTACTACACCAAGACCCAGAAATAGCACATGTTGCAAGCCTATACTGCCGATTTGCCATCCCAGATCTCATTGCCAATAGCTTCCTTCTTCCACTTCGTATTTATCTGCGTAGTAAAGGGACAACATGGCCATTGCTATGGTCTACTATATTTGCTGTTCTGTTGGACATCCCCATCATCATTTACTTACCGTTCAAACTTCAGCTTGGGGTTCAAGGTGTTGCTATGGCCACCTTCATCACCAATTTTAATGTCCTCATCTTCCTCACGGCTTACACAATTTATGCTCAACCCAAAATGGATTTCTCATATGCGCCGTTATTATTACAACATGTGCCACCTTCTAGGACACCACTACAAGCAGAGGGATGGGGAACCCTTCTTCGACTTGCCATACCAAGTTGCTTAGCTGTCTGCTTAGAATGGTGGTGGTATGAATTCATGACACTACTAGCAGGTTATCTGCAAAACCCACAAGTTACCCTCGCAACATCAGCCATAGTGATACAAACAACCTCACTCATGTACACAATACCAACTGCCCTTAGTGCATCGGTATCATCTCGAGTGGGCAATGAACTTGGGGCAGGTCGTCCACATAAAGCTCGCTTGACAGCAATGGTGGCAATAGGGCTTGCACTACTAAGCTCGGTTTTTGGCATCTTATGGACCACTTTAGGGAGAGAAGCATGGGGAAGACTATTTGCAGATAATGATGAAGTTCTAAATCTCACAATTGCTGTACTGCCCATAATAGGGCTGTGTGAGATAGCCAACTGCCCGCAAACCACAGGTTGTGGTGTTCTGCGAGGAACTGCAAGGCCTGGCATTGGTGCAGCAATTAATTTCTATTCATTCTACATCATTGGAACTCCAATTGCCGTGGTTTTAGCATTTGTTTATAAACAAGGGTATGTAGGCCTTTGCTATGGACTCCTAGCCGCCCAAATAGCATGTGTAATATCAATCCTGATGGTCATATATAGGACTAATTGGGAAAGAGAGTCTTTGAAGGCCATGAATCTGGTGGGGTGTGAATCAATTGACTGTGGACAGACTCTAAAATGTGATGAAGAACGTGGTTTTATCATGTGACTACCCCCTTGTAAGTTGTAACATACATAGCTTGAATGAAAGAAGATAATGCACATAAAGTGCAGATTCAGGAAAGAAATGTCGTTGCTTGGTTTCACTCTTGTGCATCTGCATTTGTCCTATAGACATTCAACATTTGTACTGAAAGCAATCAAGATACAGGTAATGAAATAGTGCCAAACTTTAACACTTGTTCTTCTGATTTCATATTTTATGACAGAACAAAAGATATATGGTAGGACCGAAGGAGAAAAGGCTAACATGTATGTATCTATCATTTACCATAGCCACTGCTTAGTATAAAATCATGAACACATATTGGGCTAAAATAATAATCTTCACTAATCGCCGGCTCTTTTTTTTTCAATAAAAAATAATGCTCTTTCCATCCAGATGTTAATTGATTTTCTTCCAGCAAACACGAAAATAATCATACTGATTTCCAACAGAGAACCACGCCCAAGTTAAGACAGTAAGGAAGACTGAGTAAGACAGTACTTCAAATACCCTTACAGTGGAGTTCTTACTATCAACTTGATTTAAATAGGCACTGCTTAGCAAGAAATTATCAACACGCACAAAAACATACTGATTTCCAGCCGAGAATCACGTCCAAAGTAAGGTCTAACACAAAGGAAGGCGATTTTGCAGTAATACTGTACTTAGAATGCCGCGAGTAGTAAGTTCTTACTAACAAATTGATCTAAACCCTACAGAACATCATACACGCAGTCGTCCTACTAAAGCCAGGATGTAGGACTAAACTCAAGGAAAAAGCGAAGATGTACATAAGTTTCTTTTTCATAATTGATGACTTTTGCTCCCTTTATTTGGAAAACTTCTGATTCTCCCTCAGATACACACAAAGTTCACAAACACATATAACAAAACGAAACATCGCTGATTGATCAAATATTGAATCAAATGAGAAACGAATTCGCACATTTGCATATTTAAGTTATGTCCAATTCCATTCACAACTTAATCGCAAAGCTACGCATACTAGGGGGAATGCACCAACGCGATCAGAGACAAGAGATGAAGTACCAGATGACGTCGGGAGTGGAAATGAGTGATTTCCTAGATAAGCTATTCAACTTCCTCCATTTGGAAAAGCGATAAACGGCCGAGAAAACTACGATTGGAGCGACGAGATTTGACTGAGAGTGGAGACGGACACGATGAGAGTATTGGACACCGTAGTTTCCCGCCTCCAGATCATGCCGTCTCGATTACAAGGAATTCATCGCTCCAAGTTGGCTTGAGTTAAACAGCGCCGTTCATGCGGAGACTCTTATAAATCCGAAACCGCCGTGTTGTTGAGTGAAACGGCATCGTTTGGAGCATTAAAACGACTTGAAAATTTTATAAGGTTACTACTAGTAATAAAACTCTACGCACGGGAACAAATCTAGAAAGATCCCTCTTTATTATGTATAAGGGTACTTGTTATTTTTGACGATGCAATATACATCTTTGCTATGTAGAACTATAAACTTCTTCAAGCGATAGGTACGTCCTTCTACGAACTTTTTTGATAAAATAATATCACTCTTGGTTATATAATGTATGAGATTGTCTTATAATGAAAATAATAATAATTAGTATACATGTAGTTGTGTAAATGAACGATAAAAAATTTAAATATATAAGTAAAATGGTACCATATTGCGTGAAAAGATGTAATACATCCCATGTATCTCCCAAATACATTATATATTTTTATGCATCCCATTTGCGACATAAATAACTTCGAATTTATAATCCGAGTCTTCGACTAAATTGTCAATTGGGATGGATGGCCGTTGTTGAATTTGATTATTCAACCATTTTTTTAGTGGTAAAAGATAAGTTTATATGGAATTGAAATGATAATTTGAGGAAATTGAATTAAAAGGGGGTATATTTACATATTATTAGTGTTTGTTCGCTGATTTTACACCCCTATAAACCTTTATCAATAATGATAAAGACCTATAAGTTAGTAAAACAAGGAAGGGATAGTTTTAAATTTATAACCTGTAATAATTCCCTAAATAGCAACGAACCCACAGTGTATGGATCGTACGAAGTAGAACAAGTATTCCAGGGTCGATCTCAGGGACTGAGGGGATTAATATGCAGCAATGATTATAAATAGAATAGATCTCAATTAAAGACAGGGGGTTGGAAAAGATAAGGGAAAGAAGTCAAAAAGGTTTTGAAAAGGATATGATGGATTCGCAATCAATTGTCACTATTGATTGAAAATCAAAACAAACAAACAAAAAGGGAACAAAGATAATCAAGTTAAAGGAAAGAAAATGGATTCCAAGGGTTCAAGATCATTGTTTATACATATAGATTCAGGAAGACTCATAAAGATATATGGTAGAAAAGCCACAGGGATGAACGTTTCTAGGCTGACAGTCTATTACCGGGTAAGTCTCAAGACTATCTAGTTCCAAACCAACTACCTATTACCGGGTATGTCTCAAGGTGGAGAGGTAGGAAATTCTAAACAAATCATACTACAAACTAAGGGAAAGGTAAACCATTACCGGGTAAGTCTCATGTATTACCCTACTTAGCAAGGAATCTAAGCACATTCAACCAATAAAAGATAAACCTTTATTACCTATGATCAGTCTCTCATGTATCTACGAAGGAATATCACCGGGTAAGTCTCAATTCCAACTTAGGTTACTAGCTAGAAGGATTCTAACTAGGTTCAAGAACAAGCCAACCACTAGGATTTCAAGCAATTCAAAGCCAAAACATAAAGCACAACATTCCATCATAATCCAATGCATACACAAATCCCTGTCAACCTTGGAACCTCAAGGTTCTAGCCAATAACAATCATATCAAGACAATTAAAAGAAATAACAAAAGGGAATAAAAGAACTTAGCTTCAATAAAAGGAAAACTCCAATCTTGAATCCAACAAGGTCTTCCAAACAAAACTGAATGTGAAAGTATGAAACTTCAAGCTAAACTAAAGAAGAACAGTGATGGAGAAGAAGGAAAAGGAAGGGAGGCGGCTCCCCCCTATGGGGTAACCTAACCCTAAAAGAAACGGACTAAATCGGACCGTTAGAAATAACCTAGAGCTTCCCTTTTATAGGCAACAATCTTACAAAGGATGGGCTGAGCCAAAACCGATCCAAAAATAAGATAAAATCGCCGAACAAAAAATCTCGGGCAAAAATCTCGGTCAAAAATCTCGGCCGAGATCGGGACCGAGATTTCACAACAGAAACTTTCCAGATCGACCGAAATTATAGGTCTCGGCCCGAGATCAATGGATCTCGGCCGAGGTCAGACCGAGATGCCATCCCTTCGTTCCTTCGCGCCTTTAGCTCGATTCCTCGCGTCTTTAGCTCGATTCCTCGCCTATCCCGTGCACGTAGCTCGCTCCAATGCGTCCACTTCGAGGCTTGATCCTCAGATACGTCGTTTTAGCTCCAAAATGTGCCAAATCACCTACAAAACCACAAATAGTGTGTGTAGACATCTATTCTTGCAAAGTAAAACTAAACAAGCATAAATGGCAAAAACTAAGGCTAAAACATGAATGCGGAAAGGGGAAATCTAACTAAATGCATGAGTGCAACAGGTCGATAAATCATGTTATCATTTTATATTTATGCGGTCCTTGTAACTGTTTTTTTTTAACAACTATTGCTTGCATTTAGTGTTAAAAATGTTACAAATGTTGGAGTATATTAGAGGCATTAATAGAATTTTTGACATTTTGATTCACACGACATTAATTATAGATTATTTATTGTAGGATCACAAATTTAGAAATTTTCTTGATAGCAAACCTCTTAGTTTTACACGGAATTGAAATGATAGTTTGATATTTTAATCATATTATATTGGATTGTATATAAAATTGATTTGATGATTTTAGAAAAGATTATATTGTATGGTTTTCAATTTGATTTTTGAAAAGACTGATTTAGTTATGTAAATAAACAATAAATTATTACAAAAAAATAAGTAAAATAATAATATATTGCTTGAAAAGATGTAATTTGTGTCATGTATGTCCCAAAAAATAAGTAAAATAAACTATTATCGGAAAAAATGGATTATAAGGTTTCAAGATCATTATTCATGACACTGGACTCAAGATAGCTTGCAAACGCTTTGGTAAGAAATGTAAAAAGGATGGATGTTTCTTCGGTGATGATTTATCACCTGGTAAGTCTCAAGATCATCTATTCAAATACGAACTACTCATTACCGGGTAAGTCTCAAGGTAGCTAGGACGGAAATTCGGTACAGACCGAATTCTTTATCTAAGGACTAAGTAACCCCTTACTGGGTAAGTCTCGGGAATTACCTAACTTAGATAGTAACCCGGAACATCTCAATCCAATAGAGGGTTTTTCACCTCTATTAAATATGGTTCATCTACTTCTATATCCAAGAAGGAACATTATCGGGTAAGTCTCTATTCCAACTTAGTTTGCTAGTTTAGAAGATTCTAACCTAGATTCAACCCAAATCAACTATATGATTTCAAGCAATTATATACCAAAAGCTAACATGCAACATAATCCATCATAATCCAAGCTATAAATAAATCTCTATCCACCCTAGAATCACAATGATTTTAGCCAACAATCAACATATCAAAATATGGAAATAAAGAGCAAGAAAACAAGACAGCCATGGTAATAAAATGCAAGAGAAAGAAAGATGATGCAAACTCTGTTTTATAGCTTCCAAAATCTAGCAAAATGGAGTACAATCTCTGTTACATCTTTGCTCCAAGAATATTCAGCAACACACAACAATATTTTACACTAAAATCACTAGAATGATTCAAGAAACAAGTGTTTTAGGTGCAAGAGAAGGAATAAGCAAACTAGATCTACAATCTGGACTCAAAGGTCAGTTTTCCAGCTCCCTCAAGTCAATCTGTAGCTTTACTTTTATACTCAACCTCTGCAAAAAAGCAAAGGCCGGGTAAAAAGTGCATGAAAAGCGAATCTGACACAGTCAACAAGGAAATCTCGGGTGAAAATGGGTCAAATCTCGGGACGAGATGACAACACTCGAGGCCGAGATTTGGGCTTTGCCTTTAAACTTCTTCAGCATCATCAATATCTCGGTCTAATGTGTTTAGATCTCGGGCCGAGATACAGGCCGAGATTTGGCTTTGTTGTGATCATCTCTCTCACATGACATGATCTCGGGCCGAGATACCAACCGAGATGGTTATCGACTTGTCGGATCTAGTCTTCAATTAATTTAAATCGCAAATCTCGGCCGAGGTACTGACACTTCTTGCTCGATATTCTCCAAAGTCCCATTTTTTGCTCCTTAGCTCGATTCTTTGCATTTCCTTCACACATGTGGCCTCTCCAAAACATCCACTTTTAGACTTGATCCTCACATGCATCGTTTTAGCTCCAAAATGTGTTAATTCACCTACAAAACCACCAAAGAGTGTGTAGACATCTATTCTTACAAAGTAGAACAAAACAAGCATAAATGACACAAATTAAGGCTTATTTATGAGTACGGAAAGAGAAAATTTACCTAAATGCATGCCTAAACCAGGGCAATAAACCATGTTATCATTATTCTCTAAAAATGTTAATAAATCGTATAATGTGAAAAAGTCTAAAACTCAAGCATATCATTCAAAAAGTGAAAAACTCTTGAATATAATCCAAAAAGTTTAAAGTATAGGAATACCATATGCAAATTCCTAAATTTTATTATTGAACTTAGACAGTGTTTGGTAACGTGAGATTTTTGTGTAGTTGAAGTTTTTGGGTTGGTTTAGCTTTTTTCGTAGTTGATTGTGTAGTCTTTTCAAAAAAAAAAAAAAAGTTGATTGTGTAGTCTTTTTTAAGGTTTTGTAAAATATGAAAAGTTAAAGAAAATCTTAGTTGGTGTTTGGTTAAAGTACATTTTTTGGCTGAATTTAATAGTGGGTTTAAAAAAACATAAAGACAAAAATGTACAAATGATTAAAAATGGTTTTTTGAGGATAAAGTTATAAATAATTTTGATGATCTACTCAAAAGGTTATCATTCTTAGCTTTTTAAAACTAAACAAAAAGCTGACGAAAAATCTAATCTAGCAAATAATCTATGCTACCAAAACAAACACAAGGTTTTACAAAAATTAAAAGTTACCGAAAAATCTACACCAAACAGGACCTTAATGTATTGTTTGATTATTCTGAAAGTGTAGGTATTTTTTACTTTGATGATGTAAATGGTCGAGCTATTCTTGAGCGATGACCATTTAGCTTGATTTTTCTCCATTAATACTAAAGCGTGTTTATATGCGCGAATAATGCCGTAGTGCCGAAACTCCTTCAACCAACAAAAAGATAACCTCAAGTAATAGTGGTTGTACATAAAACTATTTTGTAATACTATCATTATCGATCCCAATAGACGTCATTAATTAACTTGTGACCACCGCGTATCCTCTTGAAATTGAGATCTCCATACAACGGACCACCAAGCAATGCAAAAGTTTAAGCCATTGGATGTCACGTTAGCGCCCATCTCAAACTACATGTGCAACCACACTCTATCTCTGAACCCAATTTGTTACGTGAAATCCACCTTTGAATTCAACTTTGTAAGTCCAACCACAAGTCTATAAAATTTCATATTATATATATATCGAGCTAGAGGGGAGGCAAGCAACAAGTTGTGTTGCCAACTCTTTTTGAATAGCAAAACCGATTCTCCTAAAATAACATTTGATGACCTAGGAGACATAATGTTACCGTGCAAGACCCGTTGCACCCTCTTGAGAATCTCAACAACATCAGGTGCAAGAAAACCAAAAGTGTCAAAAGCGAACGGAAGAAACACATGTTGGTTTTCGATACAAGTCCCATCATGTTTAGCCTTTCAATATTCTGCTATGAATTTGTATCACGATACGAAGGAGAGAAAAGAAAGAGTGAAGGAACTTAATGAGTTTTATTATTCATCAATTGAATCTATTATACTGTGTTACAAGAGTATTTATATGTACTTTACATGAACCCAGTTTAGTGCGGTACATATATGTTGAGTTCACCAAGGGGGTTAGTGAGAAGATCAAGTAATTGAAGCTAGGAACTGACATGAACTGTGCGAATGAAGCCTTCGTGACCTTCGGCCAAACAAGTTCAGTACTAGCTTTGGACATGCTTCGATATTCAGATTTTTTAGAGGATTTGAAAACTGCCTTTTGCTTCTTAGTTTTCCAGGAAAAAGAGAAGAGCCCAAAAACATGCAGTAACCAGTGAGTGATCGAGCATTAAAGGAACAAGCTCGCCAATCAGCATCACAATAACCATAAAGAGTCAAATTAGACTCAACAAGGTAAAAAAGACTCAAATTTAAAGTTCCTCTTAGGTACCTCACAACATGTAATGCAACTTGCATGTGAGGAGTCTTAGGACAATGTACAAACTGACTAAGATGTTGTACCACATAGGATAAATCTGGACGCGTAAGAATGAGGTACAAAAGTTTATCCACCAGTCTTCTATGTGTTTTAGGATTAAAGAGATTGCCACCATCATCAATTGACAATTTTGTACCTCTTTGGATAGGGAACTTTGCCACGGTGTAGTGGACATGTTAACTTCTTAGAAAATGTCCGATAAATATTTCCTTTGATTAAGAAATGTACCTTTAGCAGATCTTGTAACTTCCAAACCTAATAATAATCTGATAAGTCCAAAATCTTTAATAGTAAAAGCAGTTTGAAGAGTAGCCTTGGTGGACTAAATAGTATCTTCATCATTGCCAGAAAATAAAATGTCATCAACATAGACTATGATGTAGACAATTATGTCATTAGAAGACTTGTAGAACAAAGAATAGTCATTGGATGATCTTTGATAACCAAGTTTAAACAAAAATTGTGTTAGCTCAATATTCCATTGTTTGGAGGCTTGCTTCATGCCATAAAGGGACCTTTTAAGCTTGCAAACTTGTTCAGGAACAACTTTAGAATAGCCTAAGGGAGGGGACATGTATACATCTTCCTCAAGAAAATCATGGAGGAAGGCATTATTAGTATCTAGTTGGTAGATAGGCCAATGTCGAGCATTGACAACAACAATAAAGGTTCTGACAGTTGCAATCTTAACAACATGAAAGAAAGTGAATTTATAGTCTTTTCCCTCAACCTGAGTATATCTCTTAGCTACCAAACGAGCCTTGTACCTTTAACTGAACCATTTGGCCTGTGTTTAATTTTATAAACCCATTTGAAGCCAACAATAGTGTGTCCAAGAGGTAGAGAGGTAAGTTCTCAAGTGTGTGTATTCTCAAGAGCAGAAATTTTTGTATTCATAGCCTTCACTCATAATGGATCAAGTTTAACCTGAGCATAAGTAGTTGGTTCCTTGGCAACTAGAACATAAAATAAAACAACAACATAACTAGGAGAATATTCATGTAATTCCAAGGAAGGAGTAGCAAAAAAGGACTGAGAAAGGGAAGTAGAAGAATTTGATGGACATATGAAGTCTTGAAGTTTAGTTGGTGGCTGACGGGCTTTAGTAGATCTTCTAATGACAGGTGTAGAAACATTAAGAATTGACATATGTGGAGAGAGATATTAATGTCATATTCAAATTGATTAACTAGTTGAGAATCATTCATAGGATGGCTAGATATGGATGATGATGGACTAGAAATACCATCATCAAAATCTGGGTTAATAAGAGGTAAAATTGTCTGCATATATAATGGGAGAAGGAGAAGATTCTGACATATATGTCACTGAATGGGAAAATATGTTCATGAAATTGAACATCTCGACTAATAAAAATATCATGACTAGCTAATAAGATCATAAATCATGTACCCTTTTTGCCCAGGGGAATATCCAATGAAAACACCCTTATGAAATTGAGTTCCAAACTTATCCTTCTACACTTGGTACTTCTTAGCAAAAAACCGACAGACAAAAACTCTCAAATGGTCATAAATGGGAGGAGAATTATGTAATAATGCAAATGAAATTTGCCAATTAAGAACTAAGCTAGGTGAGAGATTAATAATATGAACTGATGTAAGTATGCAGTCACTCCAGAACTTAACTGGTAAATTGACATGTATCTTTATAGCTCGAGCAATCTCAATAAAGATGTATGTGCTTTCTTGTAACTCTTGCATTTTGTTGAGGAGTTCCTGGACAAGTCTTGTGATGAATAATACCATGAGACTGAAATAGTTGTTGACATTTGATAGGAGAAAATTCATCATCATTGTCACTGCGAATGCATTTAATTGTGGTGTTGAACTGATTGTTTGCATAAGCCAGAAAAGAAACTAGACACTCATATGCATCCTTTTTGTTCTTCAACATATAGATCCAAGTAAATTTAGAACAATCATTAACCAATGTGAGGAAATATAAAGCACCTGTCAAACTAGGATACTTATATGGTCCTTATATATCCACATGAAAAAAGATCAAAACATGAAGCAGCTAAAGTACTTTTTATGTTTAGTTAGAATACACGAGTCACATGAAAATTATGAGAAATCAATATTCTTGCAAAATGACAGATGTTTAATCTTTCCTATAGAACAATGATCAAGTCTATCATGTACTATGGCAGAATTCAACAATGTATTACGAGAATTACAATGTTTATTTTCAAGAAATGTGAGTGAAAATTTGGAGTTAACCCCTCATAACCCTCCTTTCATTTGTCCTGCCAGAACCATCTTCTTAGTGATATGGTCCTGAAAATAGCAATTAACCGAGTCAAAATGTGCCTCTAATTTACTGTCATCAAGAAGTTTGCCAACTGACAATAAATTGTGACGAAATCCTGAAATTAAGAGTACATTCTGCAAACTGAGATACTTAGACAACTGAATAGATCATGTTGTGTCAACCATTTTAACACTTCCATCAGGTAAAGAAATTGTGACTATATGAGTAAGTTTTACTTTGGAAGTAAAATGGGAAGCATCAAAAACCATATGATCAATAACACTAGTATCCATTATCCAGTCAAGATGATATGAAAGATTATTAACATTCATCGAGTGAGATATACAAATATCTGAGAAGGAAACTGGATCATTAGCCAATATATCATTGGCTACACGGCTACACCAATTGAGAAGCAGTTATGAGATGATGCCTCAATTTTGTCCCTAAAATGTGATCCTTTGAACATCTTGGTCATCTCTTTGCATACAACTTACAATGATGATAATATCTCTATCCCGTAAGTATAAACTCTTTCTTGCTAGAGTAATTACCATCATGTAAAGAACCTTTGTTGACATTCATGACTGTATTGTCACCCCTTGTTTTTATTGACCAGAAACTTACTTATGTCTTTCAGCTTGTTGAGCAAGATAAAAGGCACTGTAATATTGTTCCCTGATGATAATATGTGACTCTTAATGCCCTCAAAATCTTCATTGAGGCCCATCGAAAACTACATCATCCTGTTATCATTATCCGATTGTTGAAATTTCTTGATCATGCCACATACACAATTTCAAATTAACACTCTTGGAATGCCTTCTAAATTCAAGATCTCATCCCATATTAATTTTAATTGACTGTAGTAATCAGATACATATTGATTACCTTGTGTCAATGATGCTAAAGTCCTTTTGTGTTGATACAAAAGAGGACCATTTCTCTTCCCGTATCTTTCAAGAAGTTTATCCCATAGTTCCTTTAAAGATGAAACATACATGAAGGTTGCAAATATTTTACCAACCATCGAGTTCAATATCAAACACCGAACCATGAAATCAGCCCTGGTCTATCTCTCCTTGTCTGCATAATTAGTCTTAGACTGCCTACAAGAACCATCAACAAACCCTAGCTTGTTCTTGGCTCCAAGTGCCATTTTGACTGATCTTCCCCCATTCAGAAAATTCGAACCATCGAAATGTGCAGCCACCAACTGCAATCCAAGGTGATCAGAATTCGAAAGAGCTAATGGATCATTCGAGATAGTATGTTGACTTTCTTGTGATCGAATTCCTAGTGGAGGAAAATCAGTACCAGTTACCATTGTAATCAAGACTCAACCTGATGTCGATTACACTTAGCGGAAGCAATAAAGGGAAAGCGAGACAGGGATCCAAAGATCAAACGATCACCTGCTCTGATAACATTTCAAGATTCTGATATGAATTTGTATCACGATACGAAGGAGCGAAAAAAGAGAGTGAAAGAACTGAATGTGTTTTATTATTCATCAACTGAATCTGTTATATTGTGTTACAAGAGTATTTATATGTACTTTACATGACCCGGTTCAGTGCAATACATATATTCTATATAGCCACCTTTAGCATATCATGCATCAAGCACCGTCTTACCAACCACAAAGGCCCGCTGTCCAGACTAACCAGTAGGAATACCCTTGTCAAATCAATACACGTATGTTTCTCACCCACTTATATAATCACTAAGACATCAACCGGCCTTATCGTAGCACGTGGATCTATCAAGAAGGTTATAAACGCCTCCAAATAAGAAAAATCAATCGAAATAGATGGAGAACCAACCCAAGCTAAATTGTGTTCTCCAACTAAGAAAAAACCTCAAAGCAAAACAAGTGAATAATATTTGGTTTGGAATTATACTTTGAACAAAAATTCCCTACACAATTTAATTCTACTGTTGTATTGGGGCCCATCACCACCGTCCTTCATTACTCATCAGTCATCTATATGAACTGTCAAAAAAAAGCTTCAATCTTCATCTCTTTCTTTCTCGTACAATTTATATTCTACTCAGAGAACCTAATCAAGATCAACAATGGTGGGATTAAGTGTTGTTTTAGAATCCCATAGCTTGAAGAAGAATGCTGCTACTTCCTGCACCACGAAAAAGACTGTTATGCCAATGGTGATCAACAAGGCCAACTTGGTTAAACCACTGCCGGCGAACCCGTTCTCAGCCGGATCCGCCTCCCGGAACATCCATCCGCCGGAAAGCTTCCTTGATGCTTGCTTCCTTTGCAGACTAAGGCTCTTGCCCGGCAAAGACATTTACATGTACAAGTATGCCCCTCTACCCTTACAGATATCTTTTCAGCTTTCTTTAGGTTCATGTGGCTTTGTTTGTGTGCGGAAATGGAAATTGTTTTCATTATTTTTTTGCAATCCATGATATGAAATATACGATGATTAGTGAATATTCAATGGAAAGGAAAATGTAAGAAAAGATAACTGATTTGTATTCTTTAAATTTTAGTTTTAATTGGTCAAAATTAAACTTTAATGAATATTTATGGAAGAAATATTGAAGAGTAGGACAGATCATCTCCGGATCGGCCCATCCGAAAAAAATAGGATGGTTTAGGAAAGAAGAGAAGTCTCATCGGGTCAAATCCAACATGACTCAAAAGTCTGGGAAGCAAAAAAGGTTCAGCCCATATTTATATAAAAATATAAAAACTTAGATAATGACATTAGCTATAGCTATAAAATATTTAACATGATTATAGTAAATTATAAAAACAACATAACATATATAATAGTTTTTAAATAATTATATATGTTAAAATAAATTTTAATAAATTTTTAAAAAGACGGTTGTTTGTCCGAGTACATGTTCAACCCTGACAGCTGAGCTTGAGCCGGATAAACAGGCTTGACTTCGGTCAAATTCCATCAAGAACTGGTCTAGATCTAGAGATTATAAAGTCTATCAAGAGTTAATTACGATCATTTCAATACTTTCATATATAAGGTGAACTTGCTTACATAAATCCTTGTAATCCGTTGTTACAGACAAGTCTTTCAAATCCTTTTCAATTCAATCTTTTGATTTTGTATAATTAATAATTCGTTTAAGCATTTTGATTTTGCATGATTAATAATTCGTTTAATTTGATTAGTTGAGTTACTCACTTCATTAAGTAAAAACTCAAGACGAAAATTAAACTAACATCCTATCTCTTTCTTTCTATAACTAATATTTATAATAATTTGGAAATTATAATTTTTATTACATATAATTCAGCTACAAAGTACGTGATATTTATGAACAATAGGAAATGACAAAATAAAATCATGAAAACAATTAATATACATTATATAAAATGTCAGAAATAAAAGGTTTGAATTTATTTATCTTTTGTCGAGATGTGAATAACACGAGGGTGTCTGGATGGGTGCAGGGGGGACAAAGCATTTTGCAGCGAAGAGTGCAGACGAAAGCAAATGGCAACGGACGAATATGACGAAGACAAAAATAACCCAGCTCGTAATTACGACAATTGTTCATCTTCAGCCGCCAAGTCCACCGAGGCCCGCCGCCAAGTCCTCCGCCGTTGGATAACCCCTTCTTCAACCGGAAAACGAGCTCTTTAATGTTGACGATTCTAGATGGCTGTATGAGAAGGGTAGTTTGGTAATTTTGTATTAGTATGAAGAATTGTGAAATTTTGATAGCCGTTGAGTATGGTACGGTGAACTGGACTGCCATTTGTTGGATGGGTAGAGGATGTGTAGTTATGACGTCATAAATGCCGTTTTAATTTGTCTTCTTTAATGTTATCCTTTCTTCTGCGTATGATAGAAGGGATGACCGGAGTTTACTACGACGGAGTCTTAGGGGTAGGACTACTGCAGGAGTAGGATCGGTAATTAAAATTTCAGAAATTCGACCAGAAAGAACCCCTTTTTACCGAATTACATTTTAAAAGTTAATGCGTTTTTCTTTTTTTTAAACAAGCATTGACTCAGTTTTTCTTTTTCCAACAATCCGACCACTTGGTAATTTACTCCATCACATATTTTTTTTGAACATGTTTTTATCCACAAAATGATCAACTTTGATCCGGTTTGAGAACCCTAATTTTATTGGAGTTTGTTAAAGTCCGACTGTCACATCCGCGTTATGTTCAAATAAAACGGATTTTTTCCTAAAACTCATAATATTACCCCTTTAAATGCGAGAATTTATTTTTGACAAAGTACAAGCTAAAGATGATTAATAACTGAAAGTTTTGTAAATGCGAAAACTTATTATTTTTGATAAAGCTAAAGCTAAAGATGATTAAGTTTACATGTTGGGCTAAAATGTCAAAAGTTAATATGTTAAATGTCACTGAGTCAAATACTATTCATCCAATATTTTCACTCGTTTTCCCCTTAATCAGTTATTACTATTCATTGAAATTTTTTATACATTAAAAAAAAGTTCACCAAATACAATGTTTTTTTTTAGTTTTTTATTGTTATTTTGTGGTTTTATTTGAAAAAAAAAAGAGAGAAGGGACCACCAAAATCTTGTGGTAACCGGTTACCAAATGTCATGATATATGTTAATTTTTTTAACCTTTAAAATTTTAAAGGTCACCAAATGTTAAATAAACTAACGGGTGAAAATCATTTTTTGAACAATAAATGTCTCCGTGTTATTTTATGTAGGTGGCAACTTGTTAAAATGCGAGTAAACTTGCTCTAATTGAAGTTTATTGAGTAGTTGAATAAGTAATTGATTGAATAAGAGTTTTTTTTATAAGCTTGATAAAAAATATTTAATAAAATTACCATAAACTACCTAATATTTTTGAGTCTCAACCACCCAGTTCTTAATATATATTTTTTTATATTCTTTATATCCTCTCGTAGACTAAAAAAAAACAGATTTATAAATGCTCCTCGACCACCCACTTCTTAATATATTTTTTTTATAACCTTATTAAATTTTCATAAACTAAAAGCAAGATTTGTAAATGCACAATATCTTCATACTAACTAAAATATTTATTGATTAAAAGATCAATGTAATTAGGTAAATAAAGGGTGCGTAGTGTATACTTTAGAAGTATAAATTTGTCACCATTGTCCGGGGCAAAAGATGTAAACAATTATCCCAACTCCCAAAAAAGGGGACAGCCGAGGTTCACTCACCATTATTAGCTAAGTGATTCCCCTCTTCCTCCTAGGAAGAAGCCATAGAGAAGATGATGGTGACCATAGTTTGTGTCTTTATTATAAGTTTGAATTTGAATAATGTTTTGGTATCACGATTTTTTTCATTAGTTTAATTTTTTGGGAAGTTTCTATCCTATTCTATAGTTGTTTGATTAGTTTATTAATTTATTTTATAAAACTTGTAAAATTAATAATGATTATAGAAAAATTTTATCCGCCTTAAATAGACATAACAAATGTCGTTATTTAGTACTCGTTATTGGGGTGTCATTTCATTTGATGGCACATGACCCATACATTTTAAGGTATAATATTGTATAATCTGAGTTAAGATTTACGGTTGACATATGACCTATTGGTCATAGATATTACAAATATCGTGATTAAGGACCGGGCATTGGGGTCTATTATTCAGTATGATAACACACGACACTTAAATTTTAAGGTCTAATATCGGACCGGAGTATAATCGAAGTTAATATTTATGGTTGTACATATGACCTATATATTGGTACAATTATATGCTTTTTTTCACATTGAGTTCTTTTTTTTTGGGCCCTTTATTAAATAGGCTCTCCTTATTTCATCCAATGACATTTTTTATTTTCATGCTATATTCATTATCAACTTATTGAATTTCATCTTTTTAATTTTTAATTTTCATATTATATAAGCCATTTATATCTTCTTGTACCCTTATTAATTAATTAATTATTAGTTTTATTTTATTTTTAATTTATTTTTATTTTACATATTTTGGGTTCAAAAAAAGTTTAAACTTTTTTACGATAATCTTTTTTTTTTTTGCAAAAACAGTTTTAATATTAAAAAAAAATATACATATTTCTGTTTAACCAATAGATTATTTTATTTACTTAGTTTATTTATCAATAAATTGTTCAATGAGATATTTTATTTTAGTATTTATGTACATCATAATCGCTTACTTAAAAATATAATTGGTAAATTATTGAACAATTGATAATAAACTTTGTTAGCTTTTATATAGAAAAATATCACTATAATAATATCATACTATTGTTCGTAATTTCGGGAAATATTTGGGGTTCCCAATTACCCGTGCTAGGATTTCTAAGAGGGACTTTGAGTTTCTGATCGAGAAAACTAAGACTAGATTGACATCCTGGAAAGGGAGGTTACTCATTTTCGCAGGAAGGCTCACGCTGGTTAAATCTGTTCTCATTACTATCCCGTCGTATGTAATGCGTACTTGTAAGTTGCCGGCATCGATTTGTAAAGAGATTGATATGATTTGTCCTTGTTTCTTATGGAAAGGAGCTGAGTTGAAGCATGGCTCGCATCTAGTGGCTTGGTCCGAGGTTTGTAAACCCGTGGACTTAGGCGGGTTGGGGGTCAAATCCACTAGAGAAAATAATCTCGTTTCTTTGTGCAAGTTGGCGTGGAGGTTGTTGCATAATCAATCTTCCCCATGGGCTCTGATCATGGCCGGAAATACAACTTTTCGTCTGAGTCGGCGTTTTTGTCTTGCTCTCCTTTGAAGAAAGGCTCTTATATTTTACGTGGTATGTTGTGGGCAAAAAAGTTCCTTTTGTCTGTTGGAGTTAAATGGGTGGTTTACGATGGCATGAAGGCTCGCTTCTGGCTGGATCGCTGGTGCCTGGACATGCCGCTGTCAGAGGTGGCTCTTAATTCGTTGGAGGATATTAATCTTTCTGAATTGGTCTCGGTTTACTGGAATGAGTCGTCGGGTTGGCGTTGGGAGTTACTCGGGGCCCTTCTCCCTACACATGCGCTCTTGAAGATTTATGCCGCCTCCCTTAATGAAGTCCCTGGAAACTCAAATCGTGTGGCTTGGTCATTGGAAAAGAATGGTGGTTTTTCTTCCTCTTCGGCCTACCGTAGCTTGTTTCCGGTTTGTAACATCGATTCACCATATACCCACCTCTATCGCACCATTTGGAGACTGAAAGTTACCGAGAGAATTAAGACGTTCTTATGGCTGGTGATTAAAGGGAGATTAATGACTAATGCATAAAGGAAAAGGCGTCATCTGGTTGATTCCGATCTTTGCCCGTGTTGTGGCTTGGCTTTGGAATCCATTATGCATCTGTTTAGAGATTGTACTTTACTCTCTAGTCTTTGGGGTAATCTTATCACCGAAGAGATGGCCGGTCAACTTTACGCTCTTTCCGATGTGGATTGGCTATTGTTTAATCTTTCCTTAACTGAAAATCATGGAGAGAATCTTGCTTGGAGCTGCTGGTTTGCGATGACGGTTTGGTGAATTTGGAAATGGAGAAATGGGTTTGTCTTCCGTCACCTCGTCTTCCCGGGTTCAAGAACTCTTTTCATAAGTTCTCAGATGAAGCAGTTGTCCATGTCCATCAAGAATGCCTTTATAAGCTCGACTGAGCGTGTGAAAGTCTGGTCTAACGTTAGTTGGAAAGTTCCCTTATCGGGGTGGAGTAAATTGAACTCAGATGTCTCATTCATCCGCGGTTCGGGTTGTGCTGCGGTGGGCGGTTTGGTTAGGGACGATTCGGGCCAATTCGTTGTTGGGTTTATGTTTAATATTGGCGCGGGCTCGGTTTTGGCTGCCGATTTATGGGGTTTATGCATGGGCTTACATCTTGCATGGAATAAAGGTATTCGATACATTGAAGTGGAGGTTGACTCGCTTACGGCTTTCAACCTGGTGAATCAAGAGGTCTCCAACACTCATCCTCTTTTTAGTCTGGTTTCTCGTTGCCAAGGCTTCCTTCGTAGGGATTGGATCATCCGATTCCGTCATGTTTTTAGAGAAGCAAACGCCGTTGCGGATCATCTTGCTGCTCTTTCTTTTAATGTCCCGATTGGTTATCATTTGGTTCATGTACCCCCCGTTAGTTTAATTTATATCCTTAAGAATGATGTTCGGGGCGTTGCGACCCCTAGATGTATCCCTGTTTAGCTGTTCTTTTGTTTTTCTAATAAATTACGAGTGAGAATTCGTTCTCCTCGCCTCTTCTACCAAAAAAAATAAAAATAAAATCATACTATATTTGGTGTGTCAACATAGCATAGATGGGCACTACAGGTGGCTAAAGCGAGAGGCTGGACTAAAGTGATTTGTGAGTCAGACTCGGCTAGCGTCATTGATAAGCTTAAAACTGAATAGAACAAGGGGAGAGATTGATGGAATCCTCTGTAAGATTTATTTATAAATCTTATTATATGGGCTTACATATTATGATACACAATTATATTATACGGTTAATTGTTAGTGGGCTATCTAGAGTGATTCGATTAAGTAAAGCCCGTAGACTTTAATTAAGCGGTATGAGCTTAATGAGTGGATACCAGATTTTGGCTCAATAGGCTTAATGGGATTCTATTAGGTCAATATATAAATAATATTAGGTTATGGTCCCAATATGTCAAATCGATCAACCGTTTTCACATCTCTCCCCATCAGAGAGAAAGCCTAAAGAAACCCTAAGGAGATTTGAACTGAGGAAGACGATATACCTGCGGCGCTCATTCGATATGTAAATTCCGCACTAAAGATTTATTGGATTGTTGCGCTATGGAACCAGGTATGTAAAATTCGATTCCTTAACAATTCTAGCATGATTATGATCCTCGGCATTTATGATTCAGGGAATATTATTATTCCAACATCCTCAGCTCTAATTCAAGCCGCCACACAACTTGGTTCAACGATCATCTTTCGAAGAGCATCCAACAATGTTTGAGAGAAGCCTAGACGAATACTGACGGTCCTAAATTCCAGACCCGAATTTGAACATTCCTAAGTAGTAATAATAGTAGTATAGTGAAGAAGACTCAGATAGTCGAAACAAAGACGAATTCAAGTAACATGTTATCTGAGAGTGGGAACAAGGAAAAACTGAAACAATACCGGTGAGGAGAAACAAAAATGTAGGTGACTTAGAGCATACACAGCAGTAGTTTTTTAGAACTAAATATATTATGTTTTTAAGCAAAAAGTGACTTTTTTGCTAAAAAATCATGTCATTGTGAAATAAGCGACCTCTTATCAACTAAAGATAGAATGTAGAACAATCCTCAGCCATTGGACAACTTCGATATTAATAATAAATAAAAATTCCACCAATCATAAATTTTCAATATTTATTTTATCTTTTTCAACTTAAAAAAGAAGTTAAGAAAATTGGTCGTTAATTTGACGTGGAAGTTAAATGAAGTTAAGAAATTGGGTTAAAAAATTGCTAGGGTACATGATTTAGCAGCAAGAGATAAGGGCTTTCAGAATTGTAGCTCTAGGCAGTAGCCATTAGGTGCTGCACTTAATCAGTGGGATTCACTGCTTGGTTATATAAGGTTTACCAAAACAAAGTTGAAGTTGTAAACCACTTTCAGGTACAAAAGAATATACAAGCACAACACTGAATAATCAAGATTAGCCTTAGCTGCAGACAAGTTAAACTGCTTGGGATTTCGCTGCCTTCCATTGTAGTCCATGTGACGTCTGCATTCAACCCGATTTGAACAATAATATAGCCTTCTGGTCCAAATAGAAGTAGATGAAGTGGTTGGTTTCATGAGTTACATATGAACCTGCAAGAGATTAATCAAGATTAATGACCGCGTCAACTTCATTACTTGATAGTACAGATAGGTTTATTTTCATCTGTGGCTTCATACAATCAAAACAAGTGCAAAGAAGATGACTGGGTGGAAATGATAGGAAAAGACGAGTCAATTTCTGTATATTAAGACTAAGAACTCTAAGTAGATACAGGATGAATATTAGACTTCCCAGCCCCCTAAGTGTTGGCTGCGCCAAGACAGCAGGACACAAATGATAATCAAAGAAAGAAAAGATACATGCACGAGCAGCACGACAGCACTCGTGCTCCTCGTAAGGAAAGTAAATGCATTGAGTTGGAAGGTACCATAACCTGCCAAAAGGAAAGAAAATTCTCTCATCCTAAATCACTGAACTATATCTCCGACTTTTTGTACAGGTCAACAATTTAGGTAACATCCTTCGATTTTTAGCAAAGGATGCGTTTCTAACATGCTACAAACTATAACCAGAAGCAGTAACATAATAAAAACACTTCATATTGCACAAAGTAAGAAAACTTGACCCGGCATTAATTACTAAATATCAGCTTTAGACAAAAAAAACTTACTAAATATCAGCTCAACCATAAGGGGAAAAAAAGAAGAGGGGTCTTATACATTCTCATTAGTATGAAAGGATTTCGAAGGATGAGAATTAGCAGAATGCAACTTTTTGAAACATTCTAGTTTCATAGAGAAAAGAAACCTGAAATTTAGGAATATAAGCAAAAACTACAAAGCATGACAGTTGGCATTTGCCCATTTCCACAGCTCAGTCAATTCCTAACTTAGCTTCAACTAAAATTAAAAGCAAAATGTTTATAATTAACTGTAAAACAAAGACCCTATTAATCAATTTGTGTTGTCAAAGAATCGGAGAAATCTCAAAAACTTGCCCTATAGGAGAAAAACCTATACAAAGAAATAGGATGAAATCAGAAAGGGGTGGAGTTGGAAAACTGAGCTAATTTATGTCCATATGGATTGCATTCTCATTCACGAACCACTTACCAGATCACTATGTGCAAATGAAGTGTTTAAGAAATCTGTCATTGGACAATATATACATTAAATCATTTACAACACAAATGCCACAATTTTCTGCAGATCTACTGTAGAAAACCTCAAACAAGGGCCAGAAAAAAGCTGAAAATTCGAGCACAAAGCATAAGAATCTTGGACTACTTCAAACATATAGAGTGGATCAAATACAAGCACATTACAAACAAAGGAAAAATTTTTGAATCAGTATACTTCTACACAAAAATAAAATCGCATAGATTAGGGTTGTACCAAAATTGCGACCAACGATGCAATGCCAAGTACAGCCATACTTATTATCAAACTCCTTCTTGATGGCCTCGGCCACATCCTTCTCAACATTGTTCTTCTCGAACGCCTGAATTCGTCACCAAATTTAAAGCTTCAGTAATCTACAGCTACACTTCAAAACCAACACATTTTTCCAACTGAACAAACTTTCACAGATACTGGCTAATTCAACAACAAAAAGAGTGGAGATCCGAGCAGGAAAATGCAATAACCAGTAATATTCACAGACAGAAGAAGAATTAGTGATAGAGACGAAGAGAAGACGGAAGGAGAGAGAGATTCTACAGCGATTGCAACGTCGACGGCTTCCTTTTGCAGATCATCGTTCATATCGGCGCTCTTGACAACGACACGCCTGCCTGAGGGCGCCGTAGAAGATTTTATGTCGTTGCCGGGGACCTTGGTCCCCGGAGCTCCGTTCAGTCTCTGTGCCTTCGCGTCTCCGCTCATACTCTCACTCTCTCCCTTCACAGAATTTTTCTTCCGGTGAATTTGATTGCATTCGCTGGTAGGTTCCACTGGATAAATGCCGACGCGGAAAAAGTAAAGGCGAGGTAATCGGAAGATTGGACGAAAATTGTGTAAAAGAAAAGGTTATACAAATTTCTCTATAATTTATAATTTTATAAATAACCTAAATTATCTTATTAATAAATTTTTCATGAAAATATAGTATTTGGAGATGTCACTGGTCATTGCATTTTTATACAAACAAAGATAAAGAAAACTATATAGTAAAATCAACTATAAAGAAAAAAAAATAAGGTCGAAATTTTATTACTTTTTTTAATAAATTTGACGTGTCGGAGAACGTATTTCAGCACAACAATTTATTTATTTAGGAGTTGAGTCTAAAAAAGGTGAAATTTTGCACAGTAAATCGGTATAAAAGACGAAGGTTTGTAAGGAAAGTCACTCAAAAAAATTAAGATAGACTCCACAATGTCATAAGAAGGTTTAGCCTTATCGTTACACGGCGAGCATCAACTCCGAGTTGAGCACACCAAGTTCCCAACGGCATTTGTGCGTATCATCATAAGGTTTAGCCTTGCCGTTACACGGTGACTATCAAATCCAAGTTGAGCACACCAAGTTCTCATTGGCATTTGTGCAAGTCACATGGCGTTATACTTAGCCAATTATCATTTGCACTACGTTGGATTTACAATATGTCAAAGCTTGCGGGGTTGTACTTACCCAATTATCATTTGGGTTTAGTTACGGTAGAGTTTTTCAATGAATCTTGATCATTAAATGGAAATCTAATGATTATATTAAGTTTATGTTCTATCTATAAATCTTTTTTTATTTCAATTACCTTTTTTATTTTAATATTTTAACTGTAATTTTAAAATTTTCACTTAGAGTAATTCTAAGGAAATTCTAAGGAAACAAGACTCCATTTGCATGACATTAGATTTGTAATTCTAAGGAAACAAGACTCCATTTGCATAAATTTGATTTACGATGCCAAAGCTTGCAGGGTGAAAATTTGGGCAAAAATTTTAGTCAACGGAAGATGTTCGCGCTATTTTCTTTTTACTGATTTTGCATCATCAACGATCTTCAAATCACTATCTTCGGTAGCTGACAATTTTAACGTCATGTAAATAACATCGATCTTTTATATATTAAAAACCAATATGATACGAGTAACATTGTAATAGATTCATATCATACATTTTACAAAATTAATCAATATTTTACAAGTGAACATCCAAATAATCACTTTCCTTCTTAATAAACACAAATTAGTAAGTTCAGCTTACAAGTCTCCCATTGTACATTTTTCCTGGAAAAAACTTCATCAAGAACATAAAGTATCAGATTGTAAAGCTTACCATATTCACGTACAGCTTGATGCAGCTAAGAAGTCATCTTAGCAACACCCAAATATTATTGGCACAACTGAGAGAACATCTTCGGTTTAAAAGATCTGAATAGTCCTCAACGACAGAAATATATAGTTTACTAAAACAGGTAAGAACGAGCTTCTATAAATGTCATTAAAGATTACAACTTGCCATTTTCTCCAACCAAACAGTAAACCCATTATTATTATTATTATCATCCGGGTGGCTATCATAGAATAAGTTTGATCATGAATGATACACCTTCGATCCTTGTTTTGTTCTTAAAGCCGAGATCTCGACCCCGAATTTCCGGAACTCTGCACACAACATCAAACAAAGTAGTGTTGTTATAGTTGCTCTGAAACAGGGGTGAATAACAGAGCAATGTCATTAGCTTCACGGTCTATGTCATGTGTACACTTCTATTCATCAATTAGCAGACAAATCAAAAGATACAAGACAGGGTAGGTTGAAAGTCATGGATTATAAATTTATAATGCATTATGCAATATCGGTTTATAAATTATATTCTGTGATATTGGATGTAAAATGTTGAATATGTAGTACATGTATTTGGTTCAAAATTATGCTAAAATATATAATCGACCATGCAACTTTTTCTTTTTATAAAGTATGTAGGATCTAAGTTAGAACGTGTTCAGCCTAGAAGGATCTACGCTTATTAGTTACTTCATGGTGTATTTGTCTATTATAAATACTAATTTAAGGTTTACTTGTCAAACCGTTATTAATTGCACTGTATTTCTTTTTAAAGCCATTTCTAATCCAAACTAAAAATCAAATTTCACAAAATCTCCTTTTAAATGAAATCCTATTTTAATTATAATGTGATTTGAATTTGTTTTTTTTTTAACTAATTTATGGGATTAATATCTTTTGATTTTCATTAATTAATTTTTATTTTTTAATTACTCTTAGCATATTCAATTTTATCTAAACTACTCTAACAAATTTGATTTATATTTCTACAACTAATTATAACAGAGTAAGCCCATTTACTAACAAAAAACACATAATAGCTCTTCTTACCAGAGGAAGCCCATTTGCTGCCTTCTCAGCCATGTATGCACAAGGTTTGAAGAACTCTCCATACATCTTTGACCATTCCTCCAGTCTTGAACAAATGTATTTTGATCCGATAGAATCAGCCCAGAACAAGATTCCTCCCCTGTTACAGACAGAAGAAATTAGAAAGAGTAATTTTACCTCATAATTAAGATAATGTAAGATTCATTATTGGGCGAGAATGAAAGAACCTGTAAGGTGGGAAACCCATGCCCATTACAGCAGCAATGTCCAAATCTGCTGCTTTAACAGCAATTCCTTCTGCAAGAACTCTACAGGCTTCATTGACCACAGGGAAGAATGTCATTTCCACAATCTCTTTTTCTGATAACTTGGCAAGCTGTTTCAGGATCAATTAAATTACATAAGAATCGAGGTATATGTCTACTTTCATAAGTGTGCAACACATACATGCATCTCTGTGATTAAGCAAAAAATGGGAGTGACTAGTGCAGTACGAACCTTTGGATCAATGTCAATTCCAGAGATTTCTCTTGCTTTCTCAATATATCTTTTTATCTCAGGGTCTGGCTGTGCTTTACGCTTCCCATCATATAAGTAAAACCCTTTACGAGTTGCCTCACCTGAAACAAAACACATAACCGGCAAGTTGAAAGAGCAAGTCGTTCCGAAATAAGAAAGTTGAAACAACTAGCATCATAGCTGTGAAACCACCATGTACCTGCTCTCTTATCTTCTTGCATAAGAGGAATAATCATCGATTTATAGGTTCTTTCTTCAAAATTCTCAATGAACTGTGTAGCAGTTGCTATTGCAACTCCGAAACCAACAAGATCACACAATCTGTAATGGCCAATCAACATTGTGAATTAAATGCAATGTAACCGCAAAGTAGACAATTAAACCAACTCAACAACGCAAAATCAAATCACATGATTTGCTGTCCATTTCTAATTATATATTTATATGCGATAAAGAACAAACCAACCATCATATTAAATCACTTATATATATATATATCCTAAAAGACTCAGTTTCATTGATTAAAAAAAATCTTCTCTGCTTCAGAGTGATTACCTGAAAGGACCCATAGGCATCCCAAACTTTGTGATCGCGCTGTCAATCTTGTACAAATCAGTACCCCGCTCAACAAGCAGCATTGCAGCTTGTGTATAAGGAAAGAACATTCTATTGACAGCAAATCCAGTACAATTCCCTACAACAACAGGGGTCTTCCTTATCTTTTTACCAACATCTAATACATCAAGGATTACTTGCGGAGAGGTCTTTTCTGTGCGAACAATCTCTAGAAGTGGCATAATGTGTGCGGGACTACAGTGGCACCATAGACAGTTCAAGTTAGAGTTGAAGTAAAGAACTCTAGAGAAAACACACCTACCAAGCATGTATACCTGAAGAAATGAGCACCAACTATTCGATCTTGTGACCTAGTTTTCTCCCCAATGAGATTTAAGTCAATTGTCGAGGTATTACTAGCGAGTATGCAATGGGGTGGACAATACTTCTCTAAATCAGCAAAGATTTGTTGCTTCAAGGATATGTTCTCAATAACAGCCTGTATGAAGCATTAATTACGAATATAGTCATGCATCTCTTTCAACCTCAAAACTGAAACTAAGTACAATAATACCTCTATAACCATGTCCACGTCCCTAAAGCTTTCATAATCAAGTGATCCTCTAAGAAGAGAGAGAGTTTTTTCAAACTTCTCCTCTGTCATCTTTCCTTTCTTGACACGACTCTGCAAATTGGCTGAATTAAAAAGGACAAATCAGTTGAAAATTGAACAATTGAGGCATGAAATAGGTCAATCTCAAGATAAAATATTAACTTTGGGCCATAGTCTAACTCTAACCTTTCACTCGACCAATACCGGCTTGTAAGAACTTCTCATTTACTTCCTTTAAAATCACAGGATAATTGCTGAGGATTAGAGCTGTGGCTATTCCAGATCCCATCAAACCTCCACCAAGAACTGCAACCTTTCTAATCTGTCTTGGAGCCAAACCCCGGTCAGTGACACCAGGGACCTGTCATTGTGATGTCAATCGTAAGAGAAGAAACGAGAGATGTGAAGTCTAAAGGCACGTGTTTTGTAAATAATGGTTGTCTTTTTAGCAATAAAAAATGAAAATCCAATTAATTTCTACAGAAAGATTAGAGAGATAAACAATACAGTCACCAAGATGAGAGAACGAAGTGCAGTGAACTCTACTATGAGATAGTGTTCAGCGTAGATCCCCCAGTTAAAACTAATGTTTATCACTCAGTTCAAATTAAGTTCTACAATTCCATGCAGAACTCCCAAGTGTGTGGCTGGTAACTTCTTTTTACTAGAAAGTGAATTATTTATCAGATTACATCAAACATAATAATACAGGAAAAAAAGTGATGGAAAGAGATGTGGATCAAGCTCCAAGGATTGATAAATCAATAAAGCTAACCGGCAATGCTCTAACCTTTGAAGTTCCACGTTGAGAAAAAAATATGTGGATCAAGCTCTTGCAAGTGTCAGAACGTAGAAGCTCTTCAAAAGCATCCGCTTCCTGCCATTATCAAAAGATTGTGATAAAGTGAATGCTGAATACCTGGTGCCCAGGTGGATATTTCCACAAAGAGGTAAAAAGAAGAAAGCAGAGCACTACCTTCCACAGGCCAGCACGTGGGCCAGACACTATACCCTCTTCAATAACGTCAATGCAAATCAATGGGTGATTCATATTGGGAGCTTGTTTCCGTGCTTGAGCCCTGGCAAACTTGAGAATTTCCTTTGCCTCTCCAAGTGATTCTATCTTGTCTGTCCTGTACAGACTGGAAAGCCAAGGTTTTCTTCTCTCCAAAATATCCAGTGCCCATCGACGTGCAGTATCTAGAAGCTCATTTCTTGAAACTACAGCATCCACCAGGCCCAAGCTATGTGCTTCTGTTCCTTTTATTGGCTTTGATGTCTATAGAGACGTACCCCACACAGAATCACATTGCATATTTAGATAATATAATGAGAAAAACTATTTGATAAGTTAAAATAAAGCTACATACCAGCATCATCTCAAGAGCTTTAGCGAGTCCCACCAGACGGGGAAGACGTTGAGTTCCTGAGGCAGTTGAGACAATTAGATTCAGGAAGAAATAAGAAACGGGGATCCAAACAGTACTTAGCTGATCCAGAAGTACTGCAAATAAGTTTTCAATTAGTATCCACTTAAGTCTTATAATTTACATTACCTACCTGAGCAGAAGTTTTCCAAAGTCCATTGCACTATAAATTAGGTTCACAAAATATCAGAAAGGTCTCTGATGTGGCAATGATGAACTCCAAACCGTGTTACACAAGTGCACTATTTGCACGGCATAGTGATCAAAATATGCTGAACTATTTTATTTTTGCTAGAGGTGAAGCATTCAAGACCCAATACGGAGACTCAGAATTAGAAAGCTGACACATTCAGGAGTAAACAAAAAGGACTTATGGTGCATTCTCGATCTACTTGGAAAGTTGTTAAGATTGAACAAGGAATATCTCCTCCTAAATCATTTTTAAGGTATTATGGAACTTGCCACAATCACTAGTTACGGACCGGACAAAGAAAGCAACAAATATATGACACTTATCCCAGATTCTGTCAAAGCATGAAGTAATTGACGGCAATACCTCCAAAACCCGGAATTACTCCCAACTGAAGTTCAGGGAGTCCCAGTTGCGCATTTGGAGTAGATATTCGTGCATGACAAGCCTAACAAAAAATTGAATGGAAACATTGATCAATGCATGGAAAAGAGAATAAGTCAGCTCCAAGGAAGATTCTGTGCTACTTACCATTGCAACCTCTAAACCTCCACCCAAGGCCAAGCCGTCAATAGCAGCTACTGAAGGTTTCCTAGAAGCTGTGATAGAGCAAGAATTGAACAAAGTGTACCACCGACAATAAAATTGTAAAACATAATAGGATGCAATAAAAAGCCCAGTTTCATACCATCAACAGTGTCTGTAAGAATTTCTACTGCCACATATCCACGCTTTGGCGATTCCACTGTCAAAAATAAACAGTATAAGTCAATCTATTGGATCACGTAAGAATAAACCAGGATCAAATAGAACACTACCTTTTCCTCCTTGGATTTCAGTAAAAGCTGATATGTCAAATCCACCCGAAAACTTCCCACCAGCACCTGGTCCATTAGCAAGAAAAAAACAAGCGTTGTGACAATCTAAATATTACAAATCTCAACCTATGCCTTGAAAAGTGTTCTCATCTCAATAACTCACCTGTAACAACAATAGCCTTGACATCATCTCGCCGTAGAGCTTCCTCGTATCGTTCTTTTAAGCTAGGCAACACTGTCAATATAAATAGTACATCGATATGAACTCTTACTGTAAATCAAAACGACAACATCGCACAACATGTAAACAGGCTAACGATTGGTATGTCCATTGTCAATTACCTTTCTTTCGGCAAAAAAAAAACAGCAATTCACAGCTCACCTATGTCACACAAAATCTACACTAAAAAGGGAAAAAAGGTATGTTCCATACTATGACATGAGTTTCAAAATAGGAAATCCATATCAGGAACAGTCCAATTAACAGTCAACTCAACCGACAAGTAAACACCAATAATCCTTTCGCAAAACTGATCAATTCAAATAGATAACGAAAAAATAACACTTGAGAACATCGGTCAAACAATCAGTAAGCAGAAATAAATTCCAACTACTAAATTGCGATCCGTGAACGAAGCAGATCGAGGAATTAAACTACAAGTCAACTATCGAAAAACTTCATTTTGTAGAGAGAGAGTACCATCGAGAGAAAGGGAATTAACGGGAGGATTGACGATTGTGATGATTGCAACGCCATCAGATCCGACTTCGATGGTGGTAGTACCCCTTCCCATCTTCTTTCGAGACAGTGAGTTTTGCAGATCGATGTGGAGCGAGAAGGTAGGTGAAATAGAGAGCGGAGAGTGATTGCAGACTTCGGAGTTATGGGGGCGTTGGGAAATGAAATGGGGATGAGAATGGAGATTTTCAGACGGCAGGGTGACGTGTCCGTCTGGTCTAAAGTCCGATATGAAACATCTATATAGTGACCGATTACAAAAAATATCTATATAAATCGAGATACGTGAGTAGATAACAAACAACGGATAATTTTTTTAAGCCTTTCGACCATCAAATTTGATTTTGTACATGTCCGTTTAAATATTAGGCTTATATATAGTTGATGCAAGACACTCAACACTTTACTAAGCACATATTTTAGTATAGTCAGTGTGATAAAATTCACTCATCTTAACAATAATTATTTATAGTTTTTTTTTAAAAATAATTATCACTAGTCTTGATATTGGTATTTTACATGAAACTTATAAATTTTGAATTATTATAGGTACATATTTCCTATTTCCCTATTCTAAGAGAGGTTTCTACGTGATCCTAACGATCTAACTATATATATATATATAAGGATGTTTATTTTCCAGGATTAACCGTTATCTCGGACAAATTCAGACCGATTCAATTGAACATAGAAATAAGTCCGTTTTCAAATTATTATGTACCAAAATATCTAGTCCGGTCGAATTATTGTCGGTTAAAATTTTTAAAAGCACGCACCCCGACTAAAAATGCCCGATCCGACACAAGTAGAGATTACTCTGATGGGTTAAGCCGAATGAAGACAGTATAAGGCTAGACCGAATTTGAACAACCGGTTAATATCTAGTCAATTTGTTTTTTTTTCCTCTGTCCATGTGTTGGTCCGATTCTGAACCGATGATCGGTCCTAGTTTCGAGTTCAAAGCTTGAAAGAGTATTTTATCCTTTTATTGGATCGGTTCGCTAGAAGTAAAATCCAACACTCAACAAACACTCGTTTGCATAAAGGCGTACAGACAAATACTTCATCGTGTTATTTGTACGTATAAGGACACTAGCCATACGGCCCACAACAATAGTAACGATACATATTAATTGAAAAAAAATATGGGCCTAGTTTTTGCGGCTAAAAGCATTTTCCTGGGCCTCTGTAGCTCGATCAATGGGCCGATAGTAACCAGTTTCTGGATCAGGGGCCCAAACATATTGGGCCCTAGATTCTTTTCTCTGATCGACCCTTTTGTCCTCCGGGCCCACAACTACACTACTTGGCGAGCCTTTTGCCACCGCACCACCGCCACCAGAGACAGCGTCTTTAGATGACGCCACGTGTCCCAGCCTGCTAAAGAAATATTCTCCGAATAAAATTCAAATACTAGCATGCTCTTGCAAAGAAGGTATCATTCAAGGGATTATCCTATTTACAATATCCGATTTTATTGTCATTGTTCTAAATATTCCTTTTAAATTATAATTACTTTAACCTTTTTATACCTTGGTAACAATCATCAATTATTTCATTAAATTGTGAAAATATTGAAAAAATATATGCATAAGGATGTTTTCAACGAGAAATATCAAAGGTTCGTTAAGATATATACAAATAAAACATTGAAAAAATATATGCATAAGAGCATTAACACTAGAGAATTAAGCATTTTAACGAGATAATCATCGTACATAATTATTGACTATGCTCACATGTCATTGTAAGTTAGGTTGTAAGTTTGAGATATTTTATTGTATATCTCATATGATTATAATTTTGTAACCCTATATAAGAATATAATTCTAGTTTATGTAAAAATTTACGCTCGTGAAGTATATAATAAACTTCATCTATCAAATTTTCATCAAATTTATACAAAAAAAACAAAAACTGTTAAATATACATTTCTCCATTCCAGTAAGTTTCAGGTTCAACTTTGTGACGTACCTTGTGACGACGGCGGAGGGGATCGAGACAAAGCAAGAAGAAGAGGGTTGAAGAAGGCGCCTTAGAGTGCAAACGCAAGAAGCCATGGCTATTGTGTTGAGTACTTAGCTTTAGTTTTTCGTCTGGAATTTGTACCAAGTGAAATAAAGGCCTATAAGAAGAAGTAGTGGCTGCAATTTAAAGCCATTTGACCCTTCAACATGGAGCAAGTGGAGTGTAGAGGCGAGTTGTTGATTCCAGAAAGAAAGCGAATGCATTTAAAAGCTCTATGAATATGACAAGTTCATTACGTGTGGCCAAGTAAAGAGTAGATATGTGATCACACTCCCTAACCAATTCGTCACAAGCAATATAATTGACGAAGACTTTGTGGGTTTTCTCATTTGATTCATAGGGTACCCGTTAACACTTTTTACCACTCAACTAAACCTAAAATTAGTTACCATGTAGTAGAGGGTAAAACAATATTGATTCAATGATTTGTTCTAAACAAATTCAATAATATACCATCCTTTTTTTAATCCGAGATACTTAAAGAAATGAATTGGTTACGATTATGTTCATATGTTAAATTACTTATCTCACAAATCTTGTTTTTTAATTAGTTATTAATTGAAATATATTTTATTATAGTCGCTAACCAAACATATATGTTAAATTACTTATCTCACAAATCTTGTTATTTAATTAGTTATTAATTGAAATATATTTTATTATAGTCGCTAACCAAACATAACATGATTTTTCATGTGTTAAATTACATATATCATTTCACTATATCTTTTCAATATAGTCGCTAAACAAACATGATTTTTACTTTGATTCAATATATTCCATTTCAGTATCGATTCTTAACAATTCCAAACAAGTATTATTCCGTTTTCAATAACGATTCTTAATTAGCAATTCCAAAAACATAATTTTTACTTGATTCAATATTATTACATTTTCAGTAGCGATTCTTAGCAATTCCAAACAAGTATTATTTTGTTTTCAATAACAATTCTTAGCAATTCCAAATACATGATTTTTACTTGATTCAATATTATTACGTTTTCAGTAGCGATTCTTAGCAATTCCATTACTTGATTCAATATTATTACGTTTTCAGTAGCGATTTTTAGCAATTCCAAACAAGTATTCTTCCGTTTTCAGTAACAATTATTAACAATTCCAAACATTAACAATTCCAAACAGACCTAGATTATCCATATTTTGTTACCTCAGCATATTATTTGACTTTAATACAATGTTATTGCTTTGGACAATGTTATTTGACTTTTGATACAAAGTTTATTGCTTTGGATAATCCGATAATGTTATTAGACTTTGACACAAGCTTATTGCTTTCGTCTTCTCGCCATATGATAGACTCGGGAGTTTGAGTGACACACGACAGTTTTACGAATTTAGAACTTTATATTGTGACTAGCCTTGATGTTCTCATCTACGGTAGACTAGCCTTGATACTCTCATCCATGATAGAATAATCTTGATGATCAATATTAGGATATTATATTCTAATTCATTGGAGCTAACTCAATACTTTGCTACGTCTAATGTGACTTTTAATGATTACTACTCCAAGATACTGTTCAACGAATTTATATGTGCAATCAATTGGAGCTACCTTAAGATTCTGAGAGTTGCAATGGCTATAATTCTTAAATACTAATAGTTGAATATAAATCAGGAACATGCAAAAAAAAAAAATCAATGTCAAAAAGATGAGAAGTTCCAAAAAGATGAAAGGGCAAATGTTGTGAACTTAGAATACAAAAAGATGACAAAATCCTTAGAAAACACCAAGAAAGAAATGAACAACTACTAAGATTAATGATTTTAATCTTCCTCCTCTGCCTCATTCTCAGCAATGTTGAAGTATCTCAGCTCGTAAATGCTTCTATCCTTGTTAGAAGCAATCACACGAAGCCAATCACGAACATTGTGCTTCTTCAAGTACTTCTTGGTTAAGTACTTCAAGTAACTGCAACAAAACCCAAAACACCCTTAAAAGCTAATCACATGCTAGCAAGTGAAACCTATTAAGAACTAAAAAAAGTGAATACAATACACAAGTGAAAAACATAAGTACTCTAGGGTTATATATACTGTAATGTGCTTGAGAATTTGGTAATGAGTTTGGAAACAATAACCAATAGGAATCAAACTATCAATTATACGCTAGCAAACTTTCATCTACAAGACAGGAAAATTTTCAATCCAGACAATTGTATTCGATCCCCATAATCCGTGGGGGGAAATTTAGATGTGATATATATAAACTCTATACAATCAGACATGAGATTTGTGGGATGTATCATTACACTTCATAAATTTTTCATACAAAACGGACAAAAAATCTCAATTTGTACGCTGAAAAGAGTCAAGCTAGGATTTATCGCCTAGCAAACCAAACACAATGATCATATATTGGTAGAACATTAAGACTAGATGAAGGACAAACCTAATTGCGAATTTAACTCACGTGTTGCTAACAATTGAAACAACAGATATTTACAAATTTATAAACCAAGCAACATGATCATTCGGCTTGCTCGATTACACATGTAGATAACGTTGATGACAATTTAATGGACTAAAATTGCAGTGAAGAATAGAAGGAAATGGGAAAGAGAATATACCGCTTAGAGAAGTTGCTGTCGGAGGTGACGGTGATCTTGTTCTTCTCGCGGGAGACGGTGACAGAGTCACCGAGAGCGCCGGCCTTACCACCGACCTTGATCCTCTCCTGAAGAAACTTTTCGAGTGAAGCGATGTCCATGATCTTATCTTCCACTGGCTTGGTACAGTCGAGTGTGAAGGATACTCCCTTCTTCTTGCCCTTGGCAACTCCGGCGGCCGCTCCTCTGCTCATTTTCCTCTGTCTTATTTGCCGACCTGCCTATCCAGAAATGGTGGGAGAAGCGAGAATGAAAAAGACGACGGCTGCTCAGTTTTAGGGTTAATGAAGGGAATATAAGGATCTGCTGTTCATGTTGTTGAAGATGGGCCTCGTGGGCCTTTATATTGGTTGCAAAAGATGCCCAATAAACCGCCGTTCTAAATTGTTTTGGGCCTTCGTTAGCCCATTTATGTGTTGGGTATTTCCATATTATATTTTTTTTGGTTAGAAGATGAGATAATGGTCTCCTACGTATCTAGTCGCATTTTTATTGATATGAATAATGTTAAGTATTAATCACTGGAGAATAGCTCAACCCCTTACATCATCAAGTAAAATACTCACTATTCTCTCAAACGGGTCAAGCAATACATTCAGCCAATAGGGAAGTTCAAAGCAAGAGAAGCAATAAAATCCGCAACTTTATTCCTCTCGTGGTAGGCATGTCAAAACTGGATATTCCAGTCTATTTTGAGGTAATCTACAGCTTTATTTTGGTGATGGGCTTCGTGGATCGGTCGAGGATATTGTGGTGTGTGAAACCTTTTATGGGGATCTTCATGGGCGACTTTCTTCTTTGCCCATTCGGTTTGGGGGTCTTGGGCTATACTTTGTTATGGAGGCTTCTTCGTTCGCTTTTGTGGCCTCTAGGGCACAGTCTTGGGCCCTTCAATACCACATTTTGCGTGATAAGGGAGCTGTGAATATGGGCTCTGAGTTTTATGGAGCTTTGGGCAAAATTCAGGCTTCTATTCCTGATTTCGATCTATCTATTTTTGCTGTCAAGAACATCATCCCCCTTAAAGCCTAGTAGATGGAAGTTGTTTTCGAGTTGACCCATAGACAAAAAGTGGTTTTCAAGTGTCTACAACCAGTGCATAGTCAAGATTTCCTTCTTTCCATACCCATTGATGAGCTTGGGCAATATATGTCCCCGGTTGAGTTTCGTTCGGTTCTTAAGTATCGTCTAATGATTCCCCTTTATCCGGTTAACGGGGTCTGTTCTATGTCCAATTGTGGTAGGTTTTTATATGCTTTTAGGGATCATGATGTTCATTGTAAAGAGCTTCCTGAATTCAAATATAGGCATGATCTGGTCCGTGATGTTTTGTGCTACATTTTTAGGAGAGCGAGAGTTTCGGTTAAGAAGGAGGCATACGTGACCTTCTTGATTGATCCACGTGAGGGAAGATCAACTTTGAGGCCGACGGATGTCTTAGTGTTTGGATGGGTGGGCGGGAAACATGTTTGTGTTGATTTGACAGGGGTATCTCCACTAGTTAGTCTAAGAAACGGGCCTTTTGTTGTGGGTAAGGCGGCGCTTAATGCAGCTTCTGCTAAGGTGGTTAAACATGAGAGCTTGTATTGAAAACCAACATGTGTTTCTCCCGTTCGCTTTTGAAACTTTTGGTTTTCTCACTCGTGATGCTGTTGAGATTCTCAAGAGGATACAACGGGTCTTGCACGGTAACATTATGTCTCCTAGGTCGTTTGATGTTGTTTTTAGGAGAATTGGTTTTGCTATTCAGAAAGGGTTGGCGGCGCACCTTGTTGCTCGTCTTTCCTCTAGTTCGATGTAAATAAGTCAAAATTCTTAATAAAAAGTTTAACCTGTTTAAAAAAAAAAGTGGCGGGGGATGCATTCACAGTCTTTTTGCGACGCATATATATGTGACAGTTCAATTTGCGTCGCGACGCCGTCACAAAACTATTTTTTGTACTGTACCCTCGCCATTTTGTAAAAAGTAGTATGCTGATGAAACTGAAAAGCCCCCGTCGGCGGTTAGTCTCCACGTAAGCTCATCGTTGCATGGCACTAGGTGTGTATCTTCTTCACCTTCCTGAACAATGTGATTGGGTTAAAGAGCAACAAGTTTCATGAGGATGATGTTTGGTAGTAGTGGGCTCATAATCTGTCAATCCCAGTTGTTCTCATTGATCCAGAAACTTTAGACATTCCTACGACGCAGGGAGTTGTCGACATTTCTTGTAGCATTGCCGATACGCGATGAGTTCAGTAATTAGGAGTCCTCCCAGAGATGAATATCAAGCCCATCTCCCAAGGACCAGTTGGTAGTCGGTCGAACGACCGTATCAAGTGCGGACTTGACCCCGTCCAGACATATGAGGGTGTTGCATGTTTCGATCCATCCGTTCTCACATACTTACTTTTGAGTATGTTAGTCCATAAACCTCCCTCCTCTTTTATGAGATTCCAATCTATTTGACCCATATTTGTTGTATTCGTTGTTGCCATGTTACTATGTCACGGGCTGAGTTTTCCCTAACTCAAAACCGTGCGGCTCTTAGCTTGTCTCGACCCCTTGTCGTGCTAAGATCAGCCTATTCCCGATGTTGCCAACGAAAGAACTTAAGATTGATGGCTAAGAGAACTTTGAAGGCTTTGTGTGGGAAAGAAAGCTTTGTATTATAGGAGAGCTTTACAATGCTTGGATGAGAGCTTGGAACTTGGATGATGGAAATGAGGGGTAGCCTCCCCTATTTATAGCCTTGGCCACCTCCTCTCCGGGAAGGTTCCGGAATCTATCTATCCTAGGCCATTCCGGATCCTTCCTAACTTGATCTTATCCTAAGGACTCTAGAACTTTCCCTAAGACTCTAGCTAAGTCTTCAAGGATCTTTCGAGTTCTAGAAGTATCCGCCATCTTCCGGGGAAATCCGCCTCCATCCGGATTGTCCCGCCAACTTCTATATGAGTCTAGAGACTTCTGCAAGTTTCTAGACTTGTCTCGATCCTTCCGGTATCTTCCGGATCCTTCCGGATGATTCCGACATCTTCCGGAATATTTCGTAGCCTTCCGGAATATTCTACCATCTTCCGGAACGTTCCGCCGTGTTCCGGATTCCTCTTGAGCATTCCGGATCCTTCTTGATCGTCCCGGATCTTTCCGGAATACTCCTTGTCTTTCCGGTGTGCCATCTTGATAAGATCTTCGTCTAGCATATCGCTTGGCCTTCTTCCCATGCCATTTCTTGACCTTGTCAAATTGTGTCTTAATGACGTCCCTTGACAAGTCGTCTTGTCTTGCCGGTCTTGGCATCGTCACGGAAAAGCGGTCCGTGACACTCTCCCCCACTTGATTTCGCAACGTCCTCGTTTCGAGTCCATGCTCAATGTCTTCCTTCACCGTGTCAACCTCTTTCTCCAAAGAGGCATTGTTTTCCGAAGGCGAGTGTTGTGTTTCCTCCCACAACATGCCAACCTTTCCTTCTGACGGTTCCCGTTGCGTATCCTCCCGAAACGGGCTAGCCTTGCCTTCTTTGGTGTCACTAGGTGGCTTGCCGTCCTCACATGCCCTATATGCTCTAGACTCCTCCGCTAATCTAGGAGCATTGCATGTCCTCACGGCCCCGAGCCTTGCTACCCTTTCACCCGGCTCCTCCTCGGGTGGCGACTCTTCCCTTGTTGCCTTTTGTGGGCAGTCCCGATTCAAGTGATCACCATCGCACTTAAGGCATCTAAACCGCCTCACTTTAGGAGTACTCCTTACAATTGCCCCGAGCCTTAGCGGTTCCCTTCTGGGTTCTTCTTGTTCCACCGAGACAATAGAGGCAAGCTTGTTTTTCGTCGGACAATTCCTTACGAGATGTTCCTCTCCACATAAGAAGCAGCTCAAGCGGCGTCGTTCTGTCTTCTCGCTCTGGCCCCTATTGAACTTTTCCTTTGGTTTTGACGAACCCTCCTCGCCCGTGCGAGACCAACTTCTTCGATCCATGTTCTGCTCGCCATCACTCCCTAATGCCTCATATTCTTGCTCCTCACCCCCACTATTACCCTTTCTCCTCCGTGGATTACTTTGTTCATGACTTCGGAACTCGATGAGAGAATCCGCCTCGGTCATGGCCTCGGTAAGGGTCTGAACCTTTTGACGGTGAAGCTCTTGTCTTACCCATGGCTTGAGCCCATCCATGAATTGGAAGAAGGCTTCCTTCTCATTCATGTCTGAGATTTCCAACATTATCTCCGAGAACTCCTTCACGTACTCTCGGGCGGTCCCTCTTTGAGTGAGCCTACGAAGCTTGGCCCGGGCTTCATCGTCGGCATAGATGGGGTAGAATTGTCTCTTGAGCTCTACTGAGAACTCGGCCCAGGTGGTGATCAGGGTCCCTCCAGTCCTTTCACAAGTCCTTCTACGCCACCATAATAAAGCTATATCACCGAGGTATAGAGAAGCGGTACTTACCTTCTTTTCCTCATCCGCGATCCCCGTGACGCGGAAGTATTGTTCCATGCCCCATAAGAAGTTCTCTACATCTTTGGCGGAACGACTTCCCTTGAACGTCGTTGGTTTGGGTGCGTCCACTTTCTGCAGTGGGGCAACTCCGACAAGGCCAGCCCCCATAGCTGTCTTGCATGCCGCCAACTCCCTTATGACCGTCTCCAGCTTGTCGGTCAGCGCCTCAAACTTGGCTTTGAGAATTTCATGTTCTGCGGCAAGGGTCTTGTGGGACACGTTCATGGCCCCTTGGAACTCCCCCTTGAGTTCCTCAATAGAGGACTCTATCGTGGATTCGACGTCATCAACCCGCTTGTTGGCGTCGAAGATGGAGTCCCGCATCTCGCCCACGGCCAACTCGACTTTCTCCAGCCTAGCCTCCGTGCTTGACACCACGTCCCTTGATGCATCCCTTGCGGCCTTCTTGCCTTTCTTGCTTACGTCAACGACTTCCGACACGCCTCCTTGGCTAGCCATCGAAACCTCCCTTTGAAACGTTGTTGGCTCTGATACCACTTGTCACGGGCTGAGTTTTCCCTAACTCAAAACCGTGCGGCTCTTAGCTTGTCTCGACCCCTTGTCGTGCTAAGATCAGCCTATTCCCGATGTTGCCAACGAAAGAACTTAAGATTGATGGCTAAGAGAACTTTGAAGGCTTTGTGTGGGAAAGAAAGCTTTGTATTATAGGAGAGCTTTACAATGCTTGGATGAGAGCTTGGAACTTGGATGATGGAAATGAGGGGTAGCCTCCCCTATTTATAGCCTTGGCCACCTCCTCTCCGGGAAGGTTCCGGAATCTATCTATCCTAGGCCATTCCGGATCCTTCCTAACTTGATCTTATCCTAAGGACTCTAGAACTTTCCCTAAGACTCTAGCTAAGTCTTCAAGGATCTTTCGAGTTCTAGAAGTATCCGCCATCTTCCGGGGAAATCCGCCTCCATCCGGATTGTCCCGCCAACTTCTATATGAGTCTAGAGACTTCTGCAAGTTTCTAGACTTGTCTCGATCCTTCCGGTATCTTCCGGATCCTTCCGGTATCTTCCGGATCCTTCCGGATGATTCCGACATCTTCCGGAATATTTCGTAGCCTTCCGGAATATTCTACCATCTTCCGGAACGTTCCGCCGTGTTCCGGATTCCTCTTGAGCATTCCGGATCCTTCTTGATCGTCCCGGATCTTTCCGGAATACTCCTTGTCTTTCCGGTGTGCCATCTTGATAAGATCTTCGTCTAGCATATCGCTTGGCCTTCTTCCCATGCCATTTCTTGACCTTGTCAAATTGTGTCTTAATGACGTCCCTTGACAAGTCGTCTTGTCTTGCCGGTCTTGGCATCGTCACGGAAAAGCGGTCCGTGACAACTATACCAAGTCCACCACTTTCTTTAGGAAGACAATTCATTGCACGCTATTGTATGCATTGATCTCTTTCCCTCGTCACTGCCCCGTATAAAATCCCTACATTGCTTATTAATCTCCTCACAAGTAGTCACATGGAGTTGTATGGAATCCATCATATAACTGGAATAGAGTTGAGGACGGATTTTGTAAGGAAAATCCTTTTTGCAAAGTTAGGCATCTTCCTTCTCCACCCGTTTAATTGGACATTAATCCTATCTAGGAGAGTCGAGAAAGTCGCCTTAATAACTCTTCCTTAAAGAATAAGGATACCGAGATAGTTGCCTAAGTTTCTTATGACATCAACAGTGCTTACCTTTTCAAGGTTAGCATAGACTTTTCATATTATATTGATGATTGACAATTTTCTAAGGCATGGAAAGTTTTTTTTTCAATAACAAGAAATATATTAGGATTTTAGGACTAGTCGCTCCTTAGACATGTAATTTGTTTCTGAGATATGCGACGCATTCGTGGTTATGGGACGATAGAGGAGATGGAGGAGGAGCTGCAGGAATTTTTTTCCGAGGTGATGGGACACCGGCCACCACTTGATCTCTCTCAGGTTCGGGCTTCGCAACATTGACATTTATAATGTCTATCTTTTATTTTGGGATGATACTTTGTATTTAGTTGGAGCATGTATGATATTTTGGTTGAATTAATATGATGCGGTTATGATGTTATGACATTATATTATTATGTTATTACATTATTATATTATTACGTACTCCGTTTTTCATTATTCCATTATGGTTACAATCTTTCTTCAACACCATTCAAGACTTTTAACACTTATGAGTAATCCATACTTACAAAATCAACACTTATGAGTGACCAATACTTAGAAAATTCACACTTACTTCAACACAGTCGGCATGCGTTGAAGTTGAAAACTTTCAATGCAGTCGAAATGCGATGAAGATGAAAACTTTCAACATAGTCTCTATGTGTTGAAGTCGTGCGTTTTGTAAATTTAACACCGTGCATTAAGATTTATAAACCCAACCGTCAACTGTGGCAGGTAACATTACCTAAATTGTGATATGCAATTAATGTATTGTTTCATATTCAATGTCACACGTTCACACTTATATAATCACACATTTAATACGTGATGTAACTTTTATATAATATACACGTACATAAAGGCGAATATGTGTATATGTATTCACCCACCCTTAAACATTCCTTTATAGGATGTTCGACAAAGGTAATCTACTCAATTTGAACAACTAAAACATCAATCAATCACAGTTATAAATTGGTGAGCAACCACCTAACTAATCCAATTAAGTACTCAATTTATAATTTAAAAACACAACCGTCGTCCATGAATGATAACATTACCTACATTGTGATTTGCAATTAATATATTGTTTCATATTCAATGTCACGCCTTCACACTTAGATAACCACACGGTTAATACATGATATAATCTACACAGACAGAGAGACGAATATGTGTATATATAGAGAGAGACCCTCTAACATTTCACATCATCCTTCTCATCTAGGTTTTCCTTCTCTCCATCTTCCCTACCAATCCTCATGAACTTCAACATCCCCCATCCTCAAGAGACTAGAGCCATAGTAGCTCATTTTACTTGCATCATATGCAAGTATACTTCGATTGACCTGGATCTTTTCCGAAACCACTTCTACATCCACAATGCAGCAATAGTAGAAGCAGCCATGAATGGAGATGGCATCCTGATGCAACTCAAAGAAAGAATCATTCCTCAACCTCTTGTTGCAACAAGTTCCGGGAGCAATGCTTTTAATGAGAGACAAAACGATCAGGAGAAGCATTCAAGGATGTGCTTCAGGGGCAACAATGACGCTATTAGAGATGGGAGAATGTTCGGAAATCTTGTTGATGGCTCTACAAAGCCTCTTCTACTTCAACTGAACTGTCCAGCTTCGGTAGTCATCAATCTTACTAGTGATCATGAGAGGATGATGTTGAGTTGGATTTGGGTTTGCGTATTTGAAGAAGTTGTATGCTTCAACAAATTTTTCCATTGCATTTGCTTATGTTCAATGCTTTCGTTCGAGTTCTTTCCATTTGTATTTGCAATTCTACTAGTATTACTATACTAGATGAAAGCAAAAAGCGTAAAATGTAATTTGAGCAATATAATAAAAAAAATTATATATGAGTTCAGCGGTCGGTCGGTTACGGTCAGTGATTTTGGGTGATTAATCGAAAATTCGTAATTGGACTAATATTTATGCCAGATTGAAGACCTAAGTAGAAAGTGTTTTATTAAACTCACTTTACAAGCAACAATAGTTTTCAATCATTACCACCATTTTTGGTATAAAAAAAAATTTATCAACCAAATTCGGAATTTCTAAGATTGATATGGGCACTTCATTGAACACTTTGGTAATTGGCACAATAAAAAGAAATCGGTAGAGAAGTAACTGAAAGTTGATATCTTTTAATAGACCAGTCAGTAGAGCACATTAAGACAATGGAAAATAGCAAAATACAGCTTTTAAAAAAAACTAGGCCAAAACAAACAAAACTGAAAAAATCAACAGACAATGATCTTCTTAGGCAGCTGCCTTTTTCAACTTTGCGAGTTCCTGCCTCACTGCACCAGCTTTCTGCAACATATACAAAAGGGCAATATGACAACGGTCATCTACTGTAAATGGCTCACAAGATTGGAACACAAAATAACAGCAAACACCAAAGTTATGCAGGTATACAAACCTTGATTTTGGCCAACATGATCTTGAACCTGTCGAAGTCATTGAGTGCAGCTCTTTTCTTCTGAACTATCAACTTCCTTCCCCAAGAGCTGCTCTCCCACTTGTTCTCCACGTCTATGAGTAATGGAAAACGGTTAGAGAAACAGATCAAAGTAATGGGTTTTGTTTTTTCACAGAAGAATTCAGTTTATACTTACCAGCAGCTTCCATAGCCTCGATAAGTGTCTTTTTCTTTGGTATCCTAGGGATGTCAATCTTGATGTCTGTAAGTGTGAGCCTCTTGAAGTTCATTTGGCACCTTACCATGTTAGGGGCATCAACAAGAGCCTGTTGGTAAATAAAATTGCTCATGTAAGAGATAAATAAATTGCCAAAGTCATAATATAACAATAGCTTTTAAAAATATTTTTTATTATCCATCACTGGTTAATGGTTGTCAGTTCTTGAAGAGAAGTATCTCAAAAATAGCAAGAAAGTCAGCAGAAAGTCTTGCTTAGCCAAACACAAGATAACAGTAGGGTTTAGGGAGATAAAACACCTACAGAGGTACTGGTTCAAACATCATTATGTGATTGGAATTGAGGCATGCCTTAAGGACACCTACATAATGAAGTTCAGAGCAGTTCCTTTATAGATGCTCAAGCTGTTGAGGCATATCAGGGGACTTGTTACCTTCATGTTTCTTATGCTTTTAAATTTCTTGCTGAACTATCATAAGGAGACTATGATTTCTGGCTTATGTACTATTATAATATGATGGAGCTCTAAGCTTTGGGTTATATAGTTTAAATATGCAACCAATAAAACAAAATAGAATGTTGTCCATTTCTATGCTAAGACACAGTCCATTTTCATTGATTGATAGAGTCTCAACACAGTTGACAAGTAACCAGGTAGGGCTTTAAATCAAGCGTTTGGTTGATGTCTTTTATAGAAGAATGTATCATACAGATTATTCCTATGACAATTGCACTCGACCAAGGGAGAAATTTGAGCAAATTAAATGGGTAAGTGAAGCAACTAGAAATATAAAATAAATAAAAAAACAAGCACACGGCAAACACAATAGATTCACTAGTCTTCTTCAAGGACCAACTACGTCATTTAAGGATAGTCAGCATACAAACTAAAATAAGATGCTTTTGTATAGCCACATTGGTGTTAAACTGTTAAACTTTTAACGAAATGAACAAATGGAAGAAGTGTGAAACATAGGTCATAATCACAAGCTATTTTACATGAACAGAGGTAGGAACTGTAAAAAATTTCGGTTCGTGAGAATTTGAAAAAAAGTAATAGGAAATGAAAGAGCAACGCACTCTGTTTTGATCGATGACGTCGACGATGGTGACGAGCTGGCCATAATCCTTACCGTAGTTGATGAGAGCGATCCTTCCGATCTCTACGAACCTCTTGAACGGCTATCAAAACAGACCAGACAACCAAAATCAGATTCGTACAAATACATCAAATATATGAAAGGGAAGAGGGAAAGAGAGTCACCATTTTTGATGGGATTTGGATGAGCCACCAGCCGAATCAGAGAACGGAAACAAGTAAAACGAGGGCTTTGGGAAGAAGAGAGTCTTATTAGGGTTTTATTGTCCGATTTTTCAGGCTTCTGTCATATCCTCAAACAATGGGCCAGTATTTTTATGGGCCGTTCGGCCCACATTTTTGTCCGATTTGGCTAACTCTGTATTGATTTTTTTAATTTTTTTTCATTTTGCTTTGTTAATATTTAAAAACATTTGTTAATATTTAAATATTAATGCTTAATATTTAAAAACATTGTTTCTTTTCTTCAATCTCCTTTAATTGTTGCTAGCCCTCCACAAAAACACAACATCACAATAATAGAAGATCTTACGCACATTCAACGTAAACTTCTTGACAACTTGGTTCCAATGGCCACACATATTACTTTTCATTGAACAATGATAATTGACGACAAAACAAATCGATTTTGCCTTACCAAGTTTTCAATGGGGTTATATTGTTCCACAAGTATAGTGCACACTCAGCCACTTGTATATGCAAATAAATATATCATAAGTTTATGTTTGTAAAAGTAGATATCAACATGGACGGAAGATTAATATTTATGTTAAGCAAACATGAAGGAATTACAAAGACAATGGTAATGAAGTGGGACAAGTGATTCATTAATCACTCTTCTTCGGGGTTAGTTCAGAAAGTGTGTTTGTATGCTTAGAAGTGGCAATTAAATAAGCACACAACGATTAGATAATAACATCAATATAAATTAAATTCGACCTTTTGTTTATAAAAAGTGCGAAATTTATCTGTAAAAAATATGACGAAATAGTAAAATTGGAATAGAAATACGTTTTTTGGCTTATGAAAATGTGCAAGATTGATGAATATCAGTTGTTATATACAGTGGAAGCGGGTAGTGTACGTGATTTGATAGATTTTCAATTTTCCAAAATCATTCTTTTTTAAAAAAAAATAATATGTGGGAAACGTATAGGAGAAGTAGTTACACGTAATGTTTTCTCGGTAAATTTATACCGGAAACGTATATGAGAAATTTAACTATTAATTTTATACTTTTAAAAAATTGGTTAAAGATATATTTTTGAACGAAATTATGATTTAAGAAAATATCGAGAATTGAAAAATCAAGATACAATGAGAAAAAAATCGTTCAACGGATCTGAGTTATTGGACGAAATTTAAATTATATCATTTATAATTTAGATATTGCTTTAGTAAAAAATATATATTTATTTTTTGCTTAAAATTTAATTTAAAAAATTATTTATTTCGTGAAAAATATGATGCCGCCACATTAGCATTACAAAGAATACTTTAACTCGAAGAGAACAATGTTCCGAAAATCTAATTATCATCTCTTAAAGATGATTTTGATTTGTTTTTAACTGTCTATTTTTTCTAATAATAACAAAAACAATTTATAAAGTAGATGATTTTATGTTCTTGTTAGGATTTTTTTTGTAGATACGACAAGTAAATGGTCACGGAATTAAACAAAACCAAATGTTTAAATAATGGGTTTAGTTAGGTGATAATCTAACGGCTAGATTAAATTTATATTTTCTCTAAATTTTTTTATAGTTTCACTTATCTTTTTTAATTTTAATGTTTTCTATTAAATTTTAGTAACTTCACTGGACTAATTTTAGAGGAAAAAACTATTTAAGTATTTCAAATTTGCTTTTATTTATAATTTTGATATTTTCAAAGTTGTAGAAAAAGTAAAGAAAAAAGGGTAAATTAGTATTAGTAAAGAATAAAGAAGAAAGAGTAAAGAAAACCCTCCCGCCCCCTTTCTTATACATAAACCACAAGCAGAACTAAAAACCATAACAAGAGCGCGTCCCCAGACCCCAACAGCAAGAAAAAAAAATTCAAAGAGAGCTCCAATGATAGACCAAGAAGCGCGGGGCCCACCGCACGGCATCCTACTAGCGGTGGTGGTTGTTGTGGTGGTTGCAGCTCCGATGATGATCGGAGACGCTGACGCTATCACAGAATCGATATCTGAGCTTCTAAGCCCCGTCGGACTTCTTCTCCTTCCAATCCTCCTCCTTCTTGCCATCCAGTTCCTTTCCTCCGAACGCGGAACGTTCCTATCGGCGATCTTCTCCACCGGCGAACCTGACTCCATCCACCGCGTCAGTGGATCTCCGGTCGGCGTGGCTCTAGTCCTTCTCCTTGTACTTTTCCTTGTTTACAACCGCTTCTCCATCTTTGGTGGCGACGACGATTCCGGCGACTGATCTAAAATCTCTTGCTCATCCTATTCAGTTTCAGATCTATGTATTTTTGTTTAATCATTACTTCTAGAGCTTCGAATTTCTTCTTTTCCGTTCTTTGTTTTGAAATTTGTATAGATCTGAAGAAGCAGGTACGAATTTACAGGGAAAACGTGTTTGAGATTTGTTGTGTGTGGGAGTAAGCCGAGTAGGTAATTACTGTGTGAACTGTGAGCGAGCTAATATAGCCTGTCGTTTTTACGCTAATGCCCTTCAGATATGAAGATGGCTTACTGCCTTACTATACAATTCTCGCTTTTCTAATTTGGTCTTCGCTTTTTGCTCTTTAAATTTTGCTTCCCGTCGGTGGCAAAACTGTCATTTGCAGGTTGTGACGACCACCACCGGACCGCCGTGTGCGGTGGCTGTAGCGATTCACAGTATCCTGGGATATTCTATAGGGGGAGTTTCGTTTTGGTTTCGGGGGATCTGTCTTCGTGATCTACGCACTGCTTCCACGTGCCTGCTAATCCCTTCTGTCTACCATTTGCTCCCTCTCATTTTCATTCTCTTTCTTTTCAAAAGGTATAAATAAAACTATTGAATTTTTTTAATGATTTGGACATTACAGTTTGAACGTAATATCATAATTTTTTAACATTCCTGTCAACGTGTTATTGTTATGAATTGAGTGATACCAGTATCATCTATTTTAGGGATTGATATTCTGTTGGACGAAACTGGACAATTTTTCACAGTGAGAACGAAAATGTTTGCGCACTGCGTGTGGGTTTTTTCATTCCCATTGGGAGTACGCTTTAGGCTAAGGTAACTTAACCTTTGAACGTTAAGATAACGATTACACGTTCTCGAAACTATGTTGGACGCACGGGAACTCCGTCTCTCTGGAGCCCCCGCACACGGATTCCAATTCAGATTGTTTCGTAATTTTTTGTCTGACCGATAACATTGCTCTTTATTCTATCGGTTTAGAATTTTGTATTTTATGCATCTAACCATACATTTTAAAAACTTATTTTGATCTGTAAGTTGTAAGAAAAATAATATATTTTCCTGCAAGGTGAGAAAAAAGAAAAGACAGAATTGAAGCAGTATTCAAAATTAGTTGGGAAAATTGAAGTATAGTTGAAATATTTGGTATTCAGATAATAGAAAACGTCAGGCCTGAGAAATTTACGGCTTTACGCGATAAGCGGGCAGATGAGTTATGAGGTCTGACATGCAAGATTCCATAGTCAAGTAGGGCCTTTACATGTGAAATTATTTTTCATGTCATACCATGGCACAAGAATCACTGCTTCGCTCAGAGTCATACAAATGTCATTTAATTTTGAAAAATATAAAAAACAATACGTACTCCGTAATCCTATGCAGATTACTGTATAATAAATCAATATGTTTTTTTTGGTAATAGATAATAAATCAATATTAATACAATTGTTATGTCATTAATAAATTGCTAAAAATTAATGTTTTTAATGACTTGTCATTTGTTATAGTTATTTGCTGTCATGTCATGAAATTTTTTCTAATTTTAAAAAATACGGAAAATATGAAAACCGACAACAAAATTCCGTAATACATTTATGTAATATTTTCATACTTTTTTTACAATAGTTTTTTTTTAAAAAAAAAGTTATTGGGGGACTTTAATAGCAAATAATTTTTATAAAGTTAACAATTTAAAGCTTTTTTTTAAAGTTAAACTAATAACTTTAATATATTTAAAATTTTACATCAAGGTAAAAGGTAGGTGGACAACGAATTTTTGCTTAAAAAGTCTTAGATTTTTATTCTCAAAATTTTTCAATTTTTTTTTATTTATTTATAAGTTTTCTCAAGAATATTTTTATAAATTTTGTTTCAAAATCAGACAATTTTAAAAACGTGATAAGTAGTCAACTAAAATAAGTGACGATTCATAAGAATATTGACTTTTAGTAATTTTAGTGGAATGACAATCGTATTAAAAATGATTTATTAGGTGATAATTTATAGGAGTAATAAGAGAATGGTTTTGTAAAAATATTTTATATAAAAGTGTACAATTGGAACGGATTATGATTTTACTTAAAAACTTTATCCTCTATAATCTTAATATTCAACCTAGTAACATGTAATCTATTGTTATCAAACACATTAATCGAAGACGATTATAACAAAAGCAAAACGTAACCTCTCGGCCTTAAGCGCCAGTCAACCAACCGCATCCAATATCCGATAAGTTGACTTTTGTCCGAAAGACATGTCTCATCCGTGTCCAAAAACAGAACCCATTTTTTTCAAACTAAAAAAAAAAAAAAAAAGAAGCAATCATACAATAATAGAACATATCTTAAAGAAACAAATTTAAGAACATATTTATCCTCATACATTTCTGAAATTTGACTTTTTAAGCTTTCTCACATTTAAGAAAATGTGTAGACTTTGGCTTCTTGATTTTTGCAATTTCAGGTGGTTGTGTTATCTTTAGTCTGTAATCAAGAAAATGTGTACACTTTGGCAGCTTGGCTCGTAGAGTAGTATGGTTGAAGATAAGGGTAAAAAAGAAAAGTATCACTACAAACATTCACCGTATTCCTTGGGATAAATCAAAAGTAGGTAAAGGAAAGGAACAAAAAAGAAACCCAATACGGCTATACCTAATCAACTACAGCTACCTGCTACCTACTTTCACACATGGGTAAAGTTCAAAGCCGGGACCTATTTAGGTCCGTTTAGTACAGAGGTTACTGTAAATTTATGGATTAATTGGTTAGTCAACCTCTTACAATCGTTTTTAATTTTTTATGGTGAATTTATTATGTAATATTAGATCATAATAACTAGTTATAAGAACCAGTCAGAACATGTCCCTAAAAATAAATAAATAAGTATATAGTATCTTTATTGATAAATAAACTAATTTATCGCTTATTTAATACATTAATTTTACTATGTTATAAGATTTTATATCACTTCTTGTATATGAGTTTCTGGTACAAGAATTAGTCAAATAATTTATGTACAAAAAAAATAATATAATAATATTTTCGAGTTACTTTATACAATACAATAATCGTGTAAAAAAATTATCCACAATAATTATTGTACAAGAAAATCAGTGTACATGAGAAAATTCAAGTATCATAATTGACGTATATTTATAATTTTTTTAAAAAAAAACTAAATCGTGAGATCCAACTTGTCCGGATGACATTAGGGCGGGAGGTGCTACCAACCAAAGATCGATTCTTCATGACTACATTGCAGGGGATATGTCTCCTTTACAAGAATAATCAAGTTACAAACGTTTCAATTAGAATAAAAATGTTTTATTATGCTATTTATTAGGGGTGGGCACAAATCCTGCCAATCTCGGTCCCGTCCCGGGCCCATCCCGATCCCGTCCCGATCCCGGTGGGATTTCATTCAAAATTATAAATCCCGTCTCGTCAAAAACTATCCGGGACCGGATACGGGTCTTAACTTCTCCATCCCGCTAGGCCCGTCCCATCCCGTATATAATAAAGTTTTTAATTAAAATAATAAAGAGTATAATCCATCTATATAATAACATTTATATATTTGAAAAAATAAATCAGGTTGGTCAAACCGTCAATGACAAATGTACCAAATTCATTTAGATATGTTATATTGTATATATTTGGAACTTTAAATTTAAATCTAATATGTTATTATGAAATTGGAAAGTGGAAACTTTAATGTTTTTGCGTTTTAAGTACAATGAATACGAATATTTAGTGGATAAAACGTAATATTTAAAACCATTAAATAAACTAATGTAAAAACGGAATAAGGCCCATCCTGTCCCGTCCCGTCCCGGTCCCAGCCGGGATAGGACCCGGTGGGATTCAATCAAGAATCCCTAAGGCCCGTCCCGATCTCATCCCATTTAAAATAGCCGGGACGGGACTTGAATGACCTCAATCCCGTCCCATCCCATCCTATGCCCAGTCCTACTATTTATTAACTAAATTATAGAGGTGGGATATACACTAGCTCATATTAGTGAACTAAAGCATTTTGTCCAACTCTCTCTTTCTTTCTTTTTTTATATATAAATGAAATAATCAGCTCGATGCACTGGAGTACACGCCATCTAAGCGGTCTAACGGATCAAATGGTAAATATGATAATTATTCAACTATATTAGTATTACTAAGAAGCACCTTTTCAACAAAAAAAACAAACTAGTGAGAAGCACAAAACTAGACATAGTTAATGAATAGACATAATTTTCCCTAAAATCATTGTATAAATATTAAAATTGATATTTTTCAATCTCATGGAATTGAATTATGGATTATTATGAGATTATAAACCTCCCTAAGATCCTATAGAGTCACCGAACTGTCCCTTTGTGTTTACTTCCAAGAATGTTCTCCATGCACCCAAAAACATCCCATTTTGGCATTTTGTACCAAGGTGATGTTTATTTGTACATTTTGAGCCTCAAAACAAAGTTTAGGCACAACTAGAGTTTTAAAGTAGACATCCTTTCTTCACGTAAATTTGACCATGTAAGAACACTTAATTTCCGGTTTAAAGCACATTTTATTTGGAAACTTTTCTAAATAAGTTATTTTATTGATAAATTCTAAAAAAACTTGACATAGACAATGAAATGATTTTAATAAATCAAAAGAAAACTTAAAATATTTGTTAAATAAGATATTTGATAAGGATATCTTCAAAATATAAAAAAGATTATGGGAATTATAGATACGTAAAAATGGAAATATTATATCTAATATCTAATATCTAATATCATATTAATTATTTGTTTAACTATTTATAAATCGATAAAATAAATAAATAAAATTATAAAATATGAATCCACGAGAAATGATACGGAGTGAAATCAATAAGTGACATTAAAATTTTCGTAATTTAATATAAGTGTATAGATCGGTACTTTTGAAAGTAAACAAAGCAAGATGAAAACGCCGTAGACATATTCCTCACGAGTATGACTCAAGAGGAAAAGACAATTCAATCAAGAAATAAGTAATGCGGTCCACACAAGATTTTTTTTAAAAGTTAACTTGTCACCACTTGATTTATTGGACCAAAATGGTAATAATGTCCACAAACATGACTCCCCCTCTAAGCATCATATAGCTCAATCACACATAAAAACATAAAAGACGGCCTACGGACTATGGGGTATGTATCACGCTAATGGTCACAAAAGTAACAGTGCAAAATAAAGATGTTGGGTAACATGCATTATGAATCACTTTGTTGTGGTCACTGATCACAGGTGAACTAATATGTCACATGGGTATTATGTATCACTTGAGTTCAAGCATCAAGCAAGATACCAATTATAGAAACTACATAACGCCAGAACTGAACCATACTATACTTTCAAGCATAATCGATGAAACGGAAATGTTCATGGATTACTTACCGAGTTGCAGGATGATGAAGGTGACGCACAACGCCAGCATCCTCCATATACCATTTGTGTCAACAAGCAGAGCAATTATAGCAGCAATGGCGCATCAATCAAACATTTGGGTCAGGTCAGCCATTTTCAATATAACCATACACAACACAAGGCCCTTGGCTATTTGTATACTTCTTGATCCAAATTCCAAAAAAGGATGATATCCATTTTACTAGGTATATAACTATATAATTGAAGAGAGGGGGGGGGTCAAAAAATATCTGCTTGTGTTAGGATTAAATTTTGCTGGCTAAGTGTGAAGTACATTGACGCCCATGGACCCTTTGCTATCATCTGCTATCATCAACCAATGTGAACCTTGAAAGAGCTCCAAATTATGCACTTCTATACGGTATTTTGAACACTGAAAAAATAAGAGCGATGAATGAAAACGCTGATTCATTAAAAAATTTGAAAAGACTTAAACGGAAAGGAACTACTTTATTATAACTATGACTAGAAATGAGATAAAACGAGAGAGTGACACGCGGCTTTAAGAGTTCACAACTACACACAAGAAAATTTTGTTCTGAGATGTACAAATCATGCAAACAGATTTTGTAAGCAAGTAATACAAGTAGCACAATCTGAGTCATAAGCCATAACTAATAATAATAGAAACAATTACTCGGTGAGATTCAGAACGGAATTCCTCCCGTTCAAAAGGGGTTCAAAACCCGCCACTCCTATAAAGTTTCTAATGATATTGTGTACCCTGCACTACATAATACATATTCATAGCTATCCCATAAGCTCCTCAAGCTAACATCACTTCACTAAAATGCATCCAATTCATATGTGATTTTGCAAACTGTGCTTCAACAATCCCACTTATCAGTTCCTAATCAATGTATAATTGTCTTTGAAGATCTTAACTTATATACAACGCCTTCCCTATCTCAAGGAGAAAGCAGAATATAATTTTGGATAAGCCAACATAAATCAACCTTGTATTTCAGGTTTTCAACTTTTACACAGGGATCGTCACAAAATGGAACCTAATTTTCTGGATTTTCAGATGCAGGGAAGAGTTAATTATATGCAGGATATAGATCCAAAAGTTTATAAAGATCAAGAATTGCTTAGGCAAACCTTATTCACAAAATTGTTGAGCAATTTATCAGTTTAATGTAGGTTAGTCCCTGAAAAAACATTGGTGGAGATAACATTGGTGGTCATGCGATGCAAAATATCCAGCTCAATGAGGTATACCTAATGACTTGATTGAAACTATGGTTGCTTAACAAAACCGGGTGTGAAGGCCATATAAAAACATGCTAATACAAAAGCCACATATGAGAATCATGATCTAACCTTTTAAGCCTATCCGAAAATCTGAAGCCTGTCACAGTGAGGGGTTGGTATGTGTCTACTCCATTGACGGCGTTGAAGTTCAATTTGGCAATGCCGTGTAAGCAGGTTCTTATAGTCATGAATCACGTGTTCTTCAAGTTTGGCTCTAGATTCACTCCCAACTGGATGACTCGTGTCAAACTCTAACGACTTAACAAAGAACCCCACCCCATACTTTTCAGTTACCCTGGGAATTTGATAGCTATATGTCTTCTGCAAAGAGTATCCAGGATCCGAGGAAGGCAAAGAAGGAAGTATAATGAGTAAAACAAAGGGTATCAGATGAAGAAGAGCCCTAAAACCAGGCTGCCCTCCATTAATTTCAGTCCTGTTTTGAGTTCCCATTCCTCTAGTTCTGAAAACATGAGAGTTGTGAAATGCATTCGTCTGACCGAAAAAGGCCCTGAATATCTCGTCAGGATCAAATTCATCATCAAAAAAGTCATTAGTTGTAGTATGTCTTCTTTGGCGTACATGCTGCTGGTTGTGCTCGTATTCTTCAACATGACCAGTTTGATCATACTGCATTCTAGATCCTTCCTCACTCAGACACTTAAAAGCCTTTGAAACCTTCTTGAAAGCCTCCTCTGCACCTGGAGCTTTGTTCTTATCAGGATGAACTTTTAGGGATAACTTTCTATATGCCTTCTTGATATCCTCCACTGAACATGAATTTTCCACACCAAGAACTGCATAGTAATCCTTATTCTGATTTACTTGCCTAATCAACTGAGCATGTTCTTTAGTATAATTTTGCTCCTTTTTGACAGCCTTCTCAGCTCTTGCTGTTGTGGCTTTGCTATGGTCATGGCGGTTTTCATTCTCAGATGAACCAGTAGACGACGAATCCATCTTCTCGCATGCCATGAGAAGATCATCAACAGATAAACTGTCATTAAGCCTCTGAGAAATTTTAATGAATTTAAGTGCCCGCTCTTTGTTGCCTGCAGAAATGGCCTCCTTTGCGATCCCAATACATTTCAATGCCTCATCCTTGTTACTATCCATGATTTCAAGGACGCGTTTAACTCAATGGAGGCCCTAGAAATAAAACTTGAGGCTCCAATACCATAATCCGATGTAAATGAATTTAGAACTTCAAGCCTAGGGCAATATCTTAAAAACCAATGTGGTTCCCAAATCCAATTGGAAAATTTACAAATTCTCGAATTCACCTGATTAGTATAACCAAATACAACACAAACAAAAAAATAAGTTCCTGATCAAAACACATTTGCGTACCATGACGACGAGAATCCGTTCAAACCGCCAGAAATTGTAGTCAAATAAACAAGCTGCAAGAAAAAAAAATTTGAAAATTGAAAATTGCAAATTGCAAGCAATCCACGCACCTTGTGAAGATCTGGAGGTTGCCTCCTCGAGCAAAAGATACGAAGACATAGTCGATCTCCAAGCAGTCCATTGGTATATTTCCGTGGGGGAGCATTTTATTTCGGTGGTGCATCACCGTCACAACATCATGAAACGGAGCAATCAGAGGATTCCACGTCATATACCATTTTCCTTCCCATACTGATTTATTTCCCATTTTTGTAGGAGTTTAGCTAGTTTGAAGAAGACACTAGGGTAGAAATTAAATTTTAATGGGTGAATAAATATTTTTAAGATTTAAATAAATAAATAAATAACCGATGAGTTTTAACTAATTTACCGACAAAAGAAGTTGAACTTTAATATTAAACTAGTGTAATATCCGCACATTGTGCGGGTTGAATTTTAATATGTATACATTATTATAAATAATTTAATATGTAAGGATGCGTAAAATGAAATCACCTATTTATTATACTTTTCAAGTGTATTTCTCGTAACATACAATCAATCTTTGTAAACGATGTTGTGATATGATTATATGAGTGAAATTACGTTTATTTTATTCTTTTTTAAATATTTTCTTACAATTTTTTGTTTGTAAATGTTAATCAATATTTTAATTTTTTTTTGTTTTTTTTCATATTATAATTAATTGTGTTAGCAAACGTTTTTTTTTTATATCTGATTAATAAAATAATGAGGTTAAATTACACATATAAATTTTAGACTGATAATATGTAAAGGACTAAAAAATAATTATTAAAAAAAAAAATTATTAAAAAAATCCGATTATGTAAACCCATTTTTTAATAATTTAGATAAATAACTTTTTAAAAAGATTTTGTTAGGCTTTAATAATAGTTTATATTAACAACTTAAAATAATTAACTTTTAAAAATATTTTTTTATGCTGCGTTAAATCTGGTGCTGACACGTGGCAAAAAATGCTTCTCCCTTAATATATATAAGACTAGTGTAGTACCCGCACCTTGTGCGGGACTGAATTTTAAAAACTATTATTTTAACATATTTCGAAATTATGGATCGGTCAAAACTGGTGAATACCCGCACCTTATGAGAAGTTGTACGATCAGTTAGTACATACAAACTTCATGGATATGTTCCACCAACTTGGCAAAAAATGTTTCTCCTTATATAAGATAAGACTAATTAATTAATTTTAAAAAAATATTTAAATTGCTGAGATATTGTTGGATTTAAAAAATTTTGGGCTGACGTTAATTCCTGGGAAGACACGTGGAAAAAAATGCTTCTCCTTTAATATATATTAGTGTATTACCCGCACCTTGTGCGGGTGTTTGTTTCTAATACATATATAAATATAAATTATAGTAAATATATGATTGCTAAATTTTAATTAAATTTAATTTGGTTAATTAATAAATATAAATTGAAAATAATCTAAACTAAACATGTTTATTTAAACAATAATTCGACCATCGAATAATCGGAAAAATTACATCGACTAAACAAACTCAAATTTGGATAGTAATAAAAAGATAGATGAAATGTTATAAAACTTGTTGTGAAAGTTTAAAAAAAATAATTTAAAGCTAAGATGATAATAATAAAATTTGTTAAGATATGTAATCCGGTATGATGAACTAATCCATCAGGGAAACAAAGTTATTAAAAAATTTAATAGATTTATTATCCTCTAACTAATGAAATATCTTATTGAAAAACAAATTGATTTACTCAAAAAAAAATCGATAGTTTTGTTTTCTATGTATCAAAAATAACGACTTTTAATTATATTTTATAAAAGATTTAAGTAAAGTCTCACACATAATGGTAAAATAAATAAAATATCAACATTATTTAAATTAAAGAATTTGGGGAGATCCAGCATCCATAGATTAATGGTAAATTGAAATAATAGTGTTTTATATTAATTTGTATAAAATACTTATTCAGTTAATTAACTTTGAAATGCAGGAGAAAAAAATATTGTTGAAAAATGTATATGGTTATAATTAGAGATTTATTGAATGGGATTATAGTATTTATGAAGAATAGCTAATTTTACTTAAAAATATTTATTGATAAATAATATTTCAAAACCTAATTAGATAATTAAAAAAATACCCGATTTGATATGATAAAAAAATATTGTTTAAAACTAATTAAATTTGAAAAAGTGCTTTGTTTTTAAACATGATTACAACTTTATAGATTTGGTCTTTACTTGAATTACATATTTAAAAATGTAAACTTATTTGTTTCCACATTTTTTTAAAAAATCGATTTACAAATTAATAAGCTAAATTATGTATTTAAATTTTCGCCGTTAATTCTGAGAGTGACACATGGCAGCAGAGGCCTGAGAATTTTTCGTTGGGCTGAGAAAAATCCTGGAGGCGACACGTGACAATAGAGGCTTCTGCTTTAATATATATAAGATAAGATGTATTATAGTTTTAGGTAAACAATAAAAAAAGACTAATTCAAACAATATTACATATTCTTACACAATACAAAAGTGTAAAAATAAATTAATGTTAGTAGACTATAGATGAAGATGGCAAAGTGAAATAAGAAAATATATAAGAAAATAAATATAAATTTTGATTATAATGTAAATATTAAAATAGAGTACATTTAAAAAGTTCAATTATAAAAAATGATCTTAGGTAATTTTAGATATTATCATTAAAAAATATAACATTTATATTATAATAAAATATACTCTTGTTAATTTAGTGATTATTTTCTAATTAATATATGAAGTATATGCTTACATGTTAAAGTTAGAATAAGAAATTATCTAATAATCTTTTAAATAAAAGTAAAAGTATTCTCAAAATTACTAAATAAGAATACGTACTAGTGAAGATTGTGATAGAAATAAAAATGAAAAAATATATTTATGTCTATATTAATTTATCAGAAAATCAAAACTATGAAAAATGACATGTAGCAAAATATGGATAAGGATATGAAAATCAAAAGAGTTGGAACCATGATGGTCAATCCCTGCCATATACAACATATGCAAGTTGTTCTTTCACTTCTTTGTATAACGGGAGAGAAGCATCGCTAATGTCCGATAAGTCGGTGCGTCCATATGCTAGGTATTGAATATATTTGACGGTATAAATACCATAACTTCCCCTGCATTATGTATAGTATGAATAATATTAGCGATAAACATGTATTAAGTGCTTAAATGTAATACATAATTATTGAGATATAAAGAACTACACATACCCGTCTAAATTGGTGTTAAGTCCAACCTTCCTTACAACCTTGAATGGCATCTGCAGTTTATCTCTCAGCCTAGTGTGACGGCCATGAATTCTCAACAGGTGAGGAAATAGAGTAGCAAGAGGCTCTAAGTGGAATTGCAGCTTGTCTTCCTTGACATACACCAACTGAGGATCATATACATATATGCATCAGTCAATGAGATTAATTTCAACTGCCACCCAATGTGATTCAATAAGGTTTACTGGGCATATATGAAATCAACCTCATATAAATCCTTCATGAAAAGCGCTGGTACATCTCCTTTGAGTACATAAAAAAAAAACTATCGTCAAACTCAAAAGAATTTGCACCGGCATCAACAAACTATGCAAGGGTTGTTTTGTTGTATGCTCGACCAAAGCTACAACCCAATACGGAAGTACGTGCAAAGAGGTCTTTGAACTCAATAATTGACTTTCTCATAAGCATTACGAGAACGTCAATTTCCTACAAAAGCATGAACATAAACAAGTATATTGACAGAATCATCAATGCTAGTGCACAAGCGTATACACATATATTACATAACTTGTACATAATATGTGCAAAATAGTGTAATATGCATGTGATCAATGCACATGCAGAATGGAGGGTGATCCAAGACAACACTGCAAGTATTAATAAACAAGTTCATAAGATGTACATTAAGATAAACATGTATTAACCAGAAGATACAGGAGAAATTTACCTCATTCTTCATTCATCCTCCTTTCTACAAATACCCTGGATAGATGAAATGGTGAAATTTCTTGTGTACCCGTTGATGGACCCTTTGTTATCTCTGTCCTTAACTAAATTGCAGAATTTTTTACGGTCACTAGAGTTGATAGTACTACCAATAGAGGATTTTAGAACCTTCACGTCCTTTCTGTACGGGGTCCTCTTCCATCTACTCTCTTTACGGACCATTGTACCCATACGAAGTAAAGGTTCGGCATCCTCGGTATCATCTTCCTCTGCAGTTTCCTCCTAAACAAACGTGTTAATGTATCATACACTAAGCACTCATCAAGTTTATATAATAGTATTAATCCATATTTAAATACAATAACTAGGCTCATCATAAAATTAATGATTATACCTCACTCAAGTCCTCACTTTTGTCGCCACAAATTTCTTCGACATATTTGCCTTCTTGAGAAGGTGTGAGTTTATCAGATGCAACAATACCATAGGAAACAAGATCGTTGATCAACTTCTTAATATTGTTTTCATTGCGCTTGGTTTCTTGAAAATTTGTTGAATCAATTTTTCATATACAGTTCCTAATTCTTTGGAGTAGGACACTCACTCATCAATCAGTGATTATTGGTGCACAACTTTAAGCATCAGCTTAATTTGGTCCTTCTGAATTGGAACAAGCATTTCCATGATTGCAGATACCCACACATGTTTGGTGTCCTGACCCCTACAAAATAATAATTGTAAAACTTCAAAATGAAGCTTAATAACACAACATCATTCAAAACATAAGCATGCATTAACAATTTAGTACATAAATCAACAATATATGTTATGTTGAAAACAAAAGTCAACACACCACCATTCAAGACATAAGAATAGATTAGCAATTCAATACACAAGTTAATAATATTGGTACATACGACATAATATAAGGATAAAGTACGTATATGAAAACAAAATACAAAAACTCACTACATAAATTTAACACCAGTCTTCTCAACTGACCTCTCTTCTTCTTCAGCATGACCGGGATGACTCATTGGTTCCTTCCCTTTGGCCTTCTTCTTTGTAGCACTACAAAAATATCAAACATTATTAGTTGAACTGAGTTGAAAATGTGTAATCCATTAATTGAGTTTACATACACTGGAGATGGTACAACATGAACTATTTCAACAATCTTTCTCTTCCCAAACTTGGATACTTATTTTTCAAGAGGTTCTTGAATCTTAATTGACCTGCCCCTTGTCCTTCTAGGATTGACAAAGTCATCATTTTCGGACTCTTCTTCAATAACTTTTTTTTGGATATAACCTTTTTTGAGCCTTGAGACTAAATAAAAGCATATATAGTGAAAAAAATAATGTTTAATTACAAGAGAAACAATAATGATTGTAAGACATACACTAGTATAATGTATACTCAGTACATAAGCACAATGTAAAAACAGTAAATAAGAAATGTATAGTAACATAATTATGATATGAATATACACAAGCCTACTTAATGCATAGACATTTAGTATGAATGATCAATACATAAGGCCAATCAGTACATAAACCTAATAACAAAGAGTGTATATGTGCTAACATAAATATAATGTATAATCAATACATAAATACAATGTCAAAATAGTACATAAGAAATGCATATGTAGTAACATAATTATAATATGGATATGCATAAGTAGTCTAATGCATAAACATTTAGCATGCATGAGCAATACATAAGGACAATGGAAAATCTGTACATAAGCTCAATGTTAAAGAAAACATATGTGATAACATAAGTATTATATGAATAAACATAAGCAGTCTAATGCACACACAATTATTATGCATGAGGGATACACAAATACAATAGTTAATAGAAAACCAATACATAAGCCCAATATAAAAACAATACATAAGGAAACATCCTTCATACTTACTTTGTAGCTCATTTCTTCTTCTTGTCCTCATAAACAGGAAGATGTACTTGAATATTACATAATTCAAATCCGTGTTCAAATAAAAAGTCTAGTCTACCATCATCACCTCTTCCTCCCACCAATCAAAATCATCATTTTCCGCATGCCCTGGACAATCTTGATGTTGTCTTTTGTAAGGTTATCCGCCAAGACTTTGATGCCAAAATATCCAAGGAAGGGTTTGACATTCTCGGACTTGGACACCCACTTGTTACACAACTGAGTGGTCGGGGTATCTGAAATATTTGCAAATTCTAGTGCAAGCTTCGACATACAGTGGAATGAAAGGATCCGAAACAATAAATGAGTTAAGGCATTAGTCAACATAACTTAACTTAAACTCAGAGAAATCTTCATGTGAATACACATTTTACGTGAAGTGCAATAGGAAATCCTCCAACATTATAGCTGATAACATGATTTATCGACTTGTTTTAGTCATGCATTTAGTTAGATTTCCCCTTTATGCATTCATGTTTTAGCCTTAGTTTGTGCCATTTATGATTGTTTAGTCCTACTTTGCAAGAATAGATGTCTACACACACTATTTGTGGCTTTGTAGGTGATTTGACACATTATGGAGCTAAAACGACGTATTTGAGGATCAAGTCTCAAAGTGGATTCATTGGAGCGAGCATACGTGCACGGGAAAGAGCTAGGAATCAAGCTAAAGGCATGAAGGGAACGGCCAAGGAGCATCTCGGACGAGATCCACCTATCTCGGTCCGAGATGGAAGGCTTGGAAGCTACTGCTGCAAAATATCGGTCGGTATCTCGGGTGAAATCTCGGGTGACTTGACCGAGATCCATGACGTTGAAGATCGAAGACGAAATCTCGGTCCCAACGATGACCTATCTCGGCTGAGATCCAACTTGAGATTTCTTCCTTGAGCGTTATATTTTATTTGCGGGCTTTTTCTTTTTTGGAGCATTATATTTATTTGCAAGCTTTTTTCTTTTTAGGCTCAATGTCTTTTAGCTAGGTTTTTATTATAAAAGGAAGCCTTGGATTCATTCCAAGGTGTGCTTATTCAGGGTTAGTTTACCCTAGAGGGGGGAGCCAAGGTGTGCTTATTCAGGGTTAGTTTACCCTAGAGGGGGGAGCCATCTCCTACCCTGCCGCTTTCTTCATTCATCATTCTTCTTAGTTTTAAAGATTCGCACTTTGACATTTAGATTTGTTGGAAATTGTTAGTTCAAGATGTGGCAAGATTTTAGGTTTTCAATTATTGAAGTTGAGTAGTTTCTTTTCTCCCTTTTATTATTTAGTTGTTGATTTTGATATGATTGTTATTGGCTAGAAATTTGTGGTTCCAAGGTTGATAGAGATTTGTTTATGCCTTGGACTATGATGAATTAGATTGCGCTTAGAATTGAGTTTGAATAGGTTTGAAATCTTAATGGTTGGTTTGGACTTGAATATAGGTTAGAACCTTCTAAACTAGCAGCCTAAGTTGGAATTGAGACTTGCCCGGTGATATTCCTCTTAGATATTTAAGTGATTAACCATAGTAATAAAGGTGAAAACTTTATTGGTTGAATGTGCGTGATTGCTCTCTAAGTTGGGTAATTCCTGAGACTTACCCGGTAAAGAGTTACTTGATCCTTAGTTAGATAATCTAGTTTGTAGTGAATTTTCACCCTCTTTACCTTGAGACTTACCTAGTAATAGGTAGTTATGATTGAAACTAGATGTTCTTGAGACTTACCCGGTAATAAACCATCAACCTAGAAACGTTCATCCCTGTATGTTTTTCTACCATATATCAGTGTGAGTCGTCCTGAGTCCTTAGGCCATAAACAATGACCTTAAACACTTGGAATCCATTTTCTTTCCTTTAATTTGATTGTCTTTCTTTTATTCGCTTTTATAAAATTGTTTTCAATTGAAGGTGACATTCGTTTGCGAACGCCAAAAACATTTGATTTCTCTCCCTTATCTTTTCCAACCTCCTTTCTTATTCTAGATCTATCCTATCCTTAATCATTGTTGTAGATTAATCCTCCTAGTCCTTGTGTTCGACCCTGAAATCCTTGTCCTACTTCGTACGATCCATACACTGTGGATTCGTTGTTATTTAGGGGAGTTATTTACAGGTTTATAAATTTAAGACTTTCTCTTCCTAGTTTTGTTATCCTGTGAGTTTCTATCATTATTGATAGGGATTTATAGGGGTGTAAAACCAGAAAACTAGTTTTTTTTGGCGCCGTTGCCGGGAACTGTGGTCAGTTTGGTCTACTTGCTTTGATTATTTATAGTGTAGATCTTTCTTGTTACTTTTGATCTCGTTTTCTTTCCGTCTTTGTATTCTCCAGGATCAAACCTCGAAGTGGATGCATTGGAGCGAGCATACGTGCACGAGAAAGGGCTAGAAATCAAGCTAAATGCATGAAGGGAACAACCAAGGAGCATCTCGGCCGAGATCCACCTATCTCGGTCTGAGATGGAAGGCTTGGAAGCTACTGCTGCAAAATCTCGGTCGGTATCTCGGGTGAAATCTCGGGTGACTTGACCGAGATCCATGGCGCTGAAGATCGAAGACGAAATTTCGGTCCCGACGATGACTTATCTCGGCCGAGATCCAGCCCGAGATTTTTTCCCTGAGTGCTATATTTTATTTGCGGGCTTTTTCCTTTTTAGGCCCAATGTCTTGTAGCTAGGTTTTTATTGTCTATCTACATACATGTAAAATGGAGAAGATTAGAAAACCAAAAATAGATCTCAACCAATCAAAAAGATCATAGTCGAGCATCTTGTGACTATGTTGTTGCAATGCCAGTGGCCAATTTAAACCATTGGTGTTCTTAAGTGCAGATACAACTGCCTTAACCTAATACATGGGGAAAAATGCACAAACAAGCTCTCTTAATCCAAACCCGGATAGTCAAACAGACGATGGAACTTATACCTTCATCAGCCTCATAAGAAACCTCAATTTCTTGTGCTTCTTGTGTTTATATCTTGTAGGCTTGGACAAGAAGAGAGCAAATGCAAATTCAGTAGAGTGACTAAAAGCCCAACATACATTCAATTCAATTTTCAAATGACATGAAAAGTGACAAATTCCTAATCAAAGTTATCGAGGAGAAATTTGCTAAAATTAGGAATACACACAATTGAAATTTGCTAACTCAAAAACGAATAAACTATTTCGCGGAATTGAAATTCAATTAGCTCAACCACATGAAAATAACTCAAGTTGTCACCTCTGAAACAACATGAAATTGAGAAATTAATTTTCTTGTTGAGGCGAAATCTCTTTGAATTAAAACATGTAGAAACCCTACGAGCGTCGCGGCAGAGCAGCTGCTTACGAAACTCCCGCAATCAACAACAATTGGGAGATTGGAGATATACAGTTGGGAAGTTCATGAGAGATCCAATAATCGTCTCTACGGTGAAGACAATGTTCAAAATCGGCTATTCTTCATATCTGAAATTGCGGGAGAGAACAATAACCTAAATGCTTTTTTTTTATGACAATTTTCGTTTATACCCTTCTTATTAACTGTTTTTAAAATTAAAAATTAATAACAAGTTAGGCTAGGACTCATTAGTATTCTTAAATGAAAAAAAGCCCTACAAGCCCATTTTTCTCTAAATTAAAAGTGTTGAATTTTATTAAAATTTGAGATTGCCGTTAAATACCGAGAGGACACGTGAAAAAAACGCTTCTTCTTTACTTATACTCGGTATAAGAAATTTTTTTCGTAAAGTTTATTCAAATAAACAAACAATTTAAATATGTCATTAGTTATCGGACTTTTACTGGTAATTTAGCGTAGTGGATTGCAAAAATCAGCTTTGTTGATAAATGATTCGATTACCCGGTTGTCAGAAAATGCACATCCTTGTCCCACTTGACACTGTTGAATTGTATACTACGGAGTACCACATTACAACAGAATTATATCCATTATATTTATTGGTTTTAAAATTTTAATGATAAAAAACCCCAGTAAAATCTTCATATTACACAAAATTAAAATGACTTTTATAAATAAAATATTATTTACGCCATTGCCACTCACGTGCTGACATTATTTCTCAGGGAAAGCTCCCCGGAATCCCGCGCCACCAGCTCGAAGGCGCGTGACACTCCAACACCCTTTACTTCGAAACCACGTATGCGAATACGAACACTCTCTCAGGATATTTAGGGCAAAACGGTCAATTCCTGTGACGTAACGTGAAATTATAGGCATGCTCCCGTAGGCTCGCATTTATGGTCGGCTAATTACCTAGAAGTTCAAATTAAAAAACAAATGCCGCCTCTAAATATTAATTTTCAAATAATTAGCAAATTAAAGCGAAAGGACTAGCAGTTTCTGTGATATTTACGACTTTTGCCATGTAAGCACATTTGTATGACGAGGGTGTAAAGGTAAATTCGCTGCTTAAAAAACAATAAAGCCGTTTTATTTTTTTTGTCTTCTGTAAAATTTGGAAAATGTGAACGGTCACCTGTCAATAATAATACATAATTGTCTGATTTCCATGATTTTGCAAATTATGCGAGGCAAATGCTGCCATTGACAGAGGGGAGAAACAGAGAAGAGGGAGAGATATTTGGTCTCAAGGAAGCAATTGGTGGTTCGTCGAGTCCACGAATTAGGGTTTTTGCGTTATCGAGTTTTTGTTGTCCCAGATCTGATCATCATAATTAGTGCCTGTCCTAATTTCTGGTCTATTGAATTTGTTGGTAGTAGATCTCGTGGATATTGTTTTCCTCTATACCTACCATTAATTTGGTGATTTCTTTGTCCCAAATCTTTCCTTCTCTTAATTCTTTACCGTCCATTGTGGCTCGGTATCTTGAATCTTTCGAGTTCTGCTGCATTAGGGTTAAGATTTTGGCGAATTGTTGATTTTCGAATTGATCCGCCCGATTTGACTTGGCGGTTCTGAGGCCTTCCGGTAAGGTCTCGTTGATGCTCTGCTAAGGGGTACAGATCATCGCCGTCGGGTGAGTATGTTATAATGGCTTGATCGCGAAGCTTAGGGTTTCTATAGGTTCTAAGACTTTCATCTTGTTTTTAGCTGGGTTTGTACAGTGTTAATATCTTATGTATGATTGCTCTGGTTTTTCTGATTTGATTTATACATTTGTTCGATTGAAGCTCCGATTGACTAGATCTTGGCAAGTTGGCGCCCCAACGCCGTTCCCAGCGCCCCATGGGTGGCCAGATGCAGCAGAGCAATGCCGCTGCTACTGCTATGTACGATCAACCCGGCGGTGCTCCCATCTATAACGCGGGGCCGGCTGGTAACGCCAACGATGCAGTCATGGCTCGTTGGCTCCAGTCCGCTGGGTTGCAGCATCTGGCTTCACCTATGGCATCCAACAATATGCCCAACCTTCTAATGCAGGTATCACAAGAATGATGTCTATGAGCTTATTTTTCTGGTTAATACTTGTTTCTGTTCTTTTGGATGCATGATTTTAGTGGCATGTTTTCTTTCAGAACATTAGACGAAATACTAAGTCTTTGGCACGTTTGTGTGCCTGAAAATTGAATTTAGATGTGGAGAATAAGGTAAACTTATCGATTCTGGTCTCTTATGAAGGGCTATGGAGCACAATCTGCTGAAGAGAAGCAGAGACTATTCAAGTTAATGAGAAACCTGAATTTTAATGGAGAATCAGGTTCTGAACCTTACACTCCTACTGCTCAGAGTTCAGCAATGGATGGGTTTTATTCTCCTGAATTCAGGGGTGATTTTGGAGCTGGGATTTTGGACCTGCATGCCATGGATGATACAGAACTTCTTTCTGAGGTAGGTTTTTCCACAGACCATAGCTAATAGAATCTGGTTTATTACTGTCAAGTGTCCACTTCTCTCATCTGTTCTTCCCTACCGTCTTATGTTCTGTGTTGCATAGGCTTGCATTTGAGCTGTCTATATCATGATAAATTTGAAATAAGCTAGATTCTATCTGAGAACAGATGCATATTAAATTTGCGGTTGTACTTTATTGTTGTTGGCTGAGTCACGTCTGTTTCATACCAAAGAAGATACTTGTTTATGATTCACCAAGTATGCAGTTTGGCTGACTTAAATGAAGTGGTAGAGTGAGAGTTTAGGTTGCTACGGGAAACAATGCTCCATGATCAATTTGAGAACAAATGCATATCCTCCATGGTCTAATGGACCTTTATATCAGCTGTAATATTATGTTCCAGGTGTTAATGGTTGTATTCAGTTATGGTGCACATTAGCAGCAGACTCTTTGACCTATTTCTCTTGTATGAAGGTTTAGTTGTTGACTTACATGATAATTCCCATCTCAAGCTCTTCCATGTTGCCCTTCCAGCATGTCATTTCTGAGCCGTTTGAGCCATCGCCTTTTATGCCTGGCCCAATTCCAACAATTGACGATGAAATCAACATGATCACCAGAAAACAGCAAAGGGAGCAAGATCCAACTGATACAGATGCATCAATGTTCTTAGCTTCAACAGAGAACATGAACACTCCTAAGGAAACTAATGTGGCTAAGATCAAAGTTGTGGTAAGTGTTGCATTATTTTCAGCTGAATTGTTTCTTTGTGCTCTATGGTGGTGATGGCTGCAACTTTCATGCGCTATTACAAGCTTAAAAGTGATTTTGTTTCTTTTGAACGAATGATAATGGATTCAGAGGAAAACTTGTTGTTGTGCATGGTATTTTGTTTGTTTGTTGGTACAATCTTATTAGTGAAAGCAACAAAGGAAAACTTGTTATCATTTAAAGCAAATATTGTAGTTGTGCATGTCATGTTTTATTTCCGTCTGCATGCATATGTTGTTATTTTATATGGGGAAAAGATGCTTGTTTCTCTTTTCTTGGTGCAAGGTGCTTTTTGATGTCTTTTGCATTGTTATTACATTCTATAGTCTTGACCTCTTTGTGTGTATTTTAGGTGCGTAAAAGACCTTTAAATAAGAAGGAGCTTGCTCGGAAAGAGGATGACATAGTTACTGTTTGTGACAATTCCCTAACTGTGCACGAGCCCAAGGTGAAGGTAGGTTTCTCCCCACTAACAAGGATAATGGATATCTGAAATATCAGTGTACATACTTGGGCTTTATTTGTTCTTTCTTCATCACAAATTGGTCAAGTTGCTCAACACTCTGGTATTGCAGGTGGATTTGACAGCTTATGTGGAAAAACACGAGTTCTGTTTTGATGCTGTTCTGGATGAAAATGTATCTAATGATGAGGTAATTGCTTTTCACCCCCGGGACTAGGATTGTGGTTCGTGCTGTATGGAATGATATTGAGTTAGACAAATACTCTTGTTTAGGACTTTAAGCTTCTTTGGGATGCATACTTCTACTTGGGAGTTTAAATATGGCTCATTTTTCTACCAGTGTAACTCCATCTCTCCGGTTTGTTGGTACAGGTGTATAGGGAAACTGTTCAGCCAATTATTCCAATCATCTTTCAGAGAACAAAGGCAACATGCTTTGCATATGGTCAAACAGGTCAGTAGAGCCTAGATATCTATGCTATGCACACTATCCCTATGCATTTAGCTGACCGTAGGCTTCTTAACTTCTGATATAATCAAGGATGCTTTGTTGCACATATACATGTATTCATGTAGTTTTTGTCTTCGCGTGCTTCTGGATTTATACTTTTATGAACAGAGAAAAAGGATTCATAATTAGCACTTCTGTGACTTCTTTTGAGAAGGATTCCATTATATTCAGTAATTTATTGAAATTATAGTTATGTATTTTCAGGAGACAAATTGAATTATAAATCTCGAATGATGTGAATATATACTCATAGTTCATTTAACTTGCGCTGTTAGTCGTGGCCCTTGTGCATCCTCTTCTTGCCTTCTGGCCGAGGAAAAGAGGGATATAATATATTAGTTACAACTTGCAATGATGTTCTTGAACTCCTTTACCAGCATCTTTCATTTTTCTGTACCCTTTTAAATTTAAAAGATAATTTTTCCTGTTAAAAACTTTCATATGTTATAACTGGGCGTAAACGCAAACCATTTTTTTAATTCCAGGCAGTGGTAAAACATTCACTATGAAACCGCTACCTCTGAGAGCTGCTCAGGACCTTGTTAGATATTTGCATCAACCTCTTTACCGCAATCAGAAATTCAAATTGTGGCTTAGCTATTTCGAGATATATGGTGGAAAACTGTATGACCTACTTTCTGACCGAAAGTAAGACTATTTCTTGGGCATCTTCTTTTCTTGCTTTTGTTTCTTACAAATGTAGACCTGCACAACTTCATTCAGTTTATAGCAATATGAAATCATAGCATCACTGATTTGGACAATTTGTTTTCTCTGATTTTGCTTTTTCATAGGAAACTTTGCATGAGGGAAGACGGGCGTCAACAAGTTTGCATTGTTGGACTCCAAGAGTTTGAAGTTTCTGACGTACAAATCGTTAAAGAGTTTATCGAGAAGGGAAATTCTACAAGAAGTACTGGCTCCACAGGTGCAAATGAGGAATCTTCGAGATCGCATGCAATTTTGCAACTTGTTGTGAAGAAGCATACTGAGGTCAAAGAAAACAAGCGAAACAACAACGATGCCAGTGAAGCAAGTAGGGGGAGGGTTGTTGGGAAGATTTCCTTCATTGATCTAGCTGGCAGTGAGAGAGGTGCAGATACAACTGATAATGACCGACAGACTAGGTAGTTTTTTCAGATATGATCACATTTTGATGCAATAGAATAGGAGGAAACTTGATAAGTTGGGACTTGGGAAGGAAGATGGCAGAATCAGTAAAGAAATAATTAACAAGTCAGATGTAGATATTGAAAGCAATGTTTTAAGTTATTTTCTTTTTCTACAAGGGTTTTGGTGGTCAAGTTGTTGGAGTAACATCAACTGTTTCCTTTCCAACCCAGTATTTGTAAATTTAGATGTCAATTTTTATCCTTCAAAATTCATCAACTGGTGCTGTCATCTGTAACAATCAATACCTGGTATGTGCAGAATTGAGGGAGCAGAAATCAACAAGAGCCTTTTGGCTCTGAAGGAGTGCATTCGTGCTCTGGACAATGACCAGCTTCACATTCCCTTCCGTGGTAGCAAGCTCACAGAGGTGCTTCGTGATTCCTTTGTTGGTAACTCTAGGACTGTCATGATATCCTGTATATCTCCAAATTCAGGCTCATGTGAACATACACTGAACACATTGAGATATGCTGACAGGTATTTGCTTCTTGTAGTTTCAACTTTTAATGATATCATTATCCAATAACTTCATTCTAAACAAGGAGATGCTTATTCAATATACAGGGTCAAAAGTCTCTCCAAAAGTGGGAATGCAAAAAAGGAGGTTTCTAGCTCTATACCCCCTGTGAACAGAGATTCTTCTTCCAACCCATCAATGCCAACCTCATTTGAAACGGAGGATATTGAGGAGCAGTATCCAGATGCTAAAGTATCGGAGAACAGTAGAAAAGCCGTAGTGAGGGAAAACTTACCATACAGTTCTGATGCTGATAATGATAAACAACCTTCTGGTCTTCCTCCAGCTTACAATTTAAATGGGCCAAGTGTCACTTCGTCTTCCTCAGCAGATACACTTTCTATCAGTGGCTCAACAAGTCAAAAATATTCATCCTTTAATAGAACCTCTGTTGATACCGAGGAAAAGATGCAAAATCCAGGGAGTCAAAAATATTCTTCATCTAACAAAACCTCTGTGGATGTCGACGAAAGGGTACAAAATTTGCCAAGTCAGAAATATTCTACATATAACAAAAGCTCTGTGGATACCGAGGAAAAGGTGCAAAATGTGTCTCCTCCACGTAGAAAAGTGTCTAGTAGAGATGAACAAACAGAAAAGCTAGGGAATTGGCTTAAAAAGGAAAGTGGTGGATCTGATCCGCCAAAAGCAACCTCCAAGTCACAGAGCTCAAGCAGTTCTACTACTACAAACACTGTCGCATCAAGACGCCACGAACCTGAAACTTCTACAGATGATGGAAATATTGATGCACTACTGGAGGTAATCTGTGCTTATGGGTTCAATATCACTGGGAATGTTCTTTTCGAGTTCTCTTGTGATATCTCACATTCCTCTTAATACTTGTCCTCATTTTTAATGCATGTCAATAATTTTGCCTTCTTGAACTACACAGGAGGAAGAAGCACTGATATCTGCACACAGAAAGGAAATCGAAGACACCATGGAGATTGTTCGTGAAGTAAGTATTAACTATTAGTTTTATATCAAGGATAGATAGAAAGAATTGTAGCAGTAGAATAGTTTGACTTCTGTCTTCTTTTTTCACTACATTAATACAGCAGTGTAAAGAAAATCAACCTAGTATGTATGTGTGTGTGTGTATGTATATATATTGCGTTATTTGTTCAGCATTAGCAATGTTCACCCAATGCCGAAGTATCTCATTTTCAAAATGAAACCTTTTCCCTTATCCCGCCCAATCGCATGGTTGTAGCAGACATGGGTGTCAAATGATTGAATTAATCCATCACAAGCTCTCAAAACTTAATAAAATGAGGAAGGGCTGCACGGTTTTGTACTGGAACTGATGAAAACTGGATCGAGTTTATTTATTTATTTATAAAATAGTTCTAATTAGCAATTATTTTGGCTGCAGGAGATGAAATTGTTGGCAGAAGTTGACCAGCCTGGAAGTCAGATAGACAATTATGTAACCCAGTTAAGTTTTGTACTTTCAAGAAAAGCTGCTGGTTTGGTAAGCCTCCAGGCTCGCCTAGCCCGCTTCCAACACCGGCTCAAAGAACAAGAGATTCTTAGCCGAAAGAGGGTCCCTCGTTAAGGTAAGATTCTGTCAAAGGAATCAGAACTTCCCCGTGTGCTGTGAAGAAACAGAGGCATGCTTGGGCCATCTGAAGCTCATGGGTGGTCGTGGGACTAGGAAGACGATGTTATCCTCTGTCTTCTACCTGAAGAAAAAGGGGCTAAAATTACTGAGGTGTGGATTATGAAGTTTGTAGTTGGATGTAAGTTTTTATGTCTTGCAAATGTTATTCAAGTGTGGTGAGAGTTGAAACAGATGTATGGTGTTCTTGGTGGTTTAAATGGGCTTGCTGGTGGGTTGATAGGAAATTTGCTGACAGGAAGAAAAAAATTGTGCTCTTTTTTTTTTTTTGCCCCCTCAATGTGAAAAATTGTGATAGTATCTCATTGCATATGATGGGTATGTTAATTCAATTGCATTTGATGATTTGTATTCTTGGCGACTGGGAAGTCTTTTGTGGCTAAGTTCATATATTCATTTGTTTGGAGTTGAATTTTTTATTTGATGTTTTTTTTTATTCCCTTTTATCCAAGGTTATTCATTCTTATTTACATAAGTTCTACCAGGGTTATACATTGTTATTGTAAAGATTGATGCTCTTCCGTTGGTTAAACTGAGAATTTACAACAGAAAAGAAATCTATGAGGCTTGTTCATTGTTACTCTGGTGCCTTACCAGAAATTTGTAAATTTTGACTGATTTTTATAGTAAATATTGTCTTGATATGACAGAGAAAGGAAAAAAAAAGAATTTTAAACAATGTCATAAGGATAAAATAGAAAATTAAGTCTAAAAAAAATGAAATTATAGGATAATTATATCAACAAAATTTGATAAAAAGCAATGTACTGAAATTACATTGATTTGACATTTTGATAAATGTTGAAATCATATTAATTTGGCATTTTGATAAGTGTTGAAGCTAATTACACTTGAAAAGAGAAATCTTCTATAAATAATATCCGGATTATCTGAACATTGTTAAAATCACATTGATTTGGCATTTTGATAAATGTTGAAGCTAGTTACACTTGAAAAGAGAAATTTTCTATGAAGGTAGGAACATTTTTAAATATCCGGATTATGCTAAGGAATATATGTATGAGCTTAAAGATGTGGATTTGAAAATCATAACAATTTTCTCCCTTTGAATTTTGAATATAGGAACATTTGGATACCCGGATAAAATACTCGATCTGGCTATCCATGGCTGAACAGATACGGATTTGGGTTCTTACTGGAGGAAGAGAATCTAAAATTTTCAGGAAACACAGTTCCAAATCTGTAATTTTACAAACCTACGGGTGGAATTATCGTCGTTTTATTTGTTATTAATACGAAAAACGTCGTTTAGTTCTTTTTGCTGCGAGCCTTAAACCCCCACAGATTTATCCACAGCTTCTCAGTCCCTCTTGTCTCCCTCCATGGATGACCTGCTTAATCTCTACCTCCGTTATTCCCTTATCCTCCATTTATAGAACTGAAGATGGCATTCAACGCCTATTCATCGAAGGTTGGTATTCCTAATGTCTCTCTAATTTTCCGTCATTGACGAAGCTAGAATAAAATTCATCATCCGATTTTGATAGGGTTTATCAAATACTCTCGTCCTACGGGCGGGAAATCGCATGTTCTTTGAGTTCAATTTTTTCTAGGACTTCTAGCGCTTGAATTAATGGTCAATTGGTTGAAGTAGACGCTATTGGTGTTTGATTGAGCAGATTTTGGGGCAGAGTAACTGTTTTAATCTGAACTTTAGAAGAGCTGCTGGTGTGAGCACGTCCAGTTTCAGGAGAAGCTCTTTTTCTCGATCCTTCCCTGCCCCGGTATACTACTGCTCTTGCTCAAATGGAGATTTCTTGCCTTCTTCTAAGCGGAGAGCTCGTGGACCTGTCATGGCTGCGAAGAAAGCCTCTGGAGGTGAAGATTTTGTACTTAATTTCTCATTGGAAAAATAAACTAATTGGATTTAGATGAAAATATGCTAAAATGGATGTGATCGTTTATTGTGATTTGCACTACAATTAATCATTTCGAATGCAACAAGGCTTTTGATGCAATTAATTTCAAGTTGAATTTTTGAATGGGATGACAAACTAATTGGATTCAATTGGAAGTACGACAAACTGGTTTAGATTATTTTTCTGTTGTGATTTATACTGCAAATTCTATCATTTCTAATACAACAAGGCTTTTGATGCAATTAATTGATGTTGAATTTTTTAATGGGTTGAACTTATTATCTTTAACCGGATATATCCAATGGTATCCATCTTATGGCATTCAAATTGGTGCGAAAAGTCCATTGCTACATCCTTTGAGAGCGTTTTTTGCTTCAACTGTTGTAAATAAATGTTTATTGTAATTGTTGAAATGTCTACTTCCTTCTCCAGAAAATTTAGGAACATTTGTACCATTTACTTAGCCAATTGGCAAGCAAGGAAATTCCAAGGATCATCTTTTTCAGTTTGCGCTCACTTGTGTCCACTTGACAATATTTTAGGGGGGAAGCAAGAAGAGGGAAAATACAAGGATACGGTCAATTTACCTAAGACGACATTTGGAATGCGTGCAAACTCTACAGTGAAAGAGCCTGAAATCCAGAAACTATGGGAGGATAATCAAGTACTCAAGAGAGTTGTTGATAGGAATACAGGGGTAAGTTGCTTTCACTATTATAAGATACTACCGCTGCCTGTTCAAACTCATAGCTAATACAATTCTAATTGGCAGGAAAATTTCATTCTTCACGATGGTCCACCTTATGCCAATGGCGATTTACACATAGGACATGCGCTAAACAAGATCTTAAAGGATATCATCAACCGTTACAAGGTGTTTTATACCGTACTCTTTAACAATATCATCCATCAATCGCACTCTTTCAACACTAGATTAAATATCAAATGTCACTTTACATATAGTTTCCGGAGCTCCTAAAAGCTTTAAAGGCTGAACTGCCACTTATGACCCTTTAGTTCATGTTTACAGCGCTCCTTATGAAGACATATTTCCATGTAATATGAAATGTTGAGACAAATTTGTGTGTTAATGCTGTCTAGTTTCTCCTAAAAAATAGTCCATTGCCCTAGCAGTTTGTAAGTTCCAAGTTAACTGTCTTTTGATGGTAGCTGGTGCTTACAGCTAGCGAGCTGGGTGTTAGCTTTTAGGGCATCTGCTTTCTTCTAATTAGAGGAGATGGATTGGGCCCAATGGTACAGATGATGCTAGATTTGGTATGATTATTGCTTTAGTATGGTGGAATTGAGATCGGAACTTCGTAGTGGATCTTGAGATGATTTTTTCTGTGAAAAAAGTGGTACTAGAGAACTGGAAGTCATAGTTGCTTCCTAAAAAAAAGCGTGTGGGAACCAATATTATGAAACTGGTGTTAATGCTCGAATTATGGGTTTAAGCCATCTAGCACCCGTTCATTTACTTTTTTTTAACAAATAAATGAGTGGCATGATTTGATCAATAAGAAAAGAAAAAGAGTGAGGTATGCTTAAATATACATTATATTATTTTGATTGTGGAATAATGTGTTCTACCCCATTCTTATTGCAGCTTCTTCAAAATTTTAAGGTTCACTATGTGCCTGGTTGGGATTGTCATGGTCTTCCAATTGAATTAAAAGGCAAGTGTTAGGTTAGTAGTAGGGTGTTGAGCAATTTATCTCTTTCCATCAATTACTGATTTAACTACACACACACACCACCTCCACTCTATTCTTATGTATCTGGGGATGTGTATGCTGCTTTAATCTTTTTATTTTTAAAAAGAACTATCGTTTTAATTTCAGAGCTTGCAATTGACTCTATCAAATACAGACATAGTTCATCATCTTATAGACTGCAGCGGGATGAGCTGGTCCATCATCTTAAGTAGGGTTTCCAGTGTTAAGATGTCTATATAGGACTCTAATAAAAATACAGACTGATTTTGCCTCTCTATATGGCTCTTCAAAATGCCTTTTTTTTTTCTTCCCCCTGACTGCAAAGCTGTTTGTATATTTTAGTTATACTAATGTGAGCCTTATTTCAGTGCTGCAATCAATTGACCAAGAGTCTAGGAAGGAGCTCACACCATCGAAGTTGAGAACTAAGGCTGCTAAATTTGCCAAGGACACTGTTAAAAATCAAATGAAATCCTTCAAGGTTAACTTGGTTAATTTTCCTTTAATCTTTCATGTCTAACTTTATTGGAGAATACCTCTATCATCGATCCAACAACTTGAATACTTGTTCTTAAAATAATCAAAACAAGTTATTTCCTACTTGCAGCGCTATGGAGTATGGGGTTATTGGAACACACCGTATCTAACACTTGATCCAGAGTATGAAGCAGCACAGGTACTCCAGTTTTCAAACCAACTGTGATATAGGTTCCGTTTTCAATGAAATTATGACATGACAGGCTTTAGAGGCTGCGGCACTGCCAAAGTAATTTCCTCTAGAAGGAATCTTATTCTGTTTTTCACTTCAGTGTTACTTCTCCCTCCGACGTGTGACCAGATTATCTTGCTCTTCCTGTTAAATTCACTCTACATCTGTTATGTACTCATTCAGCAGATAAGAATCATTTAGGTTTCAGTCTATGCAGCTTCTTCACACACTCGGGATATTTCGTTGTTGTCCTCTTTTCTTTGTTATGCACTATATTCTTGGTCGTCGAACTAGATTTTTTCCTTGTTTTATGATTTCTATGGCGAGATTTGCTTTATGTAGTTTTCTGTAAGATGTCCATTATCAAGATTTTCTCCCTATCTTGTTAAAAGAAACTGATCACCTATGGAGTTTTTTTTTTCATTCACATGAATTGCCTACTGGTTCCCTGATAATATACTGTTAAGTATGTTCTGAGCAGCTGATATTAATCTTTTGAACCCAGTATACACATCCAATATGTCCAAGCTGTGAGATTGAAAAGAGTGATTAGTAATACTTTGGGTAGCTTCATTTTTAGTTTGGCTGTTAATTAAATTCTTTCGGCCATTGACTTTACTAGATTGATGTTTTTGGCCAAATGGCTCTTCAAGGCTACATATACAGAGGCAAAAAACCCGTTCATTGGAGTCCCTCTTCATGCACTGCACTAGCGGAGGCTGAGTTAGAGGTACAAAATTTTAGCTACTTTCGCCTCCTAAAACTATTTCGAATTACTAGTATGTTTGTAGCAATTAGTTGATTTTTACTGCAGAACACTTGTTGACATGTCATAGGTCTCAACTTCTGTAAGGTGAGTTTATCACAAGGTGATATGTGTTTCTGCTATGCATTTTTATAGCTGTTCTGATTATGTCATTGTGAGTTCTAGACCGCCAAGGATTGCTGCCTCTGTATCATAGACTATAGGTTAAAAAAGAAGTGTTTTACATAGCTTGATTTGTCTGAAATCTCTTTCAGTACCCAGAAGGCCATGTCTCAAAAAGCATATATGCCAGTTTTAAAGTGGTGGGATTATCTCCAAGTTCAAGTGGGTTACTGGAGGACTTTCTTTCGAGTTTGTATCTGGCAATATGGACTACGACGCCCTGGACTATACCAGCCAATGCAGGTAATGTTGGTTTTCATTACCATAAAATAAGCAACTGAGATCTGACTATTCTGTTTCTTATGTGATATCAAGCATAATTATAATATTTATTTTTATCCTGTGCTCAGCTGTTGCTGTGAATGGTAGACTTCAGTATGCTGTGGCTGAATTGATGTCACCAGAACAAGATACTCCTGCACCAGGAAGTGTAAAACGGATATTTGGCTCTTTTTTGAAGGCACAAAAAAAAACATATCTTGTTGTTGCATCCGATCTGGTGCCTACACTGGAATCTAAGTGGGGAGTCAAGCTGCTTGTCAAAAGAACATTTAACGGTTCAGAGCTCGAAAATTGCAGGTAATTTGGATATATCTGAGGTTAAAAGATACATGCTGGCCTCATTTTGTATCTTTATATATATGTTTATCCATATATAGTTTGTAAAGGAAAAATCCAAATTGTGGAGATGATGGATCATATTGGAATTTGAACTTGTGCTCTTGATTCCGATTGTTCATTGACTTTTACAATTTCCCCCCCTTCTTTCCCCCCTTTCCTTAGATACATACACCCCGTTGAGGAAAGGGAATGCCCTGTTGTTTTGGGCGGTGACTATATTACTACAGAATCTGGGACTGGGCTTGTCCATACTGCCCCAGGTCATGGCCAAGAGGATTATATAACTGGCCTAAAATATGGATTGCCTCTTCTTTCTCCTGTTGATGACAATGGAAGGTTCACTGAAGAGGCTGGTCGTTTCTGTGGATTGGATGTTCTGGGGGATGGTAATGTAGCTGTTGTAAAATACTTAGATGAAAACCTATCACTCATCATAGAGGAGCCATACAGTAAGTTTTAATTTCTTTCTGCCAGAGTTACCTGAGGGATGTCTCGGTTAATTCTGATGAACAAAAGAAAAAGAAAAGACACAGCATAGACCCACCATTTTGCATCTTGTTTTTGTGCAGAGCATAAATATCCATATGATTGGAGAACCAAAAAGCCCACTATTTTCAGGGCAACTGAACAATGGTTTGCATCAGTAGAAGGCTTCCGACAGTCTGCCATGGATGCAATTAGTAATGTGACCTGGATTCCAGCTCAGGTATCGCCTTCTTTCCAGCTGAAATGAACGTCTCATTTCGATCTACTTGAGATTAATAATATCAAAATTCAACCGGTATCAACTATCAAGATAAGTTGGGTGTCTTCATAGTTATGTCTCAACTATTCGGTGCTTTCAACAAGAACACCAATTGAAAGCCTGAACTAGAACACCTAAGGGACTAGTTCAGGAAGCCTGAACTAGTCCCTTAGGCAAATGCCAACCACAGAATAAGTTTCTGGAATCTGGATCCTTATATATGAAGGGTTATTCCCTTATGTTTTATTTCATTACCGCGGTCACCTATATGTGACTGACAAATTCCCCTCACTGTACATATAACAAAATGGATTCAGATTCTTCCATCTAACCCAGTGCACTCCAGTTTTTTTTCCGAAAATCATTATTGACTCTTTTGCCCAAGTGTGTAACAGTATTTTATGTGGTTTTCTTCTAGGCACACTTACTATGAAAAAATTTGTCACTTGGTTAAAATTTTGCAGTGCGGTTTTGTAATTTCTTTTGTGATACTATAGTTTCACATAAGCTGAGTGGGTTCAAAATTTTCCTTGATTAAATATAGCATGTTTGGCCCGGGCTTTGCAAGCTTCGTAGTGCATATTCAGTTCGGTTTTATATCTCTGTTGAAAAACTGAGTGATGCACTCGGGTTTTGCTTTGCTTAGGATTAACTTAATCCAGGTTTAATTTGTTTTCAAAATTTGACCAAATGCAATGTGATGACTTTTATAGCTCAAAACGATTGATATCTAGAACTTCCAACACATATTTGTTGAGGCTTACTTTTCATTAATGCAAGGGTCAAAATTATTCTTATGGTTCTGCGTTGTTTTGATAGTGGGCTGCTAAAGCCTTTATGTGAGAATCCCTTCTAGTCTTTTCTTAGTACTTGTATAGGATTTAATACCGAGGATGGAGTTTCCATCCTTGATGTGTTATCAGAAAAGATAGGATATGAAGCTGAATAAAAAAGTGTACTAGAATATGCTGTAGACACTTTTCCCTATATTGTATAACCTGATGTTTAGGATACATACTTGGGTAGCTAACCTCAGTATTTCCCTTTGACTTTATCTGTTTTATTCATATGCTTCTCTTTTATGCCGTCACGTAAGTTCTTTTTTATTACATGAGATATCGTATTGATGGTGCTCTTAATTTGAAACATATCTCAGACAGAAAACAGAATTTCTTCTATGACTTCAAGTCGCTCTGATTGGTGTATATCTCGGCAAAGGACATGGGGTGTCCCAATTCCTGTGTTTTATCATAAAGAGACAAAGGAGCCACTGATGAATGAAGAGACTATGGAGCATGTAAAGTGTAAGTCTCTTGAGACCCACTAATTAATTTGTACATTTCTGATAAATACTTTTTATGCAGTTCCTAATATGTTATTGGTTGGCATGTAACTTTCTGTCTAAAAGAATCTCAAACGAGCGTTGGGAATTTCTTCTATTGCTTTTTATTCCAGAAAGTCGATTCTGGTGTGATGTTTGTGTTTATATCCACTTCTTTGTTGTAGTAATTTTTGAAGATTCTTTCATCTTGACAGCTATCATATCCCAGAAGGGAAGTGATGCTTGGTGGTATCTTGCTGTCGAAGAATTGCTTCCTGAAAAATATCGACACAAAGCGTCAGAATATGAGAAGGGTACTGATACTATGGATGTTTGGTTTGACTCAGGTATGCATTTGTTTATTGATTCTATTACTAGTTAGTCTCCTGTCCATATCCCACCTGCAAAGAGGGGGGAGAGACAATAAAGAGAATAATCCTTTTCAAGTTAGAATCTTCTTGGATTTTTATCCTCTCTAAACTTGCCATCGTTTTGTGATTACCTTCCCCAACCTCCAACCCCATTTTAGTCCAGCCAACCAATATCTTGTCATTCTTGCAAGTTCATGTATTTTTCTTCTTGCATATGGATTCACATAAAGTGGTTATTTGTTAATTCCTTAGGTTCCTCGTGGGCTGCTGTTCTGGGGAAAAGAGATGGCCTTAGGTATCCTGCAGATTTATATCTTGAAGGATCGGATCAGCATCGTGGATGGTTCCAAAGTTCTCTGCTAACTAGTGTTGCCACAAATGGTAATGTCTACCCTGGCGTTTACGTTAACGCTCTAAAATCTGAGATTTTAAGTTCAATTTTCCTTCGGAACTGTCACCATATTCAAGAATTGGAGTGTTGATATCCTTTAGTGCAACACGGTTCTATATAAAGTAATGATTTTAAACCTTGGTTGCTTTTTTCATCTGACACTTTGTGATCTTAGGGGGTCGTGCAGTGTGATAATGCCGTCGTTTGGTAACAAAAACTGATACTTCATGCTTTTACTTAATGACATCTTATCCTCATTAACATGTTGCACCGCTATTAATTAAAGTTGATGCTCTGAAATCTGACATTTTATGTTTAGTTTTCCTCAAAGCTAAAAAGAATGTTCACAAATTGGAGTGTTGATATAATCCCTTTCGTGAAACATGGTTCTATACAAAGTAATGGTTTTAAACTGAGGCTGCTTTTTTTCATCCGACTCTTTGTGATATGGGGTTCTGCAGGGTAATAATGCCATTATTTGATCACAAAAAAAACTAATACTTAATGTTTCTGCTTTATGGAATCTTATCCTCGTTAACATGTTGGATCGTGTTTAGGATATTGGTTTAATATGAAGCTCAAAAAAATAGTTTTTCATTCTGTTTGTGCTAACTTTTGGCAGGAAAGGCACCATATCTTAGCGTTGTAACACATGGATTTGTATTGGATGAGAAAGGTTTAAAGATGAGTAAATCGGTGGGTAATGTTGTGGACCCTCGTCTTGTAATTGAAGGAGAAAAGGGGAAAAACCAAACGGTATGACACTGCAAGGGCTTACCTATATATACCTACTCACTTTACCGTTTGACTGTGGATGATTCTTTTGTTTATCAGGAGGCACCAGCCTATGGAGCAGATGTCTTGAGGCTCTGGGTTTCAAGTGTAGACTATACTGGTGATGTACTGGTTGGACCGCTAATCCTTCGTCAAATGTCTGATATATACAGGAAG